>CM076572.1:1137947407-1138351351 GCA_034641835.2 Pinus albicaulis
GATGTAAAACTTATACAAAAATATTTTATTTGATTTATTTAAAAATATAATTAAAAAAATATAAAAATTAATTATTTGAGATAATAAATGATAATTTTATGCAAAAAATCTAGATCCTAGTTATTTGAAATAACTTGGGTGTAAACAATGTAAAAAGGTATGCTTTGAATCCTACCTTTCCATTAATCCATGTTATGTAAAATCAAACCAATCCCAAAAAGAGAAGTCTATTTTTTATACAAAATAAAACCAATATGAAAAGACCTCATAAATGGAATAACTCTTCTAATCATCTATTAATGATTTTTCATATATAAAAGAAAAAAAAATTAAAAAAAAATTAATTAAAAATATATATTTTAATTCTAAAAAAAAAATTAAATATGAAATAAATACCATAAATTAGTTAAGATATCTAACAATATATAAATAAGTTTGGTATTAGTCACGTTATATTAAAGTTATGTCTATGAATAATACTTTAATAAAATGAGAATAGAATTAAAAAAAAAAAATTAATTAAAAATATATATTTTGATTCTAAAAATTAAATTAAATATAAAATAAATACAATAAATTAGTTAAGGTATCTAACATATAATATATGTTTGGTATTAGTGAGGTTATATTAATTTTATGTTCACGAATAAAATTTTAATATAATGGGAATGGGAATTGAATTAGTAATTTAACATCTAAGAATATTTTAAATATATACTAATTATTATTTATCCAAAAACTTACTAATGATTTTTTTAATAATAATTAATTAATAATTAAGAAATATATTTAGTTTTTAATTAATAAAATATACCACATATGAAAAAGCCACCTAAATCAAATAAGATTTCTAATAATAATTAATCAATTTGAGGAAAGAAAACCTTTTGGACGATTCACGTATTTGAAGAAGATTTTAAAAGAAGATTAGATTCTGTTGAAAAACAGCTTGATTTGATTTAACGCTTATATTGTGATTATTAATTCTTACTCGTCTGTACCGTACATCAACACAGAAAATTCCATTCCGTGTTGATAAATGTTATTTTCAATTTAATTGTAAGCCGCATTCTACCATGACTCCAGTACCCAACAACAAATTGTATACAAATTGAAGAAACAAAGTATGTGAATAAAATTTAAATAATGTGAGAAATTATTAGAATATTAATTTCATTAACAGGGGTTTAACAGGAAAGTAAGCCATTACCTAAAGTCTTCGCTCTCGGTGTGCTGGGAGGGTTATACCTTGTACTAGTCGAAGGAAGAGAAAACAAAATGCTGGCAGGACTAGAAACCCTCAGCCACAGCGGGGCTACTATTCTGAATAAGATTTATCCAAGTGTGCAAGGGATTAAAATACCTCGCAGATGAAACTATAACCTTTGCAAAGATAAAAATGGACAGTAAAATCTATGGGAGCGTTACTCACCTGTTGAAGAAGAACACTTTGAGAACAACAGTAAAAGACATCCTATAGAACTGAGCGAATACAATATTGCGGATTCAAAAATAACATAACTGCAATTTCAAGCCAAAACGCAGGAGAAAAATAAATTGAATGGAACTGATCAGGACCACAATCGATTCTACATTTGTTGATGAAGGCTAAACACCTTCACTGCTGTAGGAAGAGCTCGGAAGTGCGAAATAACTTGCAGAGTGGAGCCATGATGAAGCTACAAATAAATGAGTTGTGTGTGTGACGTTGGGGCTAGGTAGTTACCCTAATCCCACCCGCATCAACTTCCACCATCGAAGCTAGGTTTTACGAGATCGATGGTTAACACAGTTACCAACAATCATAGTGGATGACAGCTCACAAGAAATCTGAATGGGTCGGACCATAAAAATGAATAGGTTTTGTAATTAAAACTTAAATCATAGATTTAGATCTCATTTAATATATGTTCTCGTGGATTATGCGCAAGTACCATAATGATATAAAGCATACTAAACCAATGATAATATTAATGTGAAACTGTTGTAGTATAAAGGTAAGGATAAGCATCATAAGAACTTCGTAGAAGTGCTCAATTAATGGAAATAAGGATATATATATATATAGGTACTAATTCATAATGTTATAATTCAGAATGTTATAAATGCCTTATGTAATTATTAAAAGTGCTAATATCCTCAAGTATGGTAATTCATTTTTTCTATGTGTGGTATATATATGATAGTGGTGACCATTATGAAGATGTAAAGCTTTTATAAAAATATTCTATTTGATTTATTTCAAAATATAATTAAAAAAATATAAAAATTAGTTATTTGAGATGATAAATGATAATGTTATGCACAAAAGCTAGATCCTAGTTATTTGAAATAACTTGGATGTAAACAATGTAAAGAGATACGTTGTCAATCTTACCTTTCCATTAATTCATTTTCGAAGCATCATAACACTATTGAAACTAGGGATGGGCGGAAGAACACATTCGCTTAAGGAGAAGGATAATTGTCTCCACTGTGCAGGATAGCTCACCCATATGTACACAAATGTGGAATAGAGAAATTAAAACATGATCAAAATTGAGTTTAGTGGAATTATTTAACATACAAAATTAACAGTTGAATGAGAGAATCCATAAAATTTCAATGAACATAATCGACTACTATAGGTGGACCTCGAGACTGCACTCAAAACCAGAGAGTAGGGTCTCTGAGAATTTTGTAATTATAGTAATATGACAATTAAAGAAAACAACAGAGAAAAACGAAACTTAACATCCCATCTATCTGAAGATAAAAAGAAATTCGAAACACGATATTACCATACAAAATTCCAGGAGCGTAAACAGTGAAACATATAAACTACCTTCATAAGAAAAGCAAAGAACACTGTAGGATTTCATAATCACCACCTGCTCATACGATGTACGCAATAGGGAAGAAATAATTAGAAACGGAAAGATTACTAATATAAAATAATTTTGTTGTGTGGAGAGTATGACTTACTGGAGGAATTCGTATCAGTGCCAAGGAATGATGGAATAACACCATAGGTTTCTCTCCATTTGGCCCTCATTATGAAGAACATAAAACAGGAAAAAAACAGTTGCAGTGAACCGACTCAGCAACCACAGAAGCGGAAATGAGAGTGATATGTAAAGTCGCCAATATTAAGCTCATAAATGAACCTTAACTCCAGGTTTGAATCCCATCGTCCACGCGTCACATGATGGCGAAGGAGCGGGAAACAATGGAGTTAAGCCTAAATTTAATTTAGGTAGTTGAAAACCGAATATCGATAAGGGAATGAAAAATCTTCAAATTAATTTCACATGTACCATGTCACATGGGCTACACCTGAAACCGTAGGTTGAGGCATGTAGCATACATCTCAAATCGTACCTTGGAATGCCACATGTGGTCATAACATCCCAGATCATTAAGAACGTAGGCGTTAGTACTAACGGTCATTAAGGACCGAGAGCCCCAATGTGATGTAACGGGTGGGCATGTGGAAAAAAAATCTCAACTTGGTGGCATGTAATAATGTGACTCATATGCAAATTCTTTATTCCATGGAGACAAATAACAAATCACGAAATTTAAATCCGAATAGGAAAAAGTGGAAAGTAGAATAGAATTTAATATATACACATATATATATATTAAATAAAAATACAACATATTGTATTATTCCTATACCTTGCTTATATGTTTAGCACAATTGAGGAGTATGATTAAATAATTTCTTTAGAGTCAGATTGGTAATTGGAATATAGAATTTTACTAGTCACCTTCATAGATAACCATGACCTTAATGGGAGAAAAAGAAAAAGGTTAAAAATAGTTAACTATAAGCAAAGAGCGTTACATAAATTTCAGGAGTGAAAAAGGGTTAACATTTGACTAATGCAGCAAGTGTTGCACAAAACTCTAATTATATTGAGAAAATGAATTTATAGAATTCAGGGAAGGAAAATGATAGTTTTAATGGTAATGACAGAATCTCGTTGAATTGCGACGAAACAAGAAAAGAATTAAATGTGCAATTGAGTTAGTGTCTCGCCAAATTGCGACAACGATCTAATTGTGCAGATAGAGTATCGTCAACTTACAACGAATACTTCTGAAAAACTGTTAATAAAATCTAGTAGAAAGATTTTTTATTTTTTTTTGGTGAAGTGAGGGATATTACAATTCAAAGGATATTTCTTGGAAGTATGTGATACCTTTTTTGGATGTTTTTTGGGCTTAATTTTCAAATGACATTTTTTTAAGGTATTTTGTTTTGAGAGGTTTTAGGCTTAATTTTCATTTTTTTTAGAGGTTTTGAGCTTCATTTTCAAAGGAAATTTTTTTGGATGTATTTTATTTAGAGGTTTTTGGGCTTAATTCCCAAAAGACATTTTTTTGTACATTTTTTGGGCTTAATTTCGTAAGGACTCTTTTTAGGCTTAATATTCAAAGGACATTTTTTCGAGGTATTTTTTAAAGTGATATTTTTTAGAGGCCTTTTGGGCTTAATTTTCAAAGGACATTTTTTGGAGGTATTTTTTAATGTGGCATATTTTAAGAAGTTGGGCTTAATTTTCAATGGACATTTTTTGGAGGTATTTTTTGAAGTGACATTTTTTTGGAGTATGTGCTTTGGGTTGAAGTAAACCTTTTATAATGATTTTTTAAAAATGAGTTTTTGTCTAACTTTTTAAATGAAATTTTTTTGTAGGACCTGGAAGGAAATATTTTGAGCTTGATTTCATTTTTAGAAGACATTTTTTCTCATATTTTTTAAAGTAACTCTTTTGGATTGAAGTATGTATTTTGTGAAAATTTTTTAAAATGAGTTTTTTAAAATTAAATCCTTTGTGATATTTTTTTTAATTGATTTTTTGTCTAAATTTTTGAAGGAATTTTTTTGAACTTCATACTCAATTATCATAGGAAATCGAAGGAACGGAAAGAGAAAATATCATTGAACAAGAGACCCTGAGGAACATATCATTGAACAAGGGAGAGAATATCACAAAAAAAAGAGAGAAGAATGCTCAAATATTGAAAGGGAAAATCAATATCAACTAGAAGTTGAAGCAGGTCTGTAAATGTAAATCTTATAAATCTGATATTTAAATTTTTTCTAGTGTAAATTGTGAAGCTTAATTTTTATTTGGTGAACTAATTTGAAAAATATTTTGCAATGTAAATAGAGAGAGATATTCCTCAAAACATTGACGATGAGATAAAAAGTTTTTAAAGTGAAAGTGAAAGAGATATTGAACCATTGATTCAAGATGGTGAAAATGTTGAAATAGTTTCAAGTGAAGAAACTGAAAATTGAATCTGAATCCAAATCCATGATGATGGATAAGGATCATAAGACTTTCCCAATTCTCCAAAAATCATTGGAGGAAATAAATTAAATATAACAATTTAGATTGGAGATAAAAATCTAAAAATCTACTCGAGTGAAGAGGAAGTTACTGGGAAGAGGTGGAGTAAATATAGATAGAGTAAAAGCTAGATTTAAAGTACTTTTGTGGAGGAAACAAAAGAAAAGCCTAGGAAAAAAGGAAAACAACATCCTGATTTAACTGGACGCAGTTAAGAAAACAAGCTGATGGGAAAGCAGGCTTAAATAATCATATTTAGGATAGACAAGGGGTTTTCTATTGCTGGAAGATTGATCCCTGCTTGGGGGGAGCTATGGAGAGAAAGCTCAAAGTTTGGGTGGAACCTAGTCTACCTTAAATGATATGCACCAGTTAATTTCATTTTAACCTATAATATAGTGTTGTTAAGAGTTGCTGGTGAAGTAATATAGTATAGATATATATATGAACTTGTTGAAATCCAAATATGAGAATATGCTGTGAAATTAAGGTTAAGAATAAATAATTCTAAAAGGTATTTACATTGAACAAGTTTTATTATAATAAATATAGTGTTTTCTATATTGTTGTACATACATAAATCTAAAGAGTACCAACTCTAAGAATGTCTAAACCTGGTTGAAGGCTTAGATATGAGGTTACGTGACTCTCAGGAAATTGTTATTGAATTTATATTTCTATTTTAGTATTACTTTATAAATCAATAAATTCCATTAGAAAACTAATATAGAATAGTAAAATGTATGCATCACAAACAATGCTTACATACTATAGTTAAACAACTTTCTATGATGTAGCATAAATGGGGAAAATAAATTATTAAATGAGAAATACTATACAGAAAAGGAAATATATTTGTTCAATATGAATACATAATTTAGTGTTGTAAGTGAAATAATGAGTGCAAAGAAAGTAGTATATAGAAGTTACAACATACTTTCATTAAAGGAAGAAAAGGTTCTTTCCGTATAGTACATAGTTACATCATGATAAATGTTTAAGTCCATAGAGTTATACATTTAAAGAAAATCTGGCTACAAGCAAAGCAGTACCTCTGGGAAATAAACATAAATTCATTGGATATGAAATGAGTTCCTTAAAATATCAAGGAATTATATAGGTGCAGGATTGACATCCTCATCAATTACAATCCATAATCGAAACAGGGTATAATAAAATTATACAACAAGATAACTATGTCCCTTTTCAATAATCTGTAATAGTTCTTGAGAAGTTATGCAGAAATTGCGTGTCAGAAAACTCCAAGTAAGAATTTTGGACCAACCTGAGGAGGAGGAGTCCATAATTAAACTTAACTATTAATGAATGCTTACATTATGCAAAACAGGTAGGAATCGAAACACATCTGTATCAAAGGGAAATTATAAATTAATTTCGAGTTCATATTATTTAAAGTAAAAATAAATTTTAAAACTCTAGCAGAGAGAAGATTTTTTATCGTGTGAATAAATAAGGAGCATACAACATGGAATAATTAGAGGAAATTGATTATTATAGTACATAATTACGGCATACAAGTTACTACTGAGTAACGATGATCAATATATGGGCGAAAAACAACGTTAAGATTTTAAAGCAATAATAATTTCTAATAGAGGAGTAATTATGGAGATATACAGATAAAATTTATAAGTATTTTAACCTTAGAATGTATTTAAATAATATAGTTAATAGGGTGATGTAAATAAATTTTGAAACCCTCTACTCACTCTGAAGAATACAAATCTCCCAATAAAAGTGAAATTATGGAAAACAAAGAAAACAATTCTTCTCGCAAAAGAGGTATAAGACACCGAATTCTAGGTGTAGCACGAAACCTCCACATTGGGTATTTGTGAATATTGAAACCATCTTTCCTTATTAAATATTACACAACATAATTATAAAAATCGATAACGAATAAAGATATAAGGGAAATATACCGATGTTTTCGTGGAAGTTACACCAAGAAGAATTCAACTAGAAGAAATACCGAAACACACAATGGAAAAAAGGAGAGATACTATAGATATATACCAAAGGAGATAGATATCAATGATATGTAGAACTCTACTAAGCTGAAACAGAAATCGTAAAACAATTTCGTGCTCGGGTCCGCTAAAAAAGGGAAATCAAAATAGATGGTAGAATTGTTTTAAAACCAACCCTAAACAGAAAAATTTATAGTAAGTAAATAAACCACTTTTTGAGGGCAAATTATAGAAATTAGAGAGAAAATACATGTGTTAAGAAACACCATGAAATTTCATCGAATTAATTTTCTTACTGATTTAAATGTAGTGGCGATGAGAGATATCAAACCCAAAACTACGCGGCACAAACATTGTGCTCTAAGGGTCGCAAGCATTTCTGAATACCAAAGCCAAACAAGAAAGGTAAGAGTAATATTTAGTTTCAAATTCCAGTGGATAATGGTAGTAAACGATAAAATTTGAAGAACACAAACTGAAAAGGAAAATGTTAAAGACGTTCAACCTCCACAGAAATTCCAAAATTGAAAATAAACGAAAACTCATAGAAGATAACAAACAAGGGAAATCTCAAGGAAATTCGAGAAGATAACACAAATTACCTGGGAAGGTTGCCGAATGAAATATCTGCGCTTTGTTTCCACTTTTGGCACAAATAAACGAGTTAAAGGTTAAGGGGAATAGTGAATTACTGTAAGATTAAAATCAGAGCTGAAATAGATGGAAGGGGTTTGCAAACTACGTGGAGCATAAATCAGTCCCAAGTCCAAACCTAAATATTGTATGGCTTCTCAAAAAACCTAATTGAGACTAAATCAAACTTGTCCACGTGGCATCAATCTGACGGTTGGAGAAAAATCCCGCAGATCTATGGGTTAAATCAAGAACCCGTGTGATCCAATACCTTTAAGTTAATAACCAGAATCCCAATGAATATTGAGTGTAGAGGTGGGTGGATTAGTATGCTTAAAAAAATAAAAAACATGGTTGTATGCATTGAATGCAATAGGATGGGCGAGTACATTATGAATGACATGGAGGCCATATCAATGAGTTAACCTAGGCAATAGGCTGGGCTAACTTAAGCATCGAGGGTAAATATATTAAAGTACATGTAAAGATACACATAAGGTTCATAAGAACTCATTTAGTTACATATAAATGCAATCAACATTGATGTTGTTAGGTGTTAACTCTATTGTGCCATACCTTCAGTTACATCAGATAGATAGTTCACGCAAAAGTCCAAGCTGGGAGGACAAACTAAATGAGGAATATAAAGGTATTACATAGGGTTGATTTCCTTTTATAAGTTAAATGGGTATATAACTTGCAATTGATATAACGTAAGATGCAGATATATATGTTCACTATTAAACCCTTAATAAGATTTATATACAGGATTAAAACATATGTGTCAATTTCACTCCTTTAGAAAGAAACTAGAACAAGTTCATCTCTTGAGTGATGAAATATATATACATTAGGGCAACGTGTATATGGTGGAAGGGTAGGTAACATATCATGGAGAGAAAGGTTTAATATATTGATTTATTTTAGGGTGACATTTAATACCCTTTATAAATGAACCACACTAGAGTGGGTTGGCTTATGAATAAATATATATATGGGTCTGAAAATATATATGTAATGGAAATAACTTTCAGGGTAAAGTTAAATTTAATATATATATATATATATTTGAGGGGAAGTTATAATTAGATGATGTTAAGACTATAATAAAACTATTAACATAGAGTGGAAAATTATGATTAACAATTAATAATAATTAAAGCAGACTTTAATCATTACTCTATTAACATCCATATAAATTAAAAGGGAGTCTATCATAGACTTAGAGTATCATGGAAGTTTAAAGGAAGTGTTATAGCCCAAAGAGTATATATTTACACCATGAAAGAGTTAAAGTACTGCTAAGTAAAATATTGATGGATAACATGCATTAGACGATGATGAGAAATATGGATTGTGTTTAGCTTGAAGGTTATAAATATATATTTTTTTTTGTAGGAAACGAAGGTGTTACAAATGGTATCAGAGCCCATGTTAAAAATTCTCGGCCATAATATGTGCTCACACCAGAGAAAAATTATGTTGTTTTAAATTGTTTATTAAATTAAATTTTCACTAATGTTTATGCGTATGTACAATGAAACAATGCAAAACCATGCAACTGCAAACCACGCGTAAAGGGGATGAGCTGTATGAGAATCTGGATGCTGAAGAAAATCCATCAAATCCTAATGCACCATTGTTTGCTATGATGCATAGTATGCATAGAGAAATGATGTAACTGAAAATTTGTCAGAAGATTCTAAGGACGATGAAACCTTTAAACAATAGTCGAAAAGGAACTACGAATTACAGGGCGAATTCCGAAAAATCAAGTCTCCCTCCTATGACAGAGAGAAGGAGGAAGATACAGAATCTTGGCTTCTAAGCATGGTAATTTATGTTCAAGTTGTGCATATGAAAGTAACTTGAAACTAGGATTGGCTAATTACAAATCCCAGGTAAGGCTACCTTTTAGTGGTAGGAAAATAAGTGCAAAAAATGTCATTTAAAAGGATGTTCAAATTAAAATTTGAAAAATACATTGGAATGACAAAGACAAATAGTTTTAGTATCTTAGGTTGGGACAACTTACTATTGCTGAGTTTTTACCAAACTCACCAACCTATTTTGCGGTTTGCCTGGTATACTAGAAGAAAAGACAAAAGTATGATGATTTTACAAATTACCTACCTACCAGATATAAGGAGAGTGACGAGGAATTTTGTCTCCTGAATTTATGAAAAGAATAATCTGAAATTTACTAAGTACCCGATAAAGTTAAATTAATTGAAATATGTAGAAAAAATAATGATGAAAGAGGTGGAGTGGAGGGACCATAATTTGAGAGGAACCCCCCTCAAAGTTCCAAGGTAGGAATATTGAACCACTTATCATGGATTAAATACTTTTGGAAATATAATTTGATCAAGAAATTTATATATAATTGAAAATTATAGATATTTTATCAGTAGAAATATAAAATATGTTGTAGGACAAAAGAGGCTAGAGACAATTGAAAATAAATTTACGGATATGCATGATAAATAACATATTCTGGATTTAGGTGCAGTTTAGCAAAAGAAATAAAAATTCCAGCATGATGGAATTGTTTAAGGAAGGGACATATAAGTTACCCAAGGTTTCTGAAAGATAAAGAGGTAAAAGAGAACATGTATCAAGTTAAAGTTAAATGTTTCCCCTCTCATTTCCTATGCGGTGTTGATAGGAATGGATAGGTTGGAAAAACCAAAATACATACTAAATGTCTAGAAAAAAACACTACATAGTGTTTGTGGTGATGGAAAAACTAGTGATAGTAAAAAGGCCAACAAGAAAAGGCCGAAAAATGTCTGTTGTAGAATTAAGATAGCAAACTAAAAAAACGAACTTGTAGAAAACTTACCAGTCATAAGAGAGAGTAAGGAGGTAGTTCTTGATGAAATTCCTCATATATCCCCCTAAAAGGGACGCTGATTGTTAAATTAAGTTAAAACCATTAGCTACATTAGGCTCTAGAGTATATAGGATGAACAACCCCAAAATTGTAAGAGTTAAAACTGCATCGATAAAAGTTGCTGAATAGAAACTATGTAAGATCAAGAATATCCCTGTTGGGAGAACTAGTAATGTTGGTCAAAAAGAAATTTGGAACCTTTAGAGTAAGTATAGACTACTGAAAAGTGGATAAACTGATGATCAAGAATGAATATTTTCTACTGACGATAGATGATTAATAAGTTATCATAAATTAAGAATTAAATAAGAGATGTATAAAGAACAAGATAGAGAAATTATGAATTAGAAATTCTACAGGATTAGATTGATAATTTTTGTTCCTTTATGTGTCAAGTAAACCATAACATAAAGAACAACCCAAAATTTTTGTATAATTATGCAAAATTTAGAGAACATAAATGGCATGATAGACTTACAAAAAAAAAAAGGAATTTTACGAAGATAAAATTTTGTAAGGGAATGGTGTAAATTCAGAAAAAGACTGAGTAGTGGACTAAGAAAAGATGCAATTGAGCTTAAATTGATTATTATTTCCTAATATTTCCACGATAGAATCAACCATGGGTATTGAAAAATAATAGAGGAGATGCGTAAAAATATTTTTAATCTTAGCCTATAAACAAATCTCTCTACAACGAGGAGATAGAAAAAGGGATAGACTGAAAAAGGTCAAAATAGCTTGAACAGTTAAAAAAAACTTATAAAGTAATAAGTACTCCTGTTTTTAAGATTCTAACCCAATTCGAGAAATGGTAAATAGTACTAAGGCTTGGGTAGAAGGATTAAAAGTAGTATTTTTACTCAGCTATAACATATGATTCAGGGAAAATTTAGAGAAATGAACAGAATTATATAGATTTTTCCTTAGAGTTGATGAAACGAATATGTATTACGGGAAGTGCTATCACCCTAATAATTCTTAGGTCATGGGATTTTGGTTTATAGTTAAAGAAAACCAGGGGTAACCAAGAACCTCTTTCAAAATTCAGGATCTAGCCTACCTGATTTCTGGAGAGGGATCTCTCCTTAAGATTTAGCTTTGTTTTGTAATGGATTTTAGGCTAGCTATGAGTGGACAATTTGGTTTGATTTTTTGAATGTTGTTAGGAATAAAGGACTACAAGGGAAACCATAGAAATATCTACCTAACCATTGGGAAATGGAGTCAAATTTATAGCAAATAAGACTATAAACCTAAGGTTAAAAGAAAAAATATACTAAGGGCAAGATAGATGATCTTCAGAGGGTTTAAAAAGGCTATTTTGATGAAGTGGTATGATTTGGACTAAGGGCAGTTAAGAATCCTTAGATCACAGAAAAGGAAGAGGGAAATTGAGGTCAAACGAGACTAAAGAGCAATTAAGAATTCTAAAGTCTGGAAATCAGCAGAAAACATAAACATGAAAACTAGTAAAAACAGAGAGCTTTTTACACTGATTCTGTAATACCTTTCCTAGTTATTCATTTAAGATGGAAAATAACACAAGATGTATGAATGAAAATTAAAGAAATAAACAATGAAAACTGGAAGATACAATACTCATCTGATCAGCACGAGGATCATTAGTTATGATGTCTATTTGCTTCAGTTTCCAGCCTGCTGCTTCAACTTAACTCACATAAAATCCAAATGTTTTCAACAAAAAAGTCTATAGTAGTCTTGATAATTTTATTCTACACAAAATACTTCGAAGAATGAAGTATTTATACAAGTAAATTGTTTACAAAATATCTCAAAAGTTTGAGAGAAAATCTCAAGAAAAAATAGGAATTATTACATAAGAAGAGGGACAACTGCAAAACAGATGGGCAAGCTGTCCTCTTTTACAAGAAAAATAGAACAATTTATCTAATCAAATAGATTATTTGTCTTGCTGGAAGTATTGATGGCACTTAGGACAATATATTATGGAAGATGACTTGTAGTATACTCCTCCTCTTTCACGTTCTGCTTTGATACTCTTTTACCCTGTTTCTTCACTGTTTACTGCTGTAAATTAAAAATAAGCAGCAGTAACCTTTGTTTTCACTGATACACTTTGACCATTGATACTCTTTAACCACTGATTTTTCATCTTGATATACTTCAACTACAAATTTTCATAGTAAATCAGTGAATTCCTGCCATTGCTCTGCACTGGGAATTCTCATGCTCTTTAGCTTCCTGTAACTTTCATCTGCCTCTGTATACTTTGCAAAATTGGGCTTAATCATGAAAATATGTTTGATCTCATTTTGCAAAAAGAACAAATTTTCAAAATATTCCAAAATGACTTTACCAGTAGGAGACCCTTGTGGTAAAGGTTTGTTGACCTGCTCTTTGGCATATGCCCTGATTTTGTTATCATAATCTTTTTGTGGCATCAACTTTTCATTCAATGCATGAATATCTGGTAAGCCTGCTTTTGATAATACTGTATATTTGGCCCAAAATCTTGTAATTTCCAAGTTCATATCCTTGCACCTGTCCTCCAAATTATTCATCATGTTTCTCTTATTCAAGACCTTTTTGATTTGGAGTATGCTTTCAGTTCTATCCTGAATTTTTAACTCTTCAAGTTCCTCTCTATGTTTGCTATTCAAAAATGTGATAAGTCTCGTAGGGCTTGGCAGGCTTGTCAACTAATTCTTCTTTTGTTTTCTGTATTTCTATCTGTGCTGTTTTAAGTAACTCTTTTTGTTCATAAATAATTTGAATTGAAGGCTACTGAGAATGTATGCCCTGGATGATGTTATTCCAAAGATGATTCTTGATGTTAGCTACCTGCTTAGTAAGATTAACCTGTTGTTGAAGAAACTTAACCTGTTCCTGTAATCTGTGGGCCCTTTGCTCATGTCCTTCGGAAGTGATTAAAGCATCTCTGTTAGATGTTTCAAGATTTTTGATGGTGCCTTTTAAGTTGATTATTTCTTTATCTTTTATGGACATGTCTTCCATAGCCTTGACTATGGCAGTTGTTTCTCCTGTTGGATTTACCTGTGAAGTGGATGAGGATGTGGTAGAGATGTCTTTAGAAGTAATTGACACTACAGTTGCCAACACTCCTTTCGGTGCCAAATGTTCTGCCAATGTCGAGGGAACCACTGTGCTTACAGTTGGAATAAATGTAGGAATGGAAACTTGCTGAGCTCTCTTCAAACTTTCATTTTCTTGCATTAAAGATTCTGTTTGGTTTTCCATCTCTTTTATTTGGGCTGTCATTTTCAAAACAAGTTGCATAGTTTCCTCTTTCTTTGTCTTTTCCTGAAGGACTTCTTTTGCCTGAGGGTGCTCACTCTATGGCAATTTAAGCTGCTTTCTTAAGGCTACAATATCATCATTCTTCTGCCTTATTAATTTTCTAGCAATTTCAGTGTTAGAAGGATCTGCTCTTGCTTCGATTACCAAATCTTCTAAGGATTTTATCCTCAAATCCTTGGCATGTAAAGATGCCTTATCCAACTTCATTTGATTTTGCAAGTTGGATACAGTATTTTGGAGCATGGTAGCACTCATTGTTTTGCTTACTACCTTTGAATATAGCATCTCTGATGCACTCTTGTGAAACTCTATCTGATCCAGTTCATGAATAGTATCAGCATTTACTGCAAATTCTGTCTTTCTGTAGTCTGAGGCTGATTTTGGATCTGTTACCACTGGTTGAAGAAAGGACATGATCATTTTATTGGTTGAGTAATCAAACGCTGTTACTAGTCTATCCTTATCTCCTGGCTTTTCTTTCAGAAGTTTAGAATAAACTTCATTTTTTATTTCTTTGTTCTTCTCCCTGATTTGCTTGAATCTCTTTTGAATATCAAAATCAGTTTCTTCAGTTGTTTTAGAAGATGAGGGAGCTTCTGTATCCATTTCCATTTCAACCATTTCTTTGGCTTTACCCTGTGCTTGTACCTGTTCCTTCTGAATTTCTCTGAGTGTCTCATTTACAATCATGGTGGCCTCATCATCCGTTTGCTGCTCATTTGTATCATCCACATCTATGATTCTTTCTTTTTCAAAAGTAGTCATTTTGGCCTTTTTGTTGTAGACTCTTTTAAATTTGTTTTCAATGATTGTCTCGGCCAAATATCCTTCTTCTTTCCTTGGTCTTTTGTTGGATACCTCTGTTGGTTGGTTAACTGTAACCACGTGTGTACTGTCCAAATTATCTGTCTACTTCTCATGATCATCATCAATTAAAGTATTGGCAACCCATTCCAATTGATTGGCATATTTTTCAATTATTGGCTTTGATTCATGTAGAAATGGGGGCAATTTGCATTTGACCCTGAGATTGTTCAGAATACCCTAAGGGTCATAGTTCCAATAAAAACTTTGCTGAAACTTGAATGCTGATAGTTTGTTCATTAACTCCTTCAAGGCATCTCTATTGTTAACTATGAAAGAGCCAATTTGACTTTTCAATTTGAATTGTGCCTTCTTTTTTGATGCTATAAAATTTACTGCACCTGCATTCAAAATCTGCCTTATGTATTCCAGAGCAAAGATCCTGATGGTTAGAAACTTTGGCAATTTGTATGGGGCCAAGATTGCACCATATATTCTAATCTCAGTGTGATTTTTGTACAAATACCAATCACCCACTTTACAGTTTTCAGACAACTGTAAAATCCTTTTGATGTCTTCATTTATTCTTGGTGGTTCTGCTTTATCCAACAAATTGATAGCAGGTCTGATAAATAAGTCATTGAAATCACTGTAACTGTACTCACTGCTATTCTTTCTTAGAAGAGAGGTCCAAAATATCACTGAAAGTGGTTTGCCTTCCATATCCATCTTCTGTAATGCAAAGCGAAAATTATTTGCTTGAGAGAAAAGGAAAAGATGCAACAAATATGAGGTATATCTGAACACTCCTTCATCAGGTAATTTTATTAGCTGATAATGAATATTGTCAGCAATAAATTTGGCAAAGTCAAAGACCAACTCTGGTTGTTGTCCAGGAGATAAAGTGGAGAGGAACCCTAGAATAGAGGCATCTGTGAATTCATCATTAACATAGCCTAAAATAAATGACAACATGGAAATGACCTGTCTGGAGCCTTTAGGAAAATCAAAGGTGTCATAAGGAGGATTCACCTTGGGAAGATTGACATGATTGGGCATGAAATTTTGAAGGATTTCAAACTTCCTGGGGAAATCTAGGTCTAAATACATCTGAGTTAAGTCTTCAATTGACAATGACACTACTTGTGGATCATGGTTTAGCTGGAGCATGTCATTGATTGATTCAGCAGTTATGTAAAATAAGACCTCATTATCTTTGTTAACCATGCACTTTTGATCAGGAATATAATGCATCTAACACAACCTAATGAAATCCTGAGCAAGATGGGTGATGGGAACCACATACTTAGGCAAATTGGAATCCCATACAGGTATGTCATTGGCCACTTTCTTTTCAAATTTTTCTTGACACCAGTTATGCACTTCCAGAAGATCAAATTCAAGAGTAGCATCAGCAATTCTGTAATCTAAGTCAATCAAAGGATTGCTTTTTTCAGTAGTGACAGGAGGTTGTAAAGGTCTGACAACTTCAGTAGAATCAACAGTTAAAACAGGGGTAGGTTTATCAATTTTGGGAGGTTTGGGATTTAGAAGCTTGCTGGAGGCAGGCTTCTGAGGTTTAGGACCTCCAGTTTTAGGGATTACCTGCTTTTTAGTCATTTTTTGAAGAAACTGAACAAGATTAAACGGTTTGTTCAACTTTTTATGGTAGCAGAAGGTCAATTAAGTAGATTTGGGGAAGAACTCAGAATCTGGACTAGGGTTTATGAGGAAAAAGCAGATTTGTATAGTGCAGAAGATGAGAAAGGGGTTTTCAAAGGTTTCTTCAGCAATTCTAATGTATTTTAACCGCAGGAATATCTTTTGGATGGTTAAAACTCTTAATCAGGAAGCGGCAAATTTTGGAAAAATTTTGACAGGGTTTCTCCTGTTTCTTCAAGGTTTAAGTACTCGTATGAGTATCAGTCTAATTTCATTTGTTTTGAAAATTTGAAATTTGTAGGCTTGGATTAATGATAAATAGCTTTGAAGAGGTATTTTTTGTGGTCGACCAGATTGCAATTGATACCTACTTTCTAATCGTTAAGTTAGTTTGATATCGCTAATCGGGAGTTACCGGTTGTAATTTTTCGCAGTGGGAGTTACCGGTAATGGTTTTCGCATTGCTTTCAAGCAATAAGTGGTTTCTAGCTTTAGCAATGCGATCCAATATAATTCGGACACGTAGCGGGCGGCGGTTTCACAAAACAACTTTTTTCGCAAATTTTTTTGGGAACTTTATTCGATTACTTTAGAAATGCGAAATGGGATGTGCGCCATCGGATGTGGCAGAGTGGAGTGAACGGTCGGGATTTGATTGAAAGCTGCGCGGTAAATGCAGTGGGACTGGGGCTTCAAATATTAGCCGTAGATCTGGTGAGTGAAGATCTACAGTTGAAGTTTAACCCAATGAGGAGTGGTGGGGATGGGGGTATATGTTATCAAGTTAGATGTGGACCGTTAAATTAGAGGGATGCTTGAAGATCGGACAGTTAATACTCAATGCGATGGGGGAAAGATAGGGGGCTGGGGATTATTCATCGCGTTCGATGGGAACCATCGGATCAATGGGATGAGGAGATCGGATGGTCAATATTAAATCCGAAGGCGATGAGAGGTTTTAACAAGAGTTATATATACAAAGGCTTCATACATGGAATAAAGTGGACGGGGAAGGGTTAAAAAGGGTTTAACCAAGGTAAAAACTATGGTAAAGGAATATTTATCGGGAAAGTAGAAAAGGTTAAGGTTTTAACCTTGGGGTTAAGGGTAATCGGGGAAGGGGATGTATTAAAGAGGGGAGATGGGTTTTGCGAAGTTTGGTTTAAATTAAACTACAGGACTTTTTTTTACTTTTGTTTTAAACATATATGAAACATGTTTAAAGCTTTTTTGTGTATTTTTATTATATAGTTTCAAATTTGTCAAAGGTCTAAAACCATAAGGGAGAGGGGAAATATTTTTATGGGTAATTTTGTGTCAAAGGGGTAACTTCGGGATGTTTTTCAACATGTGCTTAATATCTTTGACACAAAAGCTTATATTAAATGGGTTTTTGGGATATTACATAAAAGGGAACTATATTAATAGGACTAGGATAATTGATAGGGAGTTAATAAAATATGTTAGGTGTTAATATGAAAAGGGAAAAGTGAATACTCAAAACATACAATTATAACCAATAAAAGTGAAGATCAAAGCAAAACTTGCATTTATGATAATTTCATCACTTCTACTGAGGATAAAATGTCATTTTGAGGGTTTTATACTTCATAAGATGTAGGAAGTTAATCAAATGGGGATTAGAGCATCATTGAGTAAAAATGAGGTTTTTTACTTATGATTTTTCCTGGTTGATGAATGCATGAATGGAAAATGATGAGTTTTGTGGGATTAATACAGACATTTGACATTTTCAACTAATCAGCCATAGAGCCTTGGGTCCGGTCCCAACAGAAGTCAAGGAAATGCCTTGAGCCTTTCTGACTGATAGTTTAGAATGATAAATGGCTATGGGGAAGAGAAGTTAGTTATTTGCAGCCCTGGTGAATAATATTTACAATGATGCTTCTCACCTTCTTCTACCTACCCAATTTTAACTGCTAACATTTTTTCTTCCATTTTGATTAGGTGCATTTGAGCTAGCAACCTTTACAACATTTATTCTTTCTGAAAGCAATAAAACTATCTAATTATAAACTATCTAATTCTAAACTTATTTCATCCATGAATCCATATTAGACTGTTGGATTCACTGATTCACAACCTAACTACTGAATTGTCATGATTAAACTGTATGACATTTCTTTATTCTCTATCTACAACAAGTGAAATTGAAACATGACAAGTCAAGATTAAACTGTTTAACTCATCATGGATTATGGCATTTATTGACACTCTGCCATAATCAACTGCAAAAGGTAAAAGTAGTGGCATTTAGACTTGCACACTTTCATGTTTTATTCATATTTTTCTTTTGGGGTATACTATTTTTTCTAAGTCCTTTGATTTTTCTTTTAGGACTTTTTACCCTCTTTTTGAATTTTTTTTTTTTTTTTTTTTTTTACAAAATATGAGAATACAACTTGCAAAAGGCAAAGTATGTACATATACAAGATTACCATCAGTCAAGTCAAAATTATGAATCCTATATTTATAGGTCACTAACAACGGCTTCACTTCGGGATGGCATTTCCTGGTGGAATGTCAAGAACTCTGAGATCATTAGCCTCATCTTTAACTTTGGTGATCATGTAATTGTCTTCTGTTTTCTGCAACAATTCATACTTATGACATTTTATACTGCAAAGCTTAGGGCCTTCTCTTCGGGCTTCAACTTTGTAGATAAAATCTCCAATCCAATCTACACACTTGCAATGAATATTTACAATGATAAAGTAAATCAATCTAACTATTGAGTGACTCTGAAGAATAGTAGTGTTTCAGCATCCTACCATTCACTGGTCCTTCTTGAAGTTCAGTTCCATCCAAATTCCTGATGAAAAAAGAATTGTTACCTCTGTAACCATATATCACATAGGGTCCTTGCCATAGAAAGTCAAACTTTCCATGTTTTCCTTTATCCTTTCTCCTTGAATCCCATCTCAAAACTTGATCTCATATGAAAAAATCATCTTCTTTAACCCTTTTGTCAAAAATATTTTTGATTTTATCATGTAAAAGTTATGATTTTTCATAAACTTCTTCCCTAGTTTGTTGAAGATGTATGGTTTCATTGATTCTTCATTGAATATCATTTTTTTCCACCTGTGATTCCTGGATAATCTTCATGACTGGAACACCCAAGGAAGAGGGGAAAACTGCATCTATTCCATAAACAATATGATAAGGTGAAGTTCCAATAGACTTCTTTGTGGTAAGTCTATCAGCCCATAAGGCATAGACTAGCTTTTTGTTCCATGTCTTTTTATTTTCTTGGAGTAATTTTTTGATGATATTGATTAAGCTTTTGTTTGATGATTCGGCTAAACCATTACCCTGGGAATAATATGCAGTGGAATGACCTAAGGTAATATGGTATTTATGACAAAAAGAAATCATTTTTTTGGATTTGAATGCAGCTGCATTATCAGTAATAATCCTATGTGGGCATCCAAATCTTGATAAAATATTACTTTCTATAAATGATATTATAACTGAATCAGTGGCTTGCCTAGTAGGAATGGCTTCTATCCACTTGGTAAAGTAATCTGTAGCAGTTAAAATCCATTTATGTTGGCCTGAGGATGGAGGATGGATTTCACCAATGAATTCTAACCCCCATTGTTGAAATGGATTTTCAGTTGATATAGGCTTAAGAGGTAAGGGCAATAGTTTCTTTTTCCCTTCAAAAATTTGGCATCTGTGACAAGAGGTAACAAATTTTTTGACATCAGAAAATAAAGTTGGCTAGTAGAAAACAACTCTGAGTATTTTTTCTGCTGTACTCTTCCAGTATAGATGGCCTCCACAGTCACCTGCATGAAACTCGTCAAGAATTTTGTCAGCCTCAGATTTTAATAAAAAATTTAGTAAAATCCCACTATTTTCTTTCCAGTAAAGTGCATTGTTTAAGATACAAAACCTCATTGCTTTCTATTTGATGAATCTTGCCTTGGTTTTAGTTAGCCCAGGAGGAGCTTGTAAATGTGTTAGTACAAAGATAATATCAGAGTACCATGGTGAGTCTAGATAGGCTTCACTGATCAATGGAGTCGCCATCTCCTCCTAGTCATCTATTTGTGCAATGAAATTAATATCTAAAGCATTGCAATTTGATTCAGCCATCAATCTGGCTAAACCCTATCCTTTAATGAGCTTAGTTGGTTTGATTTCCAGACCATACTCAAGGATAGTGGCTATCCACTTTCCTCTCCTACCATAAAGTCCATCTTGTGTAAAAATATCTTTAATTATTGCATTAGGGACATATGCAATGATGTGTGAATGAAGAATGTAAACTCTGAAATCCTTGATGGCTTTAACCAGGGCCAAAGCCTATTTTTCCATTATATTGTATTTCAGAGGTGCATCTCTGAGGGCTTTACTAAAGAATGCAATTGGCCGTTCAAAACCTTGATTTTTTTTCTACAGAAGAACTGTAGCTATGGTGTGTTCAGATGCAAAGGAAAAGATTATGAAATCTTTTGTATAATCTGGGCTGATGAGGACAGTTGCTTTTGTCAAGGCCTGTTTTATGGATTCGAAAGATTGTTTGGACTTTATTTTCCATTTTATTACAGATTCCTTTTTAAGCATATTGTTGAGATCTTTTATGATTTCAGCCAGATTAGAGATAAATCTTCTTAAAAATTTGATTTTACCCAAGAATGCTTGAAGTTCCTTTATGTTTCTTGGTGGTTGAATGTTCAAAATAGCTTCAATTCTTGCAGGGTCTATTCTAATGCCTTCTTTGGAGATTATGTGACCTAACAGTTTTCCTTCTTCTAGTTCGAAAAGAGTCTTTTTAGGATTAAGGGATATACCATATTTTCTACACTTGATAAAGACTTGTCTCAGGTGATCTAAGTGTTCATCATTTGTTTTTGAAAAGACAGTAATATCATCAAGATAGATAACTAAAAATTCATGGATCTCCTTAGCAAAGGCAATATCCATGGCCCTCTGAAAAGTAGCTCCTGCATTTTTCAATCCAAAAGGCATTTTCACGTACATGAAAGTGCCCCAAGGAGTGGTAAATGAATTTTTAGTTTGATCATCTTTATGAACTAGAATTTGATTATAACCAGAGAAACCATCTAGTAAAGAAATTCTTGAAGAACCTGCCACCCTCTGCAAAATATGATCCATTTTAGGCAAGGGGTAATTGTCTTTCAAGGAAGATTTATTGAGATTTCTAAAGTCTATACACAGTCGAATTTCTCCTGTTTTCTTTCTGGTGGGCACTAAATTAGATACCCAGTCAGAATACCTGACTGGTGTAATTATTTGTGCATCAAACATTCTTTTAACTTCTTTCTCGATTAAAGGTAACAAAATTGGATTAATCCTTCTTAGTTTTTGTTGAAAAGGTTTTGGATTTTCTTTCAAAGGAATCTTATGTTGAATTATGTCTTTGTTGTAAGTTTTCAAATCTTCGTAACCCCATGCAAAAACATCCTGATATTCTTTCAAAAGTTCTATGTATTTAACCTTTTCTTCTGATGACAAGGATTTTGATAGTTTGATCATTTTTGGTTTTTCATTTGTCCCTAAGTTATACTCTTCTATATCAAACTTGACTGGTTCCATTTTTGGCCTTTTGGGCACATCATTGGAATCAAACAAGTCTTCTAGGGGAGTTAAACCTCTGGGTAAAATGTTATGTTTTAAATCAATCAAATCTGGTTCATCTTCCATCATTTCCTCTATATCTACTTTTTCCAAGTCATCTATGTCACTCTGAGTAAATATAGTAGGTCTATCAAAATTATGTACATCTATGTCATCTATTTGACAAAAAATTGAATCTATATTACAAGGTGAATCTATATTACAATCATTATCAATTTGGAAATTTTGAAACTCTCGCTCATTGTTCAAAAAGTGATAGATTTGTTCATCTTCTGAGAAAATTTGCCAGTATTTTACATTATCTGGGATATTAGGTCTATGTTTGATTTCAACAGTGTATTTTTGTATTGGTGAAAATGGAAATTTGCAAGTGCTGGCAAAGGTTGCTAAACAATGGGCTTGCAGATTCTGTTTTCTAGGGATGATAGAAAACTTGCTTTCTAACAAATCCTCAACCAAATCATGTGCTGTGTCTGGGTATCTGGCTAGTCTGGGATTGTGAATAGAGTATTCTATGTTTATTTGATTGATAACTAACTCTGAATCTCCCATGACCAATATTCTTTGCCCTCCCAGTTTTATGATGATTTGAAGACCTAAGATTAAAACCTCATATTCAGCCATGTTATTGGTACATTTGAAATTCAATCTAAAGGCATGTCCTTGGGAATGGCTAGTTTCAATGTTGGTAATCCATACACCAGCTCTAGCTCCTGATTTATTCACTGATCCATCAAAATCCAAATGCCATAAAGCTTCATGACCAATGTAATCATCCATTATTTTAGGCTTCTTATCAATGAGTTCAATTTGGATGTTATTATGATTAGAGTTACAGAGAATAAAGGAATCAAGATCAGTAGGAGTTGAATAGATTGGGTAATTGGTAGGTCTTTCAACACTGCTGATCATAAATTTCATTAAGGTTTCTCTGTAAAGATTTTTGGGCTACCTAAATACCGAGATAGTGGCATAACTCATGTCAAGTTGTAGAGATCCCTGCAACTTTTCTCCCCATGAGTGAGAAAGAAGCATGCCATACTTTTGCTGGATATTAGCTGCCACAACATCCATGATCATGCTTTTACCAGGATATTGGACTAAGTTTACACACAGATCTTTAATAAATCCTATGCATTGGACTTTAGATGAATAAAATGAAAACATATATTTATATGGTAGGGTTATGTTTAGATTCAAGGTTTCCATTATTACTTTGGGCATTAGGCTATGGGAAGCTCCAGTATCTAGCATAGCATTGTGTAATATCTGATCATGTATAGTAAGACTTAAATAAAATGGAGGTACTGACCCATCTGAATGCTTAACATCTACATTTGGACCAAAGATTAATTCAGGTCTATCATCACTCATATTAATTGTATCCTCATTTTCATTTACATTCAATGTTTCAGTAATAATAGATCTATACAAGTCATTTTTAGCCAATTCAACTAAGGGAACAACTATCTTTAACTTGGATATTTCAGATTGAATGTTAAATGTTGACTGACATTTGATGGCTTGAATTATTTCATCTTTTGGAACTGTTGTTTGGGATGATTTTTCTTGTGTTTCAACAGTTTTACCTTTAGCTTGAGGATTTCTTTTATCTTCTGTTTGAGTTTCTTGATTTCTGCTATCTTTGATTATTTTTTCAGGAATAGTTTGAGTGTTAACAGAGGCTTTGTCAGATTTGGAATTCTCAGCAGAATATTTAGGATTTTTTTTTTTTGAGTCAACTGGATTATTTTTTGGATCAGTGATTGTTGCTGAATTGGTGGTCTTTGTGGTATTAGCCTTTTGGGCATCTTTTGAGGATTAATCCACCTCATCAGTGATATCTACGATCTTTGGACTAGGTTTTTTTTTTAGGACTGGGTGGGTTTAAATTTTGTTTATTTTCTCTGGGAAGAATCTGCAAAATTTTCATTTTGGGAGCCTCTATGTTCTTTTTGTTTTGACTTTGTTGAGTTGGAGCGTTGTTTTTTGTATTAGGCTCATTTTTTTCCTTGCTCCTAAGGTTATATTGGCTGTGAATTTCATTGATTGCGAAGTCATAACCTTGTGAAGTCAAAGGATTCACCAAATTCCATTTTGAACTATTGTAGCTCAAAGAGTTCCTGGTCCTCCTCAGTGACGAAAATTGTATTGCTTTCATCTATCCCCATAACTATGTTGATGTCTTCCTCATCCTCAACATTGTTTTTATAACTCTCTACAAAGTTCTCTTGGAATGGGGGTCTAATGTTCTGATCTGGGGAGGGTTTTTCCCTTTCCCAGGATTGTTATTTTTCCTGTAGTTGAGATTCCTGATTTGGGATTGATTGTCCCATTGTGGTTTCCTTTCAATGTGTTCTAATCTCTTAACTACTTTTTCTAATGTTTTGTTAATAAAATCAAATTTACCATCTAAGTTTGAAGATTCTTCTTTGATGGTGACCCTCCCCTCATTTCTAAGTCTGGATTTTCTGGCAAGGATATTGATTTCTACTCCAACATCATTTAGTTGCATTTGTTCTAGGGTGTCTGCATCCCTTTCCCTAAGTTGATAGGCCATGTCTACATCAAAACAATCAGGGAATTTGAGCAACACGGAATATGGAGTGGGTTTAAGGTTTGCAGGAATAGAATTGTAAATACTGTTGTATCTGGTGCAAAAATCTTGGATAGACTCAGTAGGGGTTCTTTTAACAGCATCAAACTCAAACGATATTTTTAGGGGATTCTTCTTCTTCTCCCATTTATTTAGGAAAGCTTTGTGAAAGGCAGCCAAGTCTACTATAGTACCAACACCTAAATTTCCAAACCATGTTTTTACTTCTCCAATTAAGCTTTGTGCAAACAACATCATTCTGACATAAGATTCATCTATCTCATAAATTTCCCAAAAATCATTCATTCTAGTGATATGTTGTTGTGAAGTAATCTGTGAACAATTTTCAAATAATGGGATATCCTTTTGGTAATTTTGGGGCATGTCATGGAGATTTTGAGGTAATACTAGGGGATCATATCTGGCTACCATGGCTTGTATTTTTTCTAAAATGGGAGGTATAGTAGTAGTGGCGGAGTGTTAGTGTCAGTCTTTGTAGCCTTCCTCCAGTGATCAAACATGCTCTTACAAAGTGATTTTAAGGTTTCAAGGTCAAATTTTGTCATTTCAGTGAGTCTTCAAGTAAAATTTGGTCACTAGGTATTAGGTCTAGGGTTTGTTTTCACTCTTTTCAAAGTTGTCCAAATGTCGGTCCATGTCACCATTCAGCTGAGTGTACCATAATTCAGAGGGTTTTCATCATCATGTCAAGTTCCACTGGGTCATTTTACACCTTGTTCATGCTTTAGTTGTGCCTAGGTAAGGTTCATTTCCCTCTCCTAGGGTTTTGAAGGTAATTTCTCTTGGATGGTCAAATCATCAGCAAAACTTGTATCCTGGTGTTCATACACCTTCCCCTATCCTTAATGTACCTTATTAAACACTTCCCATCACTGATATCCCTCAAATTCCTCATTTTCGCACAAACCCTAGTTTCTTGCTACAACATGACAATTTTCTAGGCTAGGCCTGTGTTTTTCCCTTTTTGACCTCTTCCCCTCACTCAATCTTTGAAATTCCACTTTCCCCTGCTTCCTAACATCCCTCCCTACTTCCCGAAATTTTCTCAAGAATTTAGAAGCCCCTTATCCCCTTCATTTTGCTTCATTTCAACAAATCCTTGGTTCCACACATCGGGATAGGTTTTACTTCAATGATGTTTCTGAGCAAGAAAATATGAATTTAGGAACAATGAGAGAGTGTTTTGTCCAAAATAGGCCAAGGAAGAAAAACCTCCTTCACGTTTTACACAGGTGTCATGGTTTTAGAGAAATTTCAAAAATACAGTTGCCTCAGGAGAATTGATGCACCTCTGAAGTGACCTTGGGAAAATCAAGCTTTCTCCTAGCTTGGTTGGAAAAATGACTTGCTTGATGAGTCAAATGATAATGAGACACAAATATCGTTCCAATGAGCTATCATGAGCTCATTTTGGAGTTGAGGAAGACCTTCCAAAGTTGACTGCAACAGCACTCTGCCTTGAGGCAGCCTCATTTTGCACATTTTGACCAGTCTTGGGAGATGTGACTTTTGACAAGGAAAATGAACTCAAAATTGAAAAATTCAAATTGGGTTGGAAAGTAGACTCAATAATATTTCCAACGAGCTATCCTGTGCCCAATTTGGACACCATGAAGGCCTCCAAAAGTCTCCTGCAAAAAGGCGTTACGCATTGAGATGAATTTTGGAAATTTTGCCTTATAAAACAGAGTTTTCAGCCCAATGCACCGCGCCACCTGGCGCTCGCTTTTGATGGGGGACTCGTTTTGATGAAAACTCAAAATTTTTGGATTTTTCATGGAAAAATATTCATGCCTATCGATGGCCAAGAAATTTTGACAGGTTTTGAGCCACCAAAAAGGTCAAAAACACCCCAAAAATGACCTTTTTAGACACACAGGAAGCAGTGTTGGGAGAACTCAATTTTGGAGGGGAAAATGGAGGCCAAATTCAAAAATTCCACTTGTGCTGGAAAGTAGACAGGTAGATATTTCCAACAAGTCCACTTGGAGCGAATTTTGACACTAGGAAGGCCTCCAAAATCAGCTGCAAAAAGGTGCTACACATAGGGAAATCAGCGCGGCACATTGGAGGAATTTTGCTCATTTTTGGTCAAAAACTATGTTTTTCGCCTAGTTTCTTGATAGTTTGAATTTTCTCCTCCTTAATGTCAAACTCATGATGTAATTTAATGTAATTTTATGGATATTGATGTAATTATGCTAAATTTTCATTCATAGAGGTAGATTTATCCATGGAAAAGTAGTTTGTAACTGAATGAATCAGTTCCCTAGTTTTTAGAGGCAAGCTGTTCCACTGCCTACTTTTTAGTTCTCAGTTTAGAATTTGTTAGAACAGCTCCTAAAATCATGAGCTTGACCCCTAGAGGCTAGGATGAGTTTTTGTTTGCCTATATCTTATGTTTTCTCAGTCATTAGCATGGTTGGACTTTTTGGAATGCTTTGAGCATTCTTGTACATTCATCTCTGCAGTTTGGCAAAGGAATAGACCAGGGTTTGCAGCACTTTATGGGATTCTTGTGGCATATTGATTTGGTATTGTGTTTCCTTCTGTAATTGCAAGTTTTACATGTGATTTATGTATGCCATTATCTCTCTTTGCTTCATCTTAACTAAATCAAACAAAGATAAAGGTAGAATCCATTGAAATTGCAGTGCTCTACCTAGGGTTTGTTTAGTTATTTATGTTTTCAGCTGTTTTAAGAGGATCCCTGAGACTTTCATGCCCTCTCCAACTCCTCACCAGTCTAAAAGCTCTCCATCTCACTCAATTTGAAGTACCAAGCCATTTGCCTACCTTGCCCCATAGAGATCTCTGCAAAACTGAGCCTCATTCCCCAGACCCAAATCTGCCTTTCCATTTGAGCCAACAAAACATCATTAAATTCAATCAAACACCTCTGTACACATACCTAGCCTAAAATCACTCATCACATCAGTCATCTCAAGCTTTCATTGGCCATATTTTCTAAGATTGACAAGGAGAGAGCCCTCTCCCGACCTGGTAGGGCTAGCTACCAGGTTAAGCGTGGTTTGATGTTACCCTAGATTTTTCCTTTCTCAGCCTGAGGTAGATTTAGGCCCTAACATAGTGGCGAATGTACTGGGGAAGAAAAGTTTGTTGTTTACTTTATAAACTACAGACGGATCTTGAAGTTAGCCAGGTAGCCTTCGAACTGTTCTTGCTCTGCAAGTGCATAGTAGATGAACACTGCTTTAGTCAATCTCCGGTTTAGTTTATGAACTGAACATCTGGTTTCCTCCGTAAAATGTAATCAAGTTCAGATCTGATTGTTGATGGTGGACAACAATCAGACATCGCAAGGCTGAAATCATTCACCTGGCGATTCTAAATCAGTTTCGAGATCAAATCCAAGAACTCCACTGGAGGATGAACCTGACCAGCAGAAACATGAAAGGACAATATGGAAAGATCAGGTATTCAAGTTGGAATTTCATCCAAGACATTTTGTTCTTTTTCATAAATTATTTCTTCTCTTTTCCCGAGAATATCAAGAAGGCTTTGCAAAGTATATTGTATTTGAGAAAAGATCCTCGGCCTGCATTTGATTCCTTCCCTTTGAAGATTGTGAATACCAAAGATTTGCATGCTTTTGAGCTTGATCAAGACCTTTCTTCTGAATCTTGTGATGACCATATTCAAACTGATGAACCTCAAGAGACCAAGACTGATTCTGCAGCATTTGTACATACCCCTATACCTTGTAAAATTCCAGATCGATACAAGCCTCTGATTTTACCTCCTATATCCCATGCTTTCCCTAAAAATCATGATCTATATCTACCAATATTTGATGGTGAACGCGACAACATCACTGCTGAGAGACATGTTCTGAATTTTGAGTCTTTTCTTGACCTTTTTGAAGTTGATGAAGAGGATGTCAGTATTAGGATTTTTTCTCTTTCTTTGCAAGGAAAAGTCAAGAGTTGGTTCAAAACCCTGCCTGATGCGAGCATCTCAGATTTCCAGCAATTCGTCAAAGTTTTCCTCGACAGGTGGGTGATCAGACAGAACCCTTTCTTGATTATAGAAGAGTATAACCAGCTGAAAAGACTGCCAGGGGAGACAGTACAACAGTTTTCTGCCAGATTTAACCAAGTTTATTATTCGATGCCAGTTAATATAAGACCTCCTCTTGGATCCGCTCTCTTGCACTACCCAGGTGCCTTTGATCCGGAAATGGAGTTTCAGCTGAGAGAAAGGAATCTTGCAACACTTGAAGAGATGCAGAACAATGCAGTAGATGTAGAGGCTCATTTGCTGATCCGAAGGGCAAAGTTGAAGGAAGAAGAGATGAAAAACATAGATCCGGAGGAATCGACATCTCTAGAGGTAAAGCTTGACATTTTGGTAAGTGCAGTGGAAGAGATGATGCAAAGGATCATCACAAGGAATGAGTATAATGTTCAAGCCCATGGCTCGCTGATTGAAGAAGAACAAGTTGCTGATCCAAAACATTTTGTTTCTTATCCCAGTTGTCATAGATCTGATAATGATTGTTTTGTAGATCATCTTGGAGAAGAGAGATCTGTTGATATGACATGTATGCTTGATTATGTGTTTTATACTGATGATTTGCCTCAGTTTGATCAGTATGATGATGATTATGTTCTCCAAACAGAAGCTAATCTTGCAGACAAATCAGCAGCTAGTTTGTGGAAGGAGGAAGTTCACTTTCAGCAGCTCGAGTACAGTGATCAACCGATACATATCAGCTATGAAAATGATGAGGAAAGTGCAGCAAATTTTGAAGTAAGTGAAGGATATTTGCCTTTTTGTTTTGATTCGTTTCAGTTCATCAGAGATAACTTCCATGCAATCAGAAATCAACTGTCAACAAGTCTTGATTTGGACCATCTTGAGGGCAATAAAAACCTTGTTCAAGACTTCTCATATCCAGATTTGCAGCCCCCGAATGCCATTGATTTTCAAGTTGCAGATGAAGACATGGAAGCTGGCACATATGATCAAATGATACAAGATGATTCCATACCATTTTGTTTTGAATCATTTCAGTTTTTGAAGGGTAAATTGCATAGTATATCTTCAAATGAGCAGCCTGTAGGAAATCATGTAATCTCATCGGAACCAATAGAAAATGGGTTGCAACAGTCTTTTCAAGTTTTTCACGATCCAATAGCTGATGTGTTGGATGATGTCTGCAGTCAAAGTCTTTCTCCATTGACTACATGTGAGCTTGAAACGTGTGTTGATATAAACTTGATCCGACAACTGGTTTCTTTGTCATTTTTAGCAGGAGTCTCGTCACAAAGCTCAAAACAAAGTTTGCATTCATGGTATGAGGAGAAGAGAAGTAATCCATTGGATGAGCTAAGTCCCAGTGTGCATGAACTTCAAGATCCTTATGCAATGTTTTTGGAGGCGGATAGAGAATCCATATCATTCAACAGATCTATTTCCAAGTTTTCATGGGAGTTGCCTTTCAGTAGTTCTCTCTTGTTGTTCATAAGCGAGCACTTGCAGAGAATTCAAACATCAGTTGGAATACTTACTTGGTTTCATTGGTTGTTTCATTTCACTTGATCAAGTGATGAATGAAACTGTTAGAGTAGGTTTTGATGAATAAGCTCTACTTTGAGCATCATTTACAGTTTGTCAGTTGTGTTTAAGTATCGGGTTAGTTTTTAGTTGAGTGAGAGTCAATTTGTGTCGTCAAGTCATCATTTTTCAGTCATGCATTTCAGCTTGAGTTTTTGACTCCATTGCCCAATGGATGAAGGCACTGTCTGCTTTCTAAAGATCTGTAGTTCTTGGCACCTCTAAGGAGCTACCATCCCCATTGGAGCAAATGTTAGTGTCAGTCTTTGCAGCCTTCCTCTAGTGATCAAACATGCTCTTACAAAGTGATTTTAAGGTGTTAAGGTCAAATTTTGTCATTTCAGTGAGTCTTCAAGCAAAATTTGGCCACTAGGTATTAGGTCTAGTGTTTGATAACACTCATTTAAAAGTTTTCGAAATGTCGGTCCATGTCACCATTCAGCTGAGTGTACCATAATTCAGAGGGTTTTCATCATAATTCCATATTCCAAAGGGTCATTTTACACCTTAGTTGTGCCTAGGTAAGGTTCATTTCCCTCTCCTAGGGTTTTGAAGGTAATTTCTCTTGGATGGTCAAATCATCAGCAAAACTTGTATCCTGATGTTCATACACCTTCACATATCCTTAATGTACCTTATTAAACACTTCCCATCACTGATATCCCTCAAATTCCTCATTTTCACACAAACCCTAGTTTCTTGCTACAACTTGACAATTTTGCTAGGCTAGGCCTGTGTTTTTCCCTTTTGGACCTCTTCCCCTCACTCAATCTCTAAAATTAAACTTTCCCCTGCTTCCTAACATCCCTCCCTACTTCCAAAAATTTTCTCAAGAATTTAGAAGCCCCTTATCCCCTTCATTTCGCTTCATTTCGATAAATCCTCAGTTCCACACATCGGGATAGGTTCTACTCCAATGATGTTTCTGAGAAATAAAAGATGAATTTGGGAAAACTGAGAGAATTTTTGTCCAAAATAGGCCAAACAAGAAAAACCTCCTTCATTTTTTACACAGGTGTCATGGTTTTAGAGAAATGTCAAAAATACAGTTGCCTCAGGAGAATTGGTGCACCTCTAAAGTGACCTTGGGAAAATAAAACTTTCTCCTAGCTTGGTTGGCCAAATGACTTACTTGATAAGTCAAATGATAACTAGACACAAAGATATTTCCAATGAGCTATCATGAGCTCAATTTGGAGTTGAGGAAGACCTTCAAAGGTTGACTGCAAGAGCACTCTGCCTTGAGGCAGCCTCATTTTGCACATTTTGACCAGTCTTGAGAGATTTGACTTTTGGCAAGGCAAATGAACTCAAAATTGAAAAATTCAAGTTGGGTTGAAAATTAGACTCAATACGCTTTCCAACGAGCTATCAAGTGCCCAATCTAGACACCGGGAACCCACCATCGGGAAAGGCCTCGAATAGAGTAAGTCCTCTAGGCACCGCGCCACCTAGCGCTCGCTTTTGATCGGGGACTCCTTTTGATGAAAACTCAACATTTTTGGATTTTTCATGGAAAAATATGTATGCCTACCAATGAACAAGAAATTTTGACAGGTTTTGAGCCCCAAAAAAGGTCAAAAACACCCCAAAAATGACCTTTCTGCCCCTTTTTGGACACATAGGAAGCAATGTTGGGAGAACTCAATTTTGGAGGGGAAAATGGAGGCCAAATTTAAAAATTCCACTTGTGCTGGAAATTAGACAGGCGGAAATTTCCAACAAGCCCACTTGGAGCAAATTTGGACACTGGGAAGACCTTCAAAATCAGTTGCAAAAAGGAGCTACGCACAGGGAAATCAGTGCGGCGCATTGGAGGAATTTTGCTCATTTTTGGTCAAAAACTATGTTTTTCGCCTAGTTTCTTGACAGTTTGACTTTTATCCTTCTTAATGTCAAAATCATGTTGTAATTGAATGTAATTTGATGGATTTTGATGTAATTATGCTAAATTTTCACTCATAGAGGTAGATTCATCCATGAAAAGGCAGTTTACAACTGAATGAATCAATTCCCTAGTTTTTAGAGGCAAGCTGTTCCACTGCCTACTTTTTAGTTCTTAGTTTAGATTTTGTTGGAACAGCTCCTAATATTATGAGATCAACCCCTAGAGGCTAGGATGAGTTTTTGTTTGCCTATATCTTATGTTTTTTCAGTCATTAGCATGGTTGGAATTTTGGGAATGCTTTGAGCATTATTGTACATTCATCTCTGCATTTTGGCAAAGGAATAGACCAGGGTTTGCAGCACTTTATGGGATTCTTGTGGCATCTTGATTTGGTATTGTGTTTCCTTCTGTAATTTCCAGTTTTACATGTGATTTATGTATGCCATTATCTCTCTTTGCTTCATCCTGACTAAATCAAACACAGATAAAGGTAGAATCCATTGAAAGTGCAGTGCTCTACCTAGGGTTTGTTTAGTTATTTATGTTTTCAGCTGTTTGAAGAGGATCCCTGAGACTTTCATGCCCTCTCCAACTCCTCATCAGTCTAAAATCTCTCCATATCACTCAATTTTAAGTGTCAAATCAATCGTCTACCTTGCCCTATTGAGATCTCTGCAAAACTGAGCCTCATTCCTCAGACCCAAAATCTGCCTTTCCATTTGAGACAACAAAACATCATTAAATTCAATCAAACACCTCTGTACACATACCTAGCCTAAAATCACTCATCACATCAGTCATCTCAAGCTTTCATTGGCCATATTTTTTGAGATTGACAAGGAGAGAGCCCTCTCCCAACCTAGTAGGGCTAGCTACCAGGTTAAGCATGGTATGATGTTATCCTAGATCCTACCTTTCTCATCCTGAGGTAGATTTAGGCACTAAAAACGGGGGATGATGCTGATTACAAAAATTGATGTACTTAAAGAGCTTGATAAAGGAGATCAAAAGAAGTAGTATGGCTAGGGAATATAGATGAAGTGCTTATGAAGCTAGTGGGTATAGTGGTAGTGGATGTAAAGGACTGAGTAATTGATGGAAATACTACTTTGGGCTGCAGAGGAAACTCAGGGATGAATGGTACTGTGGATGAACTAGCGGTGGATTGAGGATATGATGAATATATGATCCTATGTTGCAGAGGCAACTCAGGACTTATAGGCTCTTGAGGTGAACTAATAGTAGAATCTGTAAATGAAGTGGTAGCATACAAAGTAGAATTTGATGCTGGAAAGACTGTGGTGTATAGTTGGGAAACTCGAGGTTTGAATTGAGACAAAAAATTGGCTAACTTAATAGCTTCTTCAATGTCTTTAATTTTTGTGACACTTACCCTTTTCACTGGACTTTGACTTTCAGTTTTGTATGATTTAGTAGGTACTGAAATAATTTTATGTTTCTCACTCAAAAAAGAGGTAAAAATAGGATCTAAAACAATTTCCTTTAAATCAGTTTCAAATTTGGTTCTAAATAGTGATTTTTTAAACTTCAAATCAAATTCAATGTCTGATAAACTTACTAATTCTTTGGGTAAGGAATCAACTCTTTTCAGGGGTACTTCAGTTTCTAAACTAAAATTTTGCTTTTTCTTTTTTCCTATCTGGTCCGAATTGTCTACTATATCTGGAGGGTTGGATCTAGTGTAATAGAATTTCTTGGGAGCTAGAATGTTTATTGTGTAAATACCCACAACCTTTAAACTTAATCTTTAAAGTAGAAAATATATGTTTAAAAATATTCCTTCAAAATTAAACTTAAAACTAGAGAGTGGTTAGTTCCCCAGTATAGTCACCAATATGTTATCTCCCTAGTAATTCTTAGGTCATGGGATTTTGTTTTATAGTTAAAGAAAACCAGGGGTAACCAAGAACCTCTTTTAGATTTCAGGATCTAGCCTTCCTGAATTCCAGACTTGGATCTCTCCTTAAGATTTAGCTTTGTTTTGTAATGGATTTTAGGCTAGCTATGAGTGGACAATTTGGTTTGATTTTTCGAATTTTGGTAGGAATAAAGGACTACAAGGGAAACCATAGAAATATCTACCTAACCATTGGGAAATGGAGTCAAATTTATAGCAAACAAGACAAGAAAACTAAGGTCAAAAGAACAAATATGCTAAGGGAAAGATAGATGATCTTGAGAGGGTTTAAAAAGGCTATTTTGATGAAGTGATATGATCTGGACTAAGGGAAATTAAGAATCCTTAGATCACAGAAAAGGAAGAGGGAATTGAGGGTCAAATGAGACTAAAGAGCAATTAAGAATTCTAAAGTCTGGAAATCAGCAGAAAACATAAACATGAAAACTAGTAAGAACAGAGAGCTTTTTACACTGATTCTGTAATACCTTTCCTAGTTATTCATTTAAGATGGAAAATAACACAAGATGTATGAATGAAACTTAAAGAAATAAACAATGAAAACTAGAAGATACAATACTCATCTGATCAGCACAAGGATCATTAGTTATGATGTCTATTTGCTTCAGTTTCCAGCCTGCTGCTTCAACTTAACTCACATAAAATCCCAATGTTTCAACAAAAAAGTCTATAGTAGTCTTGATAATTTTATTCCACACCAAAATACTTCGAAAGATGAAGTATTTATACAAATAAATTGCTTACAAAATATCTCAAAAGTTTGAGAGAATATCTCAAGAAAAAATAGGAACTATTACATAAGAATAGGGACAGCTGCAAAATAGTTTGCAAGTTGTCCTCTTTTACAAGAAAAATAGAACAGTTTATCTACTCAAACTGATTATCTGTCTTGCTGGAAGTATTGCTGGCACTTGAGACAATATATTGTGGAAGATTGACTTGTAGTGTACTTCTCCTCTTTCACATTTTGCTGTGATACTCTTTTACTCTGTTTCTTCACTGTTTACTGTTGTAAATTAAAAATAACCAGCAGTAACTTTTGTTTTTACTGATACACTTTGATCACTGATACACTTTGACCATTGATACTCTTTGATCACTGATTTTTCATCTTGATATACTTTCACTGCAAATTTTCATAGTAAATCAGTGAATTCCTGTCATTGCTCTGCACTGAGAATTCTCATGCTCTTTAGCTTCCTGTAACTTTCATCTGCCTCTGTATACTTTGCAAAATTGGGCTTAACCATGAAAATATGTTTGATCTCATTTTGCAAAAAGAACAAATTTTCAAAATATTCCAAAATGACTTTACCAGTAGGAGACCCTTGTGGTAAAGGTTTGTTGACCTACTCTTTGGCATATGCCCTGATTTTGTTATCATAATCCTTCTGTGGCATCAACTTTTCATTTAATGCATGAATATCTGGTAGGCCTGCTTGTGACAGTACTGTGTATTTGGCCCAAAATTTTGTGATTGCCAAGTTCATATCCTTGCACCTGTCCTCCAAATTATTCATCATATTTCTCTTATTCAGGACCTTTTTGATTTGGAGTATACTTTCAGTTCTATCTTGAATTTTTAACTCTTCAATTTCCTGTCTGTGTTTGCTATTCAGAAATGTGATAAGCTTCATGGCTTGAGCAGGTATATCAACCAGTGCTTCTTTTGTCTTCTGTATTTCTATATGTGTTGCTTTAAGTAGTAGCTCTTTTTGCTCATAAATAATTTGAATTGAGGGCCATTGTAAATGTATGCCCTGGATGATGTTGTTCCAAAGATAATTTTTGATATAAGATACTTGCTCAGTAAGATTAATCTGTTGTTGAAGAATCTTAACCTGTCCCTGCAATCTGTTGGCCCTTTGCTCATGTCCTTTGGATGTAATTAAGGCATCTCTGTTAGATGTTTCAAGAGTTTTGATAGTGCCTTTTAAGTTGATTATTTCTTTATCTTTTATGGACATGTCTTCCATAGCCTTGACTATGGCAGCTGTTTCTTCTGTTGGATTTACCTGTGATGTTGATGAAGAAGTGGCAGAGATGTCTTTAGAAGTAATTGACACTGCAGTTGCCAATACTCCTTTCGGTGCCAAATGTTCTGCCAATGTTGAGGGAATAGTTGTACTTACAGTTGGAATAACTGTGGGAATGGAAACTTGTTGAGCTTTCTTCAAACTTTCATTTTCTTGCATTAAAGATTCTATTTGATTTTCCATATCTTTAATCTGAGCTGTCATCTTCAAAACCAGTTGCAAATTTTCCTCTTTTTCTGTTTTTCCCTGAAGAACTTCTTTTGTTTGAGGGTGCTCACTCTGTGGCAATTTGAGATGCATTCTTAAGGCTGCAATATCATCATTCTTCTGACTTATCAACTTCTTAGCAACTTCAGTATTAGAAGGATCTGCTCCTGTCTCAATAACCAAATCTTCTAAGGATTTGATCCTCAAATCCTTGGCATGGAGAGATGCTTTATCTAATTTCATTTGGGTCTGCAAATTAGATACAGTTTTCTGTAGCATGGTAGCACTCATGGTTTTGCTTACTACCTTTGAATATAGCATCTCTGCTGCACTCCTGTGGAACTCTATCTGATCTAGTTCATGAATAGTATCAACGTTTACTGCAAATTCTGTTTTCCTGTAGTCTGTGGCTGATTTTGGATCTGTTACCACTGGTTGGAGAAAGGACATGATCATTTTATTGGTTGAGTAATCAAATGTTGTCACTAGTCTGTCCTTATCTCCTGGTTTTTCCTTTAGAAGTGTAGAATAAACTTCATTCTTGATCTCTTCATTCTTTTCCCTGATTTGTTTGAATCTCTTCTGAATATCAGAATCAGTTTCTTCAGTTGTTTTAGAGGAAGATGGAGCTTCTGTATCCATTTCTACTTCAACCATCTCTTTGCCTTTACCCTGTGCTTGTACCTGTTCATTTTGAATTTCTCTAAGTGTTTCGTTCACAATCATGGTGGCTTCATCCTCTGTTTGCTAGTCATTAGTATTGTCCACATCTATGACTCCTCCTTTTTCTAGAGTAGTCATTTTGGCCATTTTGCTGTAGATTGTTTTAAATTTGTTTTCAATGATTGTTTCTGCCAAATATCCCTCTTCTTTCCTTGACCTTTTATTGGATACCTCTACTTGTTGGTTAACTGTAACCACCTGTGTACTGTCCATTTGATTTTCCTGTAGATTATCTCTTTGTATCTTTTGATCATCATCAATTAAAGTATTTGCAACCCATTCCAATTGATTGGAATATTTTTCAATTATTGGCTTTGATTCATGTAGAAATGGGGTTAACTTGCACTTGACTCTGAGGTTGCTCAGAATACCTTGAGGGTCATAGCTCCTGTAAAAGCTTTCTTGAAACTTGAATGCCGATAGTTTGTGGGTTACCTCCTTCAAGGCATCTCTGTTGTTAACTATGAAAGAGCCAATTTGACTTTTCAATTTAAATTGTGCCTTATTTTTGGATGCTATAAAGTTCACTACATCTGCATTCAAAATTTGCCTTATGTATTCCAGAGCAAAGATCCTGGTGGTTAGAAACTTTGGTAATTTGTATGGGGCCAAGATTGCACCATATATTCTAATTTCAGTGTGATTTTTATACAAATACCAATCACCAACCTTACAGTTTTCAGACAACTGTAAAATCCTTTTGATCTCTTCATTTATTCTTGGTGGTTCTGCTTTATCTAACAAACTGATGGCAGGTCTGATAAAAAAAGTCATTGAAATCATTGTAACTGTACTCACCGCTGTTTTTTCTAAGAAGAGAGGTCCAAAATATTATTGAAAGTGGTTTGCCCTCCATATCCACCTTCTATAATGCAAAGGGAAAATTATCTGCTTGAGAGAAAAGGAAAAGATGTAACAGATATGAAGTATATCTGAACACTCCTTCATCAGGTAACTTTATTAGCTGATAATGAATATTGTCAGCAATAAATTTGAGAAAGTCAAAGACCAACTCTAGCAGCTGCCCAGGAGACAAAGTGGAGAGGAACCCTAAAATGGAGAAATCTGTGAATTCATCATTAACGTAGCCTAAAATAAATGACAGCATGGAAATGACCTGTCTGGAGCCTTCAAGAAAATCAAAGGTATCATAAGGAGGATTCACCTTGGGAAGGTTGACATGATTGGGCATGAAGTTTTGAAGGATTTCAAACTTCCTAGGGAAATCCAGGTCTAAATACATCTGGGTCAAGTCTTCAATTGACAATGACACTGCTCGTGGATCATGGCTTAGCTGGAGCATGTCATTGATTGATTCAACAGTTATGTAAAATAGGACATCACTATCTTTGTTAACCATGCACCTTTGATCAGGAATATAATGCATCTGACACAACCTAATGAAATCTTGAGCGTGATGGGAACCACATATTTGGGCAAATTTGAGTCCTATACAGGTATATCCATGGCCACTTTCTTTTCAAATTTTTCCTGACACAAGCTATGTACTTCCAGAAGATCAAATTCAAGAGTAGCATCAGCGATTATGTAATCTAAGTCAATCAAAGGATTGTTCTCTTCAGTAGTGACAGGAGGTTGTAAAGGTCTGACTACTTCAGTAGAATCAGCAGTTAAGACAGGAGTAGGTTTATCAATTTTGGGAGGTTTGGGATTTGGAAGCTTGTTGGAGGCAGGCTTCTGAAGTTTAGGACCTCACGTTTTAGGGATTACCTGCTTTTTAGTCATTTTTGAAGAAACTGAACAAGATTAAACTGTTTGCTCAGCTCTTTATGGAAGCAGAAGGTCAATTAAGCTTATTTGAGAAAAACTCTGAATCTGGGCGAGGGTTTTATGAGGAAAATGCAGATTTTTACAGTGCAAAAGGTGGGAAAGGGATTTCCAATGGTTTCTTTAGTAATTCAAAGGTATTTCAACCGCAAGAATATCTTTCAGATGGTAAAAATCCTTAATTAGGAAGCGGCCAATTTTGGGAAAATTTTGACAGGGTTTCCCCTGTTTCTTCAAGGTTCATGTACTCTCAGATGAGTACTTTTGGCTTTTAATTTCAAATTAATTTGATTTTATTCTTAGAAATTTGAAATTTGCAAGTTTGGATTACTGATAAATACCTTTGAACAGGTATTGTTGCGGTCGAAGAGGATTTGCAGGTGGTACTAGTCTTCAAATAGGTTACAGTCGTTTGGTATAAGGCACTAGAAGTCTTCGGTAGTAACTGTTCAGAGTGGAAATGATTTTAGGATGGCAAATTGATTCAAAATTAACTCAGCAATGGTGTCTGTGATTAATTCTCAGAGGGATAGGGCGCACAGGTATGAAAAACGATAAAGAAAGAAGTAAAAACTTTAGTTTTTATGGATCATGCGGAGTATTAATTGCAGGCCAAGCTGACATGGCGGGAGTGGTTTTTCGTTTGAAAGCAAAAACCGGAAATGGTTTTCGCATTGCTTTCGAGTGGTAACTGGTTTTTAGCTTTAGCAATGCGATCCAATATAATTAGGACATGTAGCGGGCGGTGGTTTCAAAAAACAACTCATTTCCCAAAAAAATTTGGCAACTTCATTCGATCACTTTAGAAATGCAATATGGGATCCGCGCCGTCGGATGTGGCGGAGTGGAGCGAACGACTGAGATGCATTGGGAAGGTGCGAGGAAATAAGGTGGGACTAGGTACTATGATCTGCACCGTTGATTTGGTAAGTGGAGATCGACGGCTTGAAATTAATCCGATAGGAAATGGTGGGGGCGGGGAAGGATTTATTGGGTTTATTTCGGACCGTCGGATGAAAGGGATTAAGATGATCGGAGGGTCAGGACTGAATGCGAGGGGGTGGGACTTGGGTTCAATATTAACCATTGATTTTGATCAGGATGATCGGACGGTTGAGGTTAATTCCGATGGAGATGCGGATATGGGAAGCTTTATATATAAAAAGGTTTTATATATTGAATAAAGTGGACGGGGAGGGGTTTAAAAAGGGTTTAACCAAGGTAAAAACTGTGGTAAAGGAATATTTATCGAGAAAGTGGAAAATGTTAAAGTTTTAACCTTGGGGTTAAGGGTAATCGGGAAAGGAGATGTATTAAACAGGGGGATGGGTTTTGCGAAGTTTGGTTTAAATTAAACTTCAGGAAATTTATTTTTGTTTTAAACATATATGAAACATGTTTAATGCTTTTTTGCGTATTTTTATTATATAGTTTTAGATTTGTCAAAGGTCTAAAACTATAAGGGAGAGGGGAAATATTTTTATGGGTAATTTTGTGTCAAAGGGGTAACTTCGGGATGTTTTTCAATATGTGCTTAATATCCTTGACACAAAAGCTTATATTAAATTAGTTTTTGGGATATTACATAAAAGGGAACTATATTAATAGGACTAGAATAATTGATAGGGAGTTAATAAAATATGTTAGGTGTTAATATGAAAAGGGAAAAGTGAATACTCAAAACATACAATTATAACCAATAAAAGTGAAGATCAAAGCAAAACTTGCATTTATGATAATTTCATCACTTCTACTTAGGATAAAATGTCATTTTGAGGGTTTTATACTTCATAAGATGTAGGAAGTTAATCACATGGGGATTAGAGCATCATTAAGTAGAAAATGAGGTTTTTACTTATGATTTTTCTTGGTAAATGAATGCATGAATGGAAAATGATGTGTTTTGTGGCATTAATATAGACATTTAACATTTTTAACTAATCAGCCATAGAGCCTTGAGTCCGGTCCCAACAGAAGTCAAGGAAATGCCTTGAGTTTTTCTCACTGATAGTTTAGAATGATAAATGGCTATGGGGAAGGGAAGTTAGTTATTTGCAGCCTTGGTGAATAATATTTACAATGATGCTTCTCACCTTCTTCTACCTACCCAATTTAACATGCTAACATTTTTTCTTCCATTTTGATTAGGTGCATTTGAGCTAGCAACCTTTACAACATTTATTCTTTCTGAAAGCAATAAAACTATCTAATTCTACACTTATTTCATCCAGGAATCCAGATTAAACTTTTGGATTCACTTATTCTCTACCTAACTACTGAATTGTCATGATTAAACTGTATGACAATTCTTTATTCTCTATCTACAACAAGTGAAATTGAAACATGACAAGTCAAGATTAAATTGTTTAACTCATCATGGATTATGGCATTTATTGACACTCTGCCATAATCAACTGCAAAAGGTAAAAGTAGTGGCATTTATACTTGCACACTTTCATGTTTTATTCATCTTTTTCTTTTGGGGTCTATTATTTTTTCTAAGTCCTTTGATTGTTCTTTTAGGACTTTTTACCCTCTTTTTTATTTTTTTTATTTTTTTGATTTTTTACAAAATATGGGAATACAACTTGTAGAAGGAAAAGTATGTACATATTTACAAGATTACCATCAGTCAAGTCAAAATTATGAATCCTATATTTATATGTCAAAAGAAGGTAGAGGTTCTGTAAAGTAAGAAGGGATTTTGATCCCAGAACACCTAAGGCTGAAGTATAAATGCTTCAACAATATGAAAAAATGTTAAGCAAACTAGGCATTTGTTTTTCCTTAATGAGTTTGAAATAAAAATCAAACTTGAAAAAAGGAAAAGAAAATAATATTGTAGATGTTTTAACAAGGAATGTCCCTAAAAGTTAGAAGAATACGTGAGTAGTAAAAGCTCTAACTAGGAATAATTGAGGCAAACAGAAATGAGTGAAGTAGTAAAGTAGGAACAACCTCCAAGAAAAACTGCAATATAATAAAATATTGGTAGATTCCAAATTAAGAGGAACTAATAATTTCAAAAACAGATGGTACATTAACAATGTGACCCCAATACAACAGAAATTTTAGAAAAATATCATAGATGTCCTTAGATAGGACATACTTGTAACTAAACTTAAATTCAGGATTTAAAACAGGACATGTTTGACGAGATATGTTGAAAGAGTAATGAAAATTATAGGCAAAAAAGGTTACTAAGAGATAATGAAACATAAGTATCTGACATAAACTTTGGATATTTTCACTATTCTAGAGAAGAAATAGGAACTTGTTTGAATAAAATCTAGAAACTTGTTGGTTTGGAACCCAAAATTAATAAAAAAACAGTCAATTTATCCAAGACTAAAACGGTAAACAGACATGAAGTTTCAAGATGGAGGGTAAAAAATGATACATCTGATAAGGTAAAGTTCAAGTGGAATTTGAAAACTGTGTTATAGAAAAATAAGTGCTAAGTTGAGCTTGAGCATGATTTATTACCATCGTAACAGATTGAGAAAATAAATCAAATATTAAGTACATGGGGTACATGTATGACCTAGAAAAATGGGACAAAACCTTAAAGCAAGACTACTATATATGACAAAGTCAGTTTTTTAGTAATAAATTAGCTTCAAATTAAGAGGTGTTTGTTTTGTGAAGATAAGTGTAACGGGAATTGTACAACTCTGATAAAAGGAGTCTAGGTGAGAAGATGTGTAGGGAAATCACCAAGAAATTCAAATGACACCATGGGTTCGTGATGATGAAGCCTTGCCAAAATTCATGGAATGATAAGTAGTTGTGCTAAAATGGCACTATACTATTATGAAGCTTGAAGGGTTTTGCTAACAAGTCATTTTATTGAAAAATATTAAATTTTAGAATATTACCATGATTACTTCTTATATATATATATATATATATATATATATATTATACTACTCATATAAATTGATATGAACTATGGAGAGGTGGAAGTAGGAATGAAATATTTTTCTAGATGTACTTCTTATACTGAAGCCAGAGGAAATCAAAATCCAAATTATAGCAGTAAGAAAAGTAAAGGTAGGGGAATGTACTTGTACTATGAAGAAACTACTGGGAGCAAGAGGAATAAATGAAGGAGGGATCTTCATCCTGAGTTGAGAAATAAACATTGTAATTAGTAACACCGAGGACGGTTTTTATTTTTAGATGGGGAATATGTAATGTCCCCAGTTTTCTTCTTTCAAAAATATGCAGTCAAAGGCCCTATGTGTCAAAGTAGACCCCAAGGAAAAATAATTATTGTGGATATATTTTATTAATGTAAATTAATAAAATGAAAAAAGGAATTAATGATACAAGGACTAGAAAATGATTAGAGATCAGGAATCCAAATCCATGAGGATGGATAAGGATCATAAGACTTTCCCAGTTCTCCAAAAATCCTTGGAGGAAATAAATGAAATATAGCAATTTAGATTGGAGATAAAAATCTAAAAATATACCCCAGTAAAGAGGAAGTTACTAGGAAGAGGTGGAATAAATCTAGATAGAGGAAAAGCTAGCTTTAAAGTAATTTTGTGGAAGAATCAAAAGGAAATCCTAGGCAAAAATGAAAATAACATCCTGATTTAATTAGACGCAGTTAAGGAAATAAACTGATGGGAATGCAGGTTTAAATAAGCATATTTAGGATAGACAAGGGGTTTTTTATTGGTGGAAGATTGATGTTTGTTCGGGGGGAGCTATGGAGCGAGAGTTCAAAGGTTGGGTGGAACCTAGTCTACCTTAAATGGTATGCACTAGTTAATTTCATTTTAACTTATAATATAGTGTTGTTAAGAATTTTTGGTGAAATAATATAGTATATATATAAAAATGAACTTGTTGAAATCTAAATATGAGTATATGTCATGGAATTAAGGTTAAGAAGAAATAATTCTAGAAGGTATTTACATTGAACAAGTTTGATTGTAATAAATATAGTTTGTTATGTATTTTTGTACATACATAAATCTAAAGAGTACCAACTCTCAGAATGTCTAAACCTGGTTGAAAGCTTAGATCTGAGGTTAGGTGACTCTCAGGAGGAGGAGACCATATTGGTGGCAAGGGTAATCGTGGGTCTGATCACTTTGAGGTAAAGAGGGGAATGGTATCCAACATGGTTACTTCGAGAAGTGTCATCCACTACTTATCAACATGATGATGGAAAGAGTGGACACAACTGAGATAATTTTAACACTTGAGATGGATTCAAAGGCTTTTGTAGTGAAATATAAAACTTCGATATCAAAATTGCAATTTTCCATTTATGGAGTGAAACAATTAAAAATTACTCACATGAATTACTAGTTCATATACTTGTTGTACTTGATATTTGGTCAAATTTTTATTATTGGACTATAATAGTCATTTACTTTAATCATTATTAATTTTGTCACTTATTATCTAGTAATATATTTTAATCGTAGACTAAATTAGTCATTTAAGTAAGTGACTTTTAGTTTAGTCACTTATGATGTAGTCATATATTTTATCCCTAGACTAAATTGGTTATTTAAGTTAGTCACTTTTAGTTTAATCACTTATTATGTAGTCGTATATTTTATTCCTAGACTAAATTAATCATTTAAGCTAGTCATTTTTAGTTTGTTCACTTAAAATTGCTCAAATTTAGTAGTAATTCACATGAAATAATTGCGGTGACTAATTTTTTAATTCACCTGGTCATTAATTTCACCATTTTTTACTAATGAAATAATGACTAAAATTTGGATATATATGACTACTAGTAGCTAATATATAGTATATTATAACACGATCAAAATTTATTCATATTTTTTTGGTCATTAATTGGTTTCAAACGATGACTAAAATTTGCATATATATGACTATTACTAGTCAATTTACAATATCTTATAACACAACCAACATTTTGGTCATATTTCTTTGGTCATTAAGTAATTTTCTCTGGCGACCATTTAGTAATATATTTTGATGTATATTTGGTCATTAACTATGACAATTAATGACTAAATCGAAGACCAAATTAATGACCGAATTAATGACTAAATATACTCCTAGACAGAAGGTTGACACAACTAATTAATGACTAAGATGAAAACGACTAAAACTTGGTCACGTTATATGATACTGTAAACTAGCTACATTTGGTCACCCACAGAAAAATAGTCATTTATATGCAAATTTTAGTCATATGCAAATTCGTCATTGTGCAGTGCCCATAGGTGGAGTCAGAAATGCACCGATGTGCAGTATCACACAAATGCACTGAAATTTATAATTGGTATCGGTAGTTGTGCAGTGCCCATAGGTCATACAAATGCACCGGTGTGTAGAGATACATGAACACACTGGTGTGCAGTATCACACATACGCACCGATATTTATAATTGGTATCGGTATTTTTGCGGTGCCCAAAGGTTGTCCAAATGCATTGGTGCGTAGTTCCGCATAAATGCACCAGTGCGCAGTACCGCACAAATTCATCGATATTTTTAATTGGTTTTGGTATTTGTGTTGTTCCCATAGGTTGTAAAATCACACCGATGTGCTTCAGAATACAAACAGACCAGTGTACAGTAACTAAGATGCACTGGTTTTCATTTTGTATTTTTTAGAAAAATTGACCTGTGACAGTGCAATTATTATGATTGTTTTAAATTCACTATTCTTCAAAAGTTGGCACATATTATAACAATATTCATATTAATTAAATTTTTATTAATGCATTTGAATGTGATGTTTGGATTAATTTGTTATGCCATATCATAATTATTGTGATTTTTTAAAATTCATTATTCATCAAAAGTCAACACATATATATCTTATAACAACATTCATATGAATTAAATTTTTAATAGTGCATTTGAATGTGATGTTTGGATTAATTTGTTATATCATATCATCAAATTTCACATCTCTTCATTATAATATTTAATCATCCTTAAATTTAATCAGTGCTGTTACATTTCACAGGAACAATGGAGAATGCAATAGAATAAATTAAAACACACACACACACACACACACACACACACACACACACACACAGATATATATATATATATATATATATATAAGACAATGTTTGTCATACAAAATGGGACAATTATTGGTATCCCTTTGTCTTTCAATTGGGACACTATGTCCATTACATTAAACAAAATGTTTGATTTCATAGAATAATATTTCAAAAAATGCAACCTCTTGCTTTGATATGCAAACATAGTGATCAACATTCTTCGCTTGAACTGTTGTCCCTGCTAGAGCTACTTCCATGACTTGGGTTATTTTCCGAAATTGTTTGTTCACTTTGTTGATTGTTTTCTTCTTCTTCACCTTCCATCTACAAACATAAAAATAAAATGTAATGAGTGTATATAAATTGGTGAGAATAATGAAAATTGCATTGTTAAATAATATACATCCATGTAAATCGAAAAGAAATGACGTACCATTGCAACAATTGACTCATAAACTATACACATTATTTTAAAACCATGTAACATGCCATCTTTCAAGATTTCATCTGTTAGCGTAGTTCCATACTTTGTTTCGTGCAAGTTTTATACCCCATAACAAATCATATATTTAATATAAAATAATTTTTTGTTCTATTATTTATAGACGGAGCTAAGTAAAACAAGATCGATATATGCTTACAAGATCCACAATTAATTTCTGATATGCCAACATATACTCACAACCCATATTTAACCCAATTTCAATCAATTCCTTTGATGGTTCTTCTTTGTATGTTAGCACCTGTTTGAAGACATTCAATGATGATTTTTGTAAAACAACTTAAAAATAACAAAAATGAAATCTAATTAAGTTGTTATAACGAAGTAACAATTACTCACAAACTTAGAAATGAACCCTTTTCTTCCATTTCGTCCTGTTTTATGTGCTGAATGGGTTCCATTTTTTTTTCTTTTCTGCAACAAAATACTTCAAGATTAATATTTAATGGTAAATTGTTTATTTATTGTACATAATGATTGAAAAAATCAATGATTACATATTAATGACTAAATTTAAATAAAACAGTAATATTACCTCTATCATCCAGTGGCTCATCAGCTATGAAGGGGATGTTGGCACACCCTCCCCAATCTAAACCCACATAAAGATAGGGGACCATAATCAAGGGATGCTCGTTAACACTGGCTAGCAACTCCAGTGCATCATTTGATATCCTCACTGGAAACATAGTGTAACACCCCTAGTTTATGTTTTTCTTTCAAGCTAGACATTTGGACTTTAAGCCAAAGGGGAGTGGACCCCAATGGATAAGTATTGTATGGATGTAATTAATTTTTAATTGTGGAAAATAAATAAAATAATTCTGTGCGTATTGACTAAATGAGAATTATGAGATCACTTGCCAAATCCCTGAGGTATGGAAAGAGGCTAAGACTTTCCCCAAAAATCTTTCAAAAATCCTTGAAAGAAATTATTTCTAATTTAAATTTTTGAGGAAAAATATAGATTTTCCCAATGAGGTGGAGAGTAGTTGGGAAGAGATAAAATGTTGGAAAAGTAGAAAGAAGCTTTAAAAGTCCCTAAATAAGGGAAGCCCGGGCGAACAGGAATAAAAGCATCCTGTAATTCTGGATGGAGAACTAGAAACAGGATTTGGGGAGCATAACCTTAAATAAGCTACTCCAGAACAGATTGGGGTTGGTCTCTTCTAGGCGATGATATCAGCTCGGGGGTGAGTTCTGGAGGACAAAAGAAATCTAAGGTTGGGAGGTTGGTGAATTGCAGAAGTGGTATGTCTCTAACTTTTATGAATAGTTTCAGTACCTATCACTGTACAAACTGGTTCTACATATTTTGTTAGGTTAAATTATTCGAAGTGTTAGTCCCTACATTTAATAGAATTGTATAGAAGAAATTAATTCTCTTAATTCTGTAGAGTTGTAGGAATAAAATTCTGTGGGGAGAATCCAACAGAGTCTCTAAACCAATGTTGGTTTAAATCTGAGGATACATGTTTCTCCACAGATAATTTAGTGATTTAACTTTAATCTGCTTCTGGATTAATAAAATGATTGTGATATATATATATATATATATATATATATATATATATATAAAGAAAGCAATATGATATTACATGAGCAGATATCACAAAGAAAATCCAAACAAACTGGAAATCTAATTTAGATAAGAATTGACCGAAAACAAATAAGATCCTATGTTAAATACACAACATTATAAAGTGAAAGAAAAAAATAATAATTTACTGGATATAAGAGTCTATTTCCATAAAGTAATGAAATAAACATAGGTTATAGTCAAATGAGTAGTCCATGTGAGTAGAATACATAGTGATTAGAAACAACCAAAGTTCTATGCGAAATTTATATGTGTATACATATTTATTTAACAAAATCTTGCAAGATAAATCTAAGCATGATTAGATATAAATTCTTTATATATGCTGCACTATAGATTGCTGATTGAAAGAAGGATAAGTGACAAATGCTTCCTTATCATTTTAAGATGAATCTTATGCTTTGAAGTAACAGTAAATTTTAACTCTATCTAAAGACTTCGTGGAATTTACTAATTGGGAGAGTAAATACTAGTGAAGAAGGAAATAATCTTAGCAGTATTAATGTATCTCCTTACAGGAGTAAAAATATAATTTAAGCTTGAACCCAAGATAATAATTGTAAAGAGAACCCTCCTACTTCCCAGAACGAGATGAGAAACCAGTTGGAGTATATTCTAAACCATCTTACATATATAGAGCAATTATCTTTATGGGAATAATTACCAGAGATTAATTTCAAACCCTGTCACATTTAAATGTGGAGAGTATGAAATAAAAACATAGACTTTAAATCAGACTTCTAATTGTATTATTAATCCAAAATGACGCTGTTTGCAAACATTATACTCTGTCCCCCAAAATTTTATTGTGAAAGAAATCATGAATTTATAATCCATACAGCTAACTGGAAAATCTCCGAGGCTATACAACTGTGTACACATAAATGTACCAGTAGCTTATCAATGTGCGAATAAGAGATAGAAAGTAAATCGAAGTAATATATTTATCGCATGAGAAAAACAATTTATTCTACTCTTAGTCAAATGTAAATGGAAAATTGAGAAAAAAATTTATATGTACGAGGAAAGTCCAACACTGCTTGTCTTAGCAGTCAAAAAATTGTAAAATGTTTGTTAGGGTTTCTTTTGAAGACACTAAATTGACATTTTAGCGTTTAAAATTAATGCTCATATACAATGATCCAAACTCATATTTCGAAAAAAAAGAAAATTTAAAAGTGCTAGGGACCCGTCTTAGTTCTGAACCTCCAGAAGGAGAAGCCATTAGAGAAACTGAACCGGTGGGGCATTAACCCTGTATATTTCAAAATGAAATTTCAGAGGTCAGTGTCTAAACCTACCCTGGAAGTCGAAGGGAAATATCATGAGATCGTGCAACAGGGATTACCTGCGTTCACAGAATGTAAACGAAATTAAAAGAGAAATGAGCAATGCAAAATTTAGACAGGAGTTAGATAAATCCCTATGTGAATCAAATCAAGAGAAAAATGAGAAGATTAGATACCTGGTTGAGTCCGAACGCTTTCATGCCGAATACATTCCTGTGAATAAAAACACAGTCAAGATAGAAGCTAGCACGGTAAATGAACGAGTTCAAGTATAAACCTATGAGCAAGGAATTAGAGTGATATTATTGCAATTCTCAATGATGTCAGATTTGACAACTTACCATTTCGGCCATCAAATGAAGAAGTAGGAATCACGTCTTTTTGTGGGGCTAAATTGAAACAAAGGATAACATTCTTCAGTAAGCTTGGAACGCATTGACTTCATACCTGGAGTCTATGTTCTCGGCCAGCAAGAAATAAAAAGACATATTAGCCATGCGAATAATCAAGGTAATAAGTGTTAATCTAATAGAAAAACCAACGATACAAAACAAACTGGAGATTTACGCATTGATAGCCTGCCAGTCTAGCAATAATACTTGAAATTGAAAACAATGATCTTCAGAGATAAAAACCCTGGTATTCATTGTAAACGTGATGAAACAAAATGAATAGAGATAGCGTTGACATAAACCGCAAACTAGGCAATATCTCTCACTAAAATGAGGATTACCTGAAATCTTGAGTCGGAGCGACTATGTCAACATTCATGCACTGAAGTCTATACCCCATATTCTCTTCCTCAGTGCTGGAGTGATACGCAGCCAAACAAAATGAAACACAGAAGATTTTCCCCAGGGAGAACGTTTGTTTTTAAACATGATAGAAAAACCCTAAGTCTCGAACGAGATCCATGGTTCAAATTAGGGTTGAACAGATCGAGGGTGATAAGTCATGAAAGGGCAGCAAGGACGTCAAGAAATCCCGAGACGAAGATCTACGGCTAGCCAAAATTTAATGAATGGATACAAGATTAATGTGCCTCGAGGAGATCTCAACCCTCGAAATAATATCCTTGAAAAAAAAAAACAAATCGAACATGTACTCCAAGGACCAAAACTTCGAAAAAAAATGTAAATGTAATATATGCACATCGTATCAAGAGTACTAATAACCCAATTCGTAAACACGAAGTCAGCTTGTAGAGAATAAATACTCAATTAATACCATGTGTAGTAGCAGTGTAACGTGAGTAACAAGATCACTCAACACATCAACCATAACCAAGTACGTGCGAACAACCAAAGCATGCTCGTATCAATGATGGCGTATAATACCTTTCATTAATTCATGAGTTGGGAACAAAAATAATATAGTATTAAGACTGCTAAAAGTTGGTGTCCAGAGTAAATTACTGATCGGTAGAGTTAAATTTGACATATAAAAGTAGTCGAATCATTTGGTCTATACACATAGAGAATCGAATCATTCGAGAGAAGGAAGTAAAGTTAGAACTAAAGTTGGAATTCGATATCCCTTCATTATGATGGGATCGAATTTACATAATGATCTTTTATGCTAGGTTGACTCAAAGCACGTTATAGATATTGGAAGTCGATTGACATATGTAATGGGTCGACTAGCAATAGTTTTTCCAAAAGAGAACTCATGGGGTTAAAACCATGTGAATTAATAACATAAATGGATTTCATGACAGAATTACCATATAGGGGAGTTAGAAAAAGAAGATATATATATATATATATATATATATATATATATATATATATATATATATATATATAATTATATATATATATTTAAATATAGATAGAGAGTTAAATATCTAATTAAAAGTTCATGTGTGTGGTAGAACACATGGTAAGTGGAGAATATGCAATGCTAGTAAGAAAACAAAAGAGTCACAAATCTGACCACTAGATAAATTCTATGTAAGTAAAATACCTATATTAACAGGTCAAAAAAAAATAAAAAATTAAGTGGAGTTCAAGGAGAGATGTTACAAATGGTATCAGAGCCCATGTTAGCAAATTTGGGCTATTGTTGTGCTCACTGTCTATATTATTTTCTGTTAGAAAATTGTTTTGTTACTGATGTTGTTTTGTTTAGTGTATAGTGGAACTGGAATTGAAAGGTCAATGGATGAAGGAGATGAAATTTCTGTGGATCTGCATGATGAAGATAATACACCGGATCCCAACTCTCCTTTAATGGCTATGTTACACGGGTTGCAACAGGAGATAGCTGAATTAAGAATCCAGAATGACAGGCTGTCATTAGCCAGTGAGGAGCGGGAGAAGCTCATAAGAGAGCTGACTTCAAAGAACATCCAAGAAGGTAAAGGTTCTGGAAAGAGGAAGAAAGGTAAGTTCTATGATGAATCTGAGGAAGACGATACTACTAGAAATCAGTCTAAACAAAGAAAGGAATTATAGGGAGAATTCTGGAAAATTAAGCTTCCCTCCTATGATGGGGAAAAAGAGGAAGATGCTGAGGCATGGTTGTTAAATATGATTAAGTATTTCCAAGTCTATGAATATGATAGCAATATAAAGGCCAGGCTAACAGTCTACTAGTTGCAGGGTAAGGCTACCTTGTGGTGGGAGGAGATGAAAATGGTCCATGTGATTGATGAAAAGACAGTAACTTGGGAAGATTTCCAGGTTCAGTTTAAAAACCGCTATTTGAATGAATGTTATTATGATGATAAAGCAAAGGAGTTCCATGAACTCAGATTGGGACAACTCACCATAGATGAGTTTGTCACCAAGTTTACAAATCTGTTAAGGTATGTTTCTTATATTCGGGAAGAGAAGGCAAAGGTACAAAGGTTTCTAAATTGTTTGCCTGCTGCCTACAAGGAGAAAATAGAATTCGATAATCCAAAAACTATGGGTGAAGCAGTGAGGAAAGCTAGATTATGCTACTAGCAGTTTAAAGGCAAGAGTGAATAGGGAAAAAGCTGGGTAATTAAAGGTGAATTCAAAGGAAAGAAACAGAAACCAACTTACCTGAAGAAGTTTAGAAGGGACCATCAGCGGAAGAGATTTAACAAAACAAAGGAAATTCAAACTGCTCAGTCCTAGGTTGGTTCAAAACAAATAGAGGGAGATAATAAGGAAGGAGCAGTCAAAATGCGGGAACCGTTGAAATGTTGGGGTTGTGGAGAACCTCATCTATTGAGGGATTGTCCACACAGGAATATTCAAATGGTTATGAGGGATCGAGAAGCTACCATAGTGAAGGACATAGACAGAAATATACCCACCATCAGTGCCACACTGGAGAACCGACAAGAAGAACATCAAGCTACTATTGTCGAGATGGAAGGTAAGATTTCTGACCAAGCTGTCACAGTTTTGATTGATCCTGGTGCTTCTTTGAGTTACATTAGTCCACAAGTTGTAGAGAACTACAATCTCAAAACTGAAAAATTTCAGCAGCCTTGGCTGGTCCAGTTAGCCACTGGCACCAAGAGAAAAGTAACTCATAAGTTACCTCAAACTGAAATTAAATTAAATGATTTTCAGATAGAAGTAAACTTAAATATTCTACCCCTAGGCTCATATGACTTCTTGATTGCAATGGACTGGTTGGAGAAAAGAAAGGTTACGATGAATTGTTGGGATAAAACTCTACATTGCATAGATGAGGAAGGGAAACCTTTTATTCTTAAAGGAAAACCAAAACCAATCTTTGTAAGACAAATATTAGCCTTGCAATTAAAAAGAACAGCTAGGAAAGGATATCAAGTATATGTTGTACATGTCGAAGAGATTAGACAGCAATCTGAAGGAAATCTGTTGGACACTCTACCAGTGGTAAGAGAGTTTAAGGAAGTTTTTCCAGATGAGATTCCTCATCTCCCCCTAAAAATAGAGATTGACTTTTCATTCGATTTGGTGCCTGGAGCAACACCCGTCTGCAGAGCCTCTTATCGAATGAGCCCCCCCACGGAACTCATGGAACTGAAAATGTAATTGCAAGAATTGCTGGATAAAGGTTATATCAGACCGAGTGTGTCTCCTTGGGGAGCACCGGTTCTGTTTGTGAAAAAGAAGGATGGAACCTTTAGAATGTGCATTGACTATTGTCAACTGAATAAGTTGACAATTAAAAACAGATACCCTTTGCCCAAAATTGATGATATTTTTGATCAAGTAAGAAGAGCTTCACTATTTTCTAAGATTGATCTGAGGACTAGTTATCACCAAATTAGAATTAAGGAGGAAGACATTAGTAAAACAACTTTTCGAACTAGGTATGGTCATTACGAATTTGTAGTCTTACCTTTTGGGTTAACAAATGCCCCTTCCACCTTTATATTCTTAATGAACAACGTTCTAAACAAGTACTTGGATAAATTCGTGCTAGTTTTCATAGACGATATTCTGGTTTATTCAAAAAGTGAGGAAGAGCACCAAGAACACTTAAGAATAGTTTTACAAACCCTAAAAGAAAACCAGTTATATGAAAAATTCAGTAAATGTGAATTTTATAAAGACAAGATTCAATACTTGGGGCGTATTATTTCTGAACAAGGGTTGGTTGTTGACCCTGAAAAAATAAAAGTTATTAGAGAATGGCCAGTGCCAACTGATGTTTCAGTAGTGAGATCATTTATGGGAATTGCAGGTTATTATCGTAGATTTGTGGAAAGATTTTCTGCAGTAGCCTATCACATAAATTCGCTACAGAGGAAAGGTATCGAATTTGAGTAGACTGAAAAATGCCAAAACAGTTTTGAACAACTAAAATTAAAACTCACTACAACCCTTATACTGAAGATTGCAGATCCTAACAAAGAATTTGTTGTGTGTACTAATGCATGTAGAGAGGGGTTGGGAGGAGTTTTGCTGCAAGAAAATTCGGTTATTGCATATGAATCTAGGAAACTTAAGAAACATGAACTGAATTATAGTGTATATGATTTGGAATTGGCTACTGTAATTCATGCCTTGAAGATGTGGCGACACTATCTTCTTGGAAAGAAATTTACATTGATGACTGATCATATTAGTCTTAAATATTTCTTTTCCCAAACTGATTTGAATGCTCGACAAGCCAGATGGTTGTATTTTCTGAGCGAATTCGATATGGAGATAAAAAATATCAAAGGAAAAGAAAACAAAATTGCTGATGCACTAAGAAAAAATGCTTGCCAAAACATAGTCAACATTGGGACTAGGGCTAGTTTTGATTTAGAGGAACTAGTTCAAAAGGTAGTTGATCAGGATCCAGATTATGAATGTCTGCAATAAAAAATGCAGAAAAAGGAAATGGCTAAGTACACTCAAAACCAAAAAGGACCGATCTGCTATAAAAACAGATTATATGTCCCCAATGTAGAGTCATTGGAAAAGGAGATCCTGGAAGAATATCATAAACAACCATATTCAGGGCATCCTGGATATGAGAAAATGCTAACAGCTTTGAAAAAGAAATTTTTTTGGCCATGAATGAAAAAATATGTAGCAGTATATTTAGCTAGATGCATGGAGTGTCAACTAGTTAAGGTGGAACATCAACATCTCGCTGGTCTTCTAAATCCCTTGCCAATTGCAGAATGGAAATGGGACATTGTTTCTATAGACTTCATAACCAGGTTACCTAGAACAAAGTACCAACATGACTCAGTAATGGTAGTGGTAGATACTTTAACAAAAGTTGCACATTTCATACCTATAAAATCTTTTTTTGGGACAGCCCAAGTAGCAGATGTGTTCCTAAAAGAAATAGTAAGGCTGTATAGGGTCCCAAAGATGATTGTTTCAGATAGAGATGCGAAATTCACAACAGCTTTTCGGAAGGGTATGTTTGGGGGCATGGGCACTAAATTGAATTTTAGTACTACCTATCACCCTCAGATAGATGGTCAAACAGAGAGAACAAATCAAATTTTGGAAGATATGCTGAAAATTATGTGATGGATAGGCCATCAAAATGGGAAGATTACTTGCATTTAGCTGAGTTTGCTTACAATAAAAGTTATCAATCTTCCATAAAAATGAGTCCGTTTGAAGCACTCTATGGAAGAAAATGTCATACTCCTTTGAGTTGGATCCAACCTGAGGATAAGCTAATGTTGGGGCCAGATGATTTACAAGAGGTGGAAAGAATTGTTAAACAAATACAAAGAAACATCAAGACATCACAAGATCGATAGAAAAACTATGCTGATAAAAAGAGGGTGCACTGAGACTTCAAAGTGGGTGATCATGTGTACCTATGTATTAAACCCAAAAAGAGCACGCTTTATGTTGGAAGTTGTGCTAAATTGGCTCCTAGATACTGTGGGCCTTTTGATGTATTAGAAAGGGTGGGACTAGTGGCTTATAAGCTGGCCCTACCGCCCCATGTTAAAGTTCATGATGTGTTTCATGTTTCGTTATTAAACATATATGTACATGATGCTTCTCACATTGTTGATTGGAATGTGATACAGGTGGAACCAGAAGGGGATTTCCTTCCAGATCCACTTCAAATATTGGAGCGGGAAGAAATTGAATTGAGAAATCGAACCATAGCTAGAGTAAAGGTGTTATGGAAGAACTTTACTGTTGAAGAAGCTACCTGGGAAAGAGAAGCTGACATGATGGAAAAATATCCATATCTATTTTCAAAAATGAACTCTAATAATTAGGTGTCAACACCGAGGACTGTGTTTTTTTTCAGCGGGGGAATATGTAACACCCCTAGTTTATGTTTTTCTTTCAAGCTAGACATTTGGACTTTAAGCCAAAGGGGAGTGGTCCCCAATGGATAAGTATTGTATGGATGTAATTAATTTTTAATTGTCGAAAATAAATAAAATAATTTTGTCCATATTGACCAAATGAGAATTATGAGATCACTTGCCAAATCCATGAGGTATGGAAAGAGGCTAAGACTTTCCCCAAAAATCTTTCAAAAATACTTGAAAGAAATTATTTCTAATTTAGATTTTTGAGGAAAAATCTAGATTTTCCCAATGAGGTGGAGAGTAGTTGGGAAGAGGTAAAAAGCTGGAAAAGAAGAAATCAGCTTTAAAAGTCCCTAAATAAGGGAAGCCTAGGAAAACAGGAATAAAAGCATCCTATAATTCTGGACCTAGAATTAGAAACAGGCTTTAGGGAGCATAAGCTTAAATAAGCTACTCCAAAACAGATTGGGGTTGGTCTGTTCTAGGAGATGATCTCAGCTCGGGGGTGAGTTCTGGAGGACAGAAGAACTCTAAGGTTGGGAGGTTGTCAATTGCAGAAGTGGTATGTCTCTAATTTTTATGAATAGTTTCAGTACCTATTACTGTACAAATTGGTTCTACATATTTTCTTAGGTTAAATTATTGGAAGTGTTAATCCCTACATTTAATAGAATTGTATAGAAGATATTAATCCTCTTAATTCTATAGAGTTGTAGGAGTAAAAATCTGTGGGGAGAATCCAGCAGAGTCTCTAAACCAATGTTGGTTTAAATCTAAGGATACATGTTTCTCCACAGATAATTTAGTGATTTAACTTCAATCTGATTCTGGATTAATAAAATGACTGTGATATATATATATATATATATATATATATATATATAAAGAAAGTAGTATGATATTACAGGAGCAGATATCACAAAGAAAAGCCAAACAAACTCGAAATCTAATTTAGATAAGAATTGACAAAAAACAAATCAGATCCTATGTTAAATACACAAAATTATACAAGTGAAAGAAAAAAAAATAAAAAAATAAAAAAATAAAAAAAAAATCGGTTGGTGAACTTTTCCTTGGAGGGATGCACGGCTAAAGATTTAGGTGGTGGGGAACGATGGAGGTGACTAGGGTATGCCTGAGGATTTCGCAGAAGTCGCCAGAGCTGCTCCGTGGTGTTTCCTCCAGTTTCGAAGCCTCCTGCCAGTCGTACGTGTTGCAATGAATCTTTTTTTCAGAATGGGGTTTTCCCTTGGTCGCGGATCTGGCTCTTTTCAACGGTGTTTGGAGGCTAGGGTTTCTGAGGGAAAGAGAGGCTTGTAGTCTGTTGTAGTTTTCCTTAAGAAGGTTGGTTGTCGTTTAAAATGGGCCTTGAAAGCGTTTCTGTTGAGTTAGATCCGTCGCCGAAGGACCTTCTTACCTGCTGGGGCTTGGAAATATCAGAGAAGAATATTGATCTTTACTTTTCAAATCGTTTCTCATTTGATTTGGCTGCTGAAGCAGCTTTGGGAGGCATATCTCTAGGTTTTGGCCATGCGAGTGAAAAATTTATCGCCCCTCCATGTGGGCCTTGCGATCGAAGTCAGCACCTCCCTAACAGCAGCCGTCCGTAGAATTCTAAAGAGCTTTTCAAGGTAGCCCGTAGCTTTGATCCGATCCTACCGTGTTCGGCCCCTCAAGGTACTTTCTTTCCTCTCGCTGGTTCAGGTGGTTTAGAAGAAGTGATAGGGTGTAGAGAGTTTCAATTCCCGCAAGGCTCTACTCTGCCTAGGGTTGATTTTACTGCAGGTCTTGCCTCATTGGGGAGACCTTCTCAGGAGTTTTCGAGAGGGCTTCTCTTGCCTGGGGAGAGAATGGTCCTACAAAGTTAGTTTCTAAAGGGGTGGTGGAGGATCAAGTGCCTCGAAATAAAAATGAAAGAGGGCTGGCTGAACTGGTAAAGGATGGGGGTCCAAGCCGTGATATCCAGTCAAGGGTTTCTTCTAGCGAGGTAGTGGAACTTCTCCGAAAATCTGTGGCCTCTGAAAATCAATGTGTTGTGCCGGGACATGAAGTTGTTTCAGGGGTTGGTGCCCTACAGATTTCAAGTAATGGTCTTGCGCCTTTAAGATCCATCGATGCTTTGAGGCAATTTCTTCTTGAGACCTTAAAAGCCGAGATTCCTCAAGTCAAGTCGGTAGCAGAGGAGGAGGTTGTCAATAAAGTTGTGGGAACGAAAAGGAAGAAAGCTAAATTTATTAAATCCAAATAAGATCGCCCGAAATGTTTGCTAGGGGTGGATATTAGCATTGAGAATGTTATAGATCTATCTGAGATCATGATCGTTGGCAAAGTAAGGGGCTTGAAATATTCGGCAGACTACATAGCGGAATGGGCTCACTCAATGTGGAAAGAATCCCCAGGTATGCCTGTTGATATCACCATTCTGGTGCGCGGTTGGTTTAGCATTACCTTTGACAGAAAATACCAAGTGGACAAAATCCTTGAGGGGAACTGGTTCTTTGGAAAGAGACCTTTTTTCTTTAGAAGATCGACCCCCCTCTTTGATGCTCAGAAGGAAAAAATGGTTGAATCACCTGTTTGGGTTAAGTTTCTCGGCCTTCCTTTGCAATTCTAGATTGATTCGGTCTTTGTCTCTATTGGGAATACTTTGGGCACTTTTCTTGAAGCTGATAAATCCTACTTGCAAACAAAGGATAAGAGTGTGGCCCATATTTTGGTGAGTTTAAATCCTCGAGAAGGTCTTGCTTATGCAATGACGCTTCACTATAAGGATATGGAGTTTCTGCAGATGTTAGACTACGAGCACCTTCCCTTCCGGTGCAATAGATGTCACAAGACCGGTCACTTGGCACGTGACTGCCCACTTGGCCACCAGCGTAAACACAGATAAAGAAGGCAGAACAGGAGGAATAAAGCTTCAGTCTCAGTTTAGGAAGTGGGTCTTATTGAAGCCGAGACAGGCCCTTTGGCTCAGGAGTTTCCCTCTCCCCCTGTGGCGGACGAGGTTCGGAACCCGACGGACACTGTTGGCCCTTCCTCCCTACCTACCGAGGATCTAGCAGACTCCCTGGTTCCCCTTGCAGATGCTAAACTCGTCGGGGCGACTCAGGCGGGTATGTACTCCTCCTATCCTATCTTATTTCAGTCCTCTGCTTGTCCTCCTTTTGTTGTTTGTTCGGAGCCTGGTCCATCCAGGCAACTCTTGAGTGATCTTTCTGCTTTAAACATTTCCTCGCCTTCTCTGGATAGTGTTATTTTATCCGTCCCTGTTGTCTCTGAACTTCCTTCCTCCCCTGGTTCGATTGACCCTTCACCCCCCTACCCTCGGCCTTCTGTCTCTGAATCTCTCCCTTATAACCTTAGAACTCGGGCTAAAAGGAGAGGGTCTAGCCTAGTCATGGGAGGTCTTTCCTCAAATCCTGTTGTTATTGGGGCTAGAAAGATGAGAGGTCGAAAATATAACCTCTCCTTAGCCCAATCGAAAGCTGTTGTAGATATAGCCGATGGAAAACATATGTCTCTCACTGGGGTGCTTAGAGCAGAGCGGCCACCCCCAGAAGATGTGCCATGATTGTTCTTTCGTTTAATTGCAGAGGCTTAGCTAGCCAGCCTAAAATGCTAGCCTTCAAAGAGCTTGTGCTTTCTCACAATCCTGACATCATTTTGCCCCAAAAAATTGAAGTATGTTTCTTCTTGGGGGTCTTCGAGTTTGTTAGCTTTGGAACTCTTCTCCAGTGAGCTCAATCTTTCCTTGCTCTCCTTAAAAATTTACGGCCCTTGTGTGGAAAGGGAGCACTTTTGGTCTTCTGTTTTTTTCTCGTCCTGGATAGGCCACCCAAATTTAATTATTGGAGGAGACCTAAATTTCTCTTTGGGGGAAGCGGAGTCTTGGGGTGACTCGGCCAGAGCTGACCCTTTAACTATTTTTTTCAATAACCACCTTGCTCTTGCTCATCTGGTGGACATGCCCCTTCTGAAGCTAAAACCTACCTGGAGGAATAGAAGGGTTGGTCAGGACTGGGTGGGGAAGAAGTTGGATCGGTTTCTTTTAAGTGAGCCTTTCTTAGAAATTCTCATGGACTGTCGCCATTGGGTTGGTGAGGGTGGTGTTTCAGACCATTTTCCCATTCTCCTCAAAGTTAAAGGTGCAGGAAGTAAACCTGGGACGCCCTTCCGCTTTAATCCTACCTGGCTCAAGGATGATTCGTATCAGGAACTGTTTGCTTCAACTTGGGAGAAAGATCCTGTTAGGCCTGATTCTTCTAAGAGTGCCTTCTTTTGGAAGAATCTGAAGAAAATGAAAGCAGCCTCCAAAAATTGGGTGGCAAAAAAGAAGGAGAAGGAGGAGGAGGAACTTAAAAGGGTTAACTCTGAACTTGCTCAGTTGGAAGATCCAGAAGGAGGAGGCTATGCCTCCATTGATTCAAGGAATAAAATCAAGGATTTGGAGGCTTTTAGGAGGAACATTCTCCAGCTTAGGGAAGAAAGTTGGCGGTTGAAAAGCAGAGCGCTATGGCTCCAAGCGGGCGATGAAAACACAAAGTTTTTCCAAAACTATGCCAAAGGTCAGAAGATGGCAAACTCTATCTAGGAAATGCCTAAAGGAAATGATGAATTGGCTTCTTCCTTTGAGGATCTAGCTTCTTTGGGTACCAATTATTTCAAATATCTCTTTAAAGCTCTGACTGAAGTGTCCATTGTAGAAGTCATAAGAGTGGCGCAGTTGTTTCCTAGGTTCATCGACGAGGAAGAAAATGATGCAATTATGACACCTTTCTCCAAACAGGAGATTGAGGATATCCTTAAAGGAATGCAAAGGGACAAAAGTCCCGGCTCGGATGGCTGGACTATTGAATTCTTCCTGCATTTTTTTGATGCGATTGGTGATGAACTTGTTGCTGTCGTAGAGGAATATAGAGTTACGGGTCAAGTCTTCCCCCCTTTCAAGTCCACTTTTCTTGTGTTGATCCCCAAATCTGACCACCCTTCTTCCTGTTAGCGCTCAAATCTACCTCAGGCTGAAATGAAGTAAAACTCAAGGCTACATCAAACCACGCTCAGCCTCGTAGCTAGCCCTACGAGGACAGGAGAGGGCTCTCTCCATCAATCTCGATAAAATGAGCAATAGGGTGCGAGATGACTTTAAAAGGGAACTGATTTTAGGCTAGTAAAGAGATAGGTATGTTTGATTTTTGATTTTTGGGTTTTCTTTGGAGAAATGGGAAAAACAAATTTTGGGTCCGGGGATAAGGTCAGATATTTGCAGATTTCGAGTTGGGGTGAGGTAGGTGATGGTATTGATGCTTTTGATTGGATATACGGATAGACCAGAATGAAAAGGAGCTGAAAAGGGCAAAGAAGAACTTGGATCCTCTCCAAACAGTCGAAAACATGCAAAATTAAACGAATTCAAAGGCAGAGCACTGTAAACAATGGATTCAACCTCATCTACTCATCCATTTAATTTCAGAAGCATATGAAAGGAATGGCATACATTAAACATGAAAGAACTTACAATAAACAGAGAGAAAACACCACAAGAATCCCAACAGGTGCCGCAAAACCTCTGATCTTTCCTTAGCCAAAATATGAAAAAATATGTACAATGGTGCCAAACGTTTCCCAAGAGTCCAACCTCTCCAACCTCTGAAAATGATTGAGAAATTACATCATATAGAGCATCCTAACCCCTTCCCCCACCTCTAGGGGTCGAATTCCTCCTTCAGGGATCAGTTTCAACAAATTCTAATCATGGAACTACAATCTAGGCAGCTAACAACTTGCCTCTAAAAGAGTGGGAACTGATCCATTTACATGATTTTTACTTTTTTGAGAGTGAATCTTATAGAATAGATAAAAATAAGCCAAAGTTACATGCCAAACATAAATTTACATCATGAAAACCCAAAGTTCCATCCACAAGCAAAACTGGTCCAAACTGGCTGAAAATCTGAGCTGGAAGTTGAAAATTCAGCCAAAATTTAAGTGGGTCGCAACTGAGCCAAGTGGGTCGTGACTTGTTCAGCCTGATTTTTAAGTACTTCCCGGCATCCAAATTGAGCTATTGATAGGTCGTTGGAAATCCTTGGATGTTGGCTATCCAACCCAAGTGGAATTTCCCAATTTGGAGCTCATTTGACCCTCCGAAACTTCTTTTTCCCAGAAGTACTTCCTGCTGGTGCAAAAGGTGGCAGCAAGGTGGTTTTTGTGGTGTTTTTTAGCTTTTTGACCATCCAGAATCTGATGAAATGCTTCGGAAATGCCTGAGGATGCATATCTTATCATGAAAAATTCAAAAATGCAAATATTTCCTTCAGCAAGTGTCCCAAAAAAAAGTGAGCATATGAGTGCGAGACCCGCTTAACTGAAAAACCTGTTTTTAGACCAAAATATCTCAAAATGACAAAATTTTCTCTGAATTTGCTCAAATTCGGAGCGAAGATCCTCCATCATGTATCTTTCCCAGCCAACGAAGCCTCGGCCAAAATCCGGAGTGGATCAGGCCTTTTCCGCCGTTTTAGTGCTCTCCTGGTGCATGCAATTCCTGTGGTGAAAACACTGTCTCGGTCGTATGATGTGTTGTTGTCAGTCATGGTGTTGCAATGTGTATGTTCAGCTTGTTGAAAATGAGAAATGAGACCTTGGTGTCTTTGTCTCCAATCGCCAAATGCGTGCCAAAGGGGAATGAGGGATTGAGAACCCCTATAAGTGAGATAGGAATGGGATATGGTGATGGGGGGTAGTTTCTAAGGACAAGAGTGAAATGAAATGGCGACATATCAGTGAGTCAAGTGGAATCAAGGACAAAGAAACAACCTTTGAATGTTATGGAGATTAGGCTTGTGTCAATGGAGGAATGTAGTAGTAAGTAATAGGGTTTGGGATTTCACATGGGAACCAAAAGTATAAAGGGATATGAGGATAATGAATATGGGGAAGGGACGATGATATGATCACATGGTAGTGACAACAATGGTAGAATGAGTGTGAGGGCAGTGAGACCTTAACAATATATGCAGAGGTATATATTTAACCATACAAGGTGATCAAAATCTTCACTCGACCCATTCAAAAATTGTAAATGTTGAGTTTCCCTTTGATCCTGGTCTCCTTACTTTTCCCACATCTTATGATGACTCTCTTCAGAGTGATGAGCCTAAAGAAAAGAAAACTGATTCCGCAGCTCTTGTACATACCTCTACACCTTGTAAAATTCCAGATCGGTACAAACCTCTTGTTTTACCTTCTGTTCTTCATGCTTTTCCTACAAATTATGACCTATATCTACCAAGATTTGACGGTGAATGTAACAATGTCAATGCTGAGCAACATGTGCAGAATGTTGAGACTTTTCTAGATCTTTTTGAAGTTGATGATGAAGATGTTAGTATTAGGCTTTTTTCTCTTTCTTTTCAAGGTCAAGTAAAGAGTTGGTTCAAAGCCCTGCCTGATGCGAGCATTTCAGATTTCCAGCAGTTCGTCACAGTTTTCCTTGACAGGTGGATGATCAAACATAACTTTTTGTTGATTATAGAGGAGTATAACCAGCTGAAAAGATTGCCAGGAGAGATAGTACAACAGTTTTCTGCTAGATTTAACCAAGTATATTTTTCGATGCCAGTTGATATAAGACCTTCTCCTAGATCTGCTCTCTTGCACTACCCGGGTGCCTTTGATCCGGAAATGGAGTTTCAGCTGAGAGAAAAGAATATTGCAACACTTCACGAAATGCAGAACAAGGCAGTAAATGTAGAGGCTCATTTGCTGATCTTGAGGGCAAGGTTGAAGGAAGAAGAGATGAAAAACATATATCCGGAGAAATCGACACCTTTAGAGGACAAGCTTGATCTTTTCGTAAACGCAGTAGAAGAGATGGTGCGGAAAATGACTGCAAAAAATGAAAATGACATTCAAGAACAAGTTGCTGATCCAAAACATTTTGTTTCTGATCCCAGTTGTCATAGTGATTGTTTTATAGATCATTGTGAAGAAGAGAGAGTTGTTGATATGATGTGTATGTTTGATGATGTGTTTTATACTGATGAGTTGCCTCAATTTGATCAGTATGATGATGATTATGTTCTCCAAACAGAAGCTAATCTTGCAGACAAATCAGTAGCTAGTTTGTGCGAGGAGGAAGTTCACTTTCAGCAGCTCAAGTACAGTGATCAACCGATACATATCAGCTATGGCAATGATGAGGATAGTGCAGAAAATTTTGATGTAAGTGAAGGATCTTTGCCTTTTTGTTTTGATTCGTTTCAGTTCATTAGAGATAACTATCATGCAATCAAAAATCAAATGTCAACAAGTCTTGATCTGGACCATCTTGAGTGCAATGAAAACCTTGTTCAAGACGTCTCATATTCAGATTTTCAGCCCCCAAAAGTCATTGATTGTCAAGTTGCAGCTGAAGACTTGGAAGTGGGCACACATGATTTAATGATTCAAGGTGACTCCGTACCTTTCTGTTTTGAATCATTTCAGCTTTTGAAAGATAAATTGCATAGTAAATCTTCAGATGAGCAGCTTGTAGCATCAGATTTGCAGCCATCCAATGTAATTGAAGGTTAGATTACAAATGAAGGTGTGGAAGATGAAATACATGATTTGATGATGCAGGAAAATTCTATACCCTTTTGTTTCGAATCATTTCAGTTTATAAGGCAGAATATTCGTAATATGTCTCAAGAAAAAGAGGAACAACCAGTACGATGTCATACAGTTTCAAGGGATACAGTGCAGCAGTCTTCTCAAGTTTTTGATGATCCTATTGCTCGTGTGTTGGATGATGTTTGTTATAAAAATTCTGCTCCATTAGCTAACTATGTGCCTGAAAATAATGTTGATGATAATCTTATTCAAAGGTCACCTTCATTGTCTTGTTTAACAGATTGTTCATTGCATAGCACATGTCAAGATTTCCATTCATATGAGGAGATTGATAAAGGAGACTTTTTTTCTGTCTGGAATCAGCAACAGATTTTGGTTTTTCATGAATTTCAGGATCCTTTTGACAGCTTGCTGCAATCACCAAAGAAAAGCACCGCAAATGTGATGGAAATTTTAAGATCAAGGTACGGAGATTATCTGGACCAGAGCTATGTTTATGAAGATCCTTTCACAGTATTCTTGCAGTCATCCAGTCAATTTGTGCTTTGCAAGTTTATCAGAAGCCCACTTGGTTCAAATTTTCCATGGGAGTTGCCTTTCGATTCTTTCCTTTTCCTGTGCATCAGTAAGCATGTGGGAAGAAATCAAACAGCAGCCAGCATGCTTACATGGTTGCATTGGTTGTTCCATTTCACTTGATCGGGTGGTGTAAAGCACAATTAGAGTAGGTTGTATTGAATAAGCTCTACTTTGAGCATATTTCCAGTTTGTCGGTTGTGTTTAAGTATCGAGTTAGTTTTTAGTTGAGTGAGATTCAATTTGTGTCGTCAAGTCATCAGTTTTCAATCATGCATTTCAGTTTGAGTTTTTGATTCCATTTCCCAATGGATAAGGCACTGGTCTTCTCTCCCAAAGATCTGTCGTTCTTGGCACCTCCAAGGAGCTACCATCCCCATTGGAGCCAATGTTAGTGTCAGCCTTTGCAGCCTTCCTTCAGTGATCAAACATTCTCTTACAAAGTGATTTTAAAGTTTCAAGGTCAAATTTTTTCATTTCAATGAGTCTTCAAGCAAAATTTGGTCACTAGGCATTAGGTCTAGGGGTTGCTTTTACTCCTGTCAAAGTTGTCCAAATGTCAGTCCATCTCATCATTCAGCTGAGTGTATCATCATTCATAGGGTTTTCATCATCATGTCAAGTTCCATTGGGTCATTTTACAGATTGTTCATGCTTCAGTTGTGCCTTGGTAAGGTCCATTTCCCTCTCCTAGGGTTTTGGAGGTAATTTCTCTTGGATGGTCAAATCATCGGAAAAACTTGTATCCTGATGTTCACACACCTTACCCTATCCTTAATATACCTTATTAACCACTTCCCATCACTGAGATCCCTCAAATTCCTCATTTTTCCACAAACCCTAGTTTCTAGCCACAACTTGGCAATTTTCTAGGCTAGGCCTGTGTTTTGCCCTTTTGGACCCCTTCCCCTCACTCAATCTCTGAGATTCAACTTTCCCCTGCTTCCTAACATCCCTCCCTACTTCCAAAAATTTCTCCAATAATTTAGAAGCCCCTTATCCCCTTCATTTCGCATCATTTCGACAAAATCCCTTGTTCCACACATCGGGATCGGTTTCACTCAAAAGATGTTTCAAAGAAATAAAAGATGAATTTTGGAAAACTGAGAGAGGTTTTTGTCCAAAACATTCCAAGGAAGAAACAAATCCTTCACTTTTTACACAGGTATCATGGTTTTATAGAAATGTCAAAAATACCGTTGCCTCAGGAGAATTGAATGCACCTCTGAAATGACCTTGGGAAAATCAAGATTTATCCTAGCATGGTTGGCTAAATGACTTTCGTGATGATTCAAATGATAACTAGAAAAAAATATCTTTCCAATGAGCTATCATGAGCTCAATTTGGAATTGATGAAGACCTTCAAAAGTTGACTGCAACAGCGCTCTGCCTTGAGGCAGCCTCATTCTGCTCATTTTGACAAGTGTTGGGAGATTTAATTTTTGACAGGGTAAATGAAATCCAAATTACATAATTCCACTTTTTTTGGAAAGTAGACTCCAAGATATTTCCAACGAGCTATCACACGCCCGATTTGGACACCGGGAAGGCCTTCAAAAGCTTCCTACAAAATGCACTATGTAGCTACTCATAGAAAAGGGCGTGCGACCCACTTGAGTGGTTGCGACCCACTTGAAGGTTGCGACCCACTTGATAGTTTCAGCCAGTGTAAAATTGAACGGTTGCAACCCACTTGAGGGGTGCGACCCACTTGAGTGGTTGCGACCCACTTAAAAACAGAGCTCAGAAAATTGTGTTTTGCACCCAGATTCGATTCTAATCGACTCCAAAAGCTTCCAAACAGATTTTTAATCATTACTCAGTGATTTTTTAAACAGGATCGTAGTGTTTTGAAGTGGGGAAATTAATGTATTTGAATGGAGAGGTGAAACCCTATATTCATGGCATATTTATTTCTTAGGGTTTTAATTACATATTGATGGTTTTGTGAAGATTTTCCCACCTTGTATGGTTAAATATATACCTCTGCATATATTGTTAAGGTCTCACTGCCCTCACACTCATTCTACCATTGTTGTCACTACCATGTGATCATATCATCGTCCCTTCCCCATATTCATTATCCTCATATCCCTTTATACTTTTGGTTCCCATGTGAAATCCCAAACCCTATTACTTACTACTACATTCCTCCATTGACACAAGCCTAATCTCCATAACATTCAAAGGCTGTTTCTTTGTCCTTGATTCCACTTGAATCACTGATATGTCGCCATTTCATTTCACTCCTGTCCTTAGAAACTACCCCCATCACCATATCCCATTCCTATCTCACTTATAGGGGTTCTCAATCCCTCATTCCCCTTTGGCACGCATTTGGCGATTGGAGACAAAGACATCAAGGTCCCATTTCTCATTTTCAACAGGTTGAACATACACATTGCTACACCATGACTAACAACAACACATCATACAACCGAGACAGTGTTTTCACCACAGGAACTGCATGCACCAGGAGAGCACTAAAATGGCGGAAAAGGCCTGATCCACTCCGGATTTTGGCCGAGGCTTCATTGACTGAGCAAGATACATGATGGAGGATCTTCGCTCCGAATTTGGGCAAATTCGGAGAAAATTTTGTCATTTTCAAATTTTTGGGTCAAAAAACAGGCTTTTCAGTTAAGCGGGTCGCGCACCCATGCGCTCACTTTTTTTTGGGAAACTTGCTGGAGGAAATTTTTGCATTTTTGGATTTTTCATGGTTAGTTATGCATCCTCAGAAATCAACTAAGCATTTCATCAAAATCTGGATGGTCAAAGAGCTCAAAAACACCATGAAAACCACCTTGCTGCCACCTTTTGCACCAGCAGGAAGTACTTCTGGGAGAAAGAAGTTTTGGAGGGTCAAATAAGCTCCAAATTGGGAAATTCCACTTGGGTTGGATAGTCAACATCCAGGGCTTGCCAACGAGCTATCATGAGCTCAATTTGGAGGCCGGGAAGTACTTCAAAATCAGGCTAAACGTTATGCGACCCACTTGGCTCAGATGCGACCCACTTAAATTTTTGGCTGAATTTTCAACTTCCAGCTCAGATTTTCGGCCAGTTTGAACCAGTTTTTCTTGTGGATGAAATTTTTGAGGTTTTCATGATGTAAATTTATGTTTGGCATGTAACTTTGGCTTATTTTTATCTATTCTAGAAGATTCACTCTCAAAAAGGTAAAAGTCATGTAAATGGATCAGTTCCCACTCTTTTAGAGGCAAGTTGTTAGCTGCCTAGATTCTAGTTCCTTGATTAGAATTTGTTGAAACTGACCCCTGAAGGAGGAATTCGACCCCTAGAGGTGTGGGAAGGGGTTAGGATGCTCTATATGATGTAATTTCTCAATCATTTTCAGAGGTTGGAGAGGTTGGACTCTTGGGAAACTTTGGCACACATTATACATATTTTTCATATTTTGGCTAAGGAAAGATCAGAGGTTTTGCGGCACCTGTTGGGATTCTTGTGGTGTTCTGTTCTTGATGGTGTTTTCTCTCTGTTTATTGTAAGTTCTTTCATGTTTAATGTATGCCATTCCTTTCATATGCTTCTGAAATTAAATGGATGAGTAGATGAGGTTGAATCCATTGTTTACAGTGCTCTGCCTTTGAATTCGTTTAATTTTGCATGTTTTTGACTGTTTGGAGAGGATCCAAGTTCTTCTTTGCCCTTTTCAGCTCCTTTTCGTTCTGGTCTATCCACATATCCAATCAAAAGCATCAAGACCGTCACCTACCTCACCCCAACTCGAAATCTGCAAAGATCTAACCTTATCCCCGGACCCAAAATTTGTTTTTCCCATTTCTCCAAAGAAAACCCAAAAATCAAAAATCAAACATACCTATCTCTTTACTAGCCTAAAATCAGTTCCCTTTTAAAGTCATCTCGCACCCTATTGCTAATTTTATCGAGATTGACGGAGAGAGCCCTCTCCTGTCCTCGTAGGGCTAGCTACGAGGCTGAGCGTGGTTTGATGTAGCCTTGAGTTTTACTTCATTTCAGCCTGAGGTAGATTTGAGCGCTAACACTTACTTTGCTGATTTCCGGCCTATCTCTCTTTGCACCTGTGTTTATAAAATCGTAGTGAAAGTTATAGCTACCAGGCTTAAACCTTTTCTCTCCACCCATATTTCTCCATAAAAATTTGGGTTTCTTAGTGGTAGGCAGATTCATGAAGCTATAGGTGTTGCTAAAGAATCGCTTCACAGTCTAAAGAGAAGTGGTAGGAAAGGGGTTATTGTCAAATTGGATTTGTCTAAAACATATGATAGATTCAGTTGGTTGCATTTGAGGCTTTTACTTACTCATCTTGGTTTTCGATTTGACTTTGTCAGATGGATCATGAGTTGTGTTTCTTCTTCAGCTATTGCTCTTCTAATAAATGGTGCTGCTACCTCTTTTTTTAATCGAGAACGTGGCCTCCGGCAGGGCTGCCCTCTCTCGCCCTTGCTTTTCCTACAGGCAGCTGAAGGTTTAAGCCTCATGACTCAAAATGATAAAATATTGGGTAAAATTAAAGGTATCGAAGTGGCCCCGAACCTGTGGATCACACATTTACTTTTTGTAGATGATATCTTGTTATTCCTTAACGGGAGTATAGATGATTGTCGTGCCTTAAAGTTACTAATGGATCTTTTTCTTAAAGCAACCGGGCTCCAAATAAACATTCATAAGTCGACTATCACTCCCTCAGGCCTCTCTGTTGATGAGATAAGCAGAGTAAGAATATTTCTGAACTTTGAAGTCCGTTCTCTGCAAGAAAACTTAAAATACTTGGGTTTTTTGCTAAAACTAGATACATACAGAATCTGGGACTGGAAATGGCTTCTAGCTAAGATTGAAAAAAGGCTAAATCACTAGAGTTTCAGGTGGCTTTCGAGGGCAGGTCGCCTGGTTTTAATTAAGTCTGTTCTGATGGCTATTCCAGTTTATTGGGCCAGCCTGGCATGGGTTCCTAAAGGCATTCTATCCTCTATTGATAAATTATGCAGAACTTTCCTTTGGTCAGGGTCAAAACAGGACTTTTTCAGCCCTTGGGTGGCTTGGGAAAAAATTTCAAAACCAAAGGAATGGGGAGGCCGGGGAATTAAAAATATGTCTTCTTTTGCAAAATCTTTGGCTGCCAAATTGGCATGGTGTTTGATATCTACTGATTCCCTCTGGGTTTTGGTCATTAAACACAAATATATCAGTCAAGGCTCTGTCCTGGATTGGATTCGCTCTCCAGCAAATATTCCAAAAATGCCTATGTTGTTTGGAAAGCTATTGTGGCTTCTGTTCAAACAATTGAAAGAGGTTTGGCCTGGCAGGTTGGTGATGGTTCGCAAGTTCGGGTGGGCTGTGATCCTTGGGTTGGTTGCTCTGTTAACTTTTCTTTTTCACTGGATTTGGTTAATTATATTAACGCGGAAGGAATTTTCACTTTGAATCAGGTGGCAGATCCGAGAACTACTTCCCTAGTTAAATAAGGTTGGGTTTCCGGTACAGGTCTGCACTTAGAAGATAGGTGGATGGATGAATGGAATCGATATGTTGCAAATCTATTGCATTCTTCTGTTCGAATCTCGGATTCTTCTGATGAACTGCGTTGGGTCAATGCACAGTCAGGTACCTACTCCCCCAAGTTTGGCTACAAATGGGTTATGACGCAAGAAGGCTAGGGGGGCCCAAGATGGTGGTCTAAATCACTCTGGAAATTAAAAAGCCCAGCCAAGACCAGACTTTTTTTCTGGTGTATTCTCCATAATAAGGTGCCAACGTGGGACTTTCTTCAAAAGAGAGGGAAACATGGGCCGAGTTGGTGTACCCTGTGTAAGTCTGTTGAAGAAAATTTACAACACCTTTTCCTCTTCTGCCCCTTTAACTCCAGCCTTTGGGTAGAAACATTGAGATTGACTAATATTCCCTTGAGGTGGCATGGTGAGGACTTTTCTCAGGCTTGGAATTCTTGGTGGTAGGAGGCTCCTGATGATAAATTCAGGGCTTCCCCTCTACTTATAGCTTGGGGGACATGGATTGCGCATAATAAGGTGATCTTCAATGAGCAACTTTTTCCTTTAGCCAGGCTGGCAGCAGAGGGAGCTGCAATTTTTTATAGTATTCCTACTCCGTCTGGTACTGTCTCAACTCTCAGTATTCAACCTGAAGCTATTAATGAGTCAGTTCCGTGGGTTTATTTTGATGGGGATTCTGGTGGTAATGATCTATGTGGTTTTGGTCTTGCCATTCATCTCACTCTTGAAAACTCTCTCCATGCCTCAGTTGGCCTTGGGCAAGGGTCTAATAACTTTGTTGAACTCAAAGCTCTCCATTTGCTTCTCTGCTGGTTGATATCCAAACAGATGAGACAGATTCAGATTTTTGGTGATTCTAGGAATGTAGTAAATTGGTTCAATGAAACTCAGCAGTGCCGGAATTTCATTTTGTTACCTTTGCTTAAGGAGATTCGACATCTCAATTTTTTTTTCTCCGAGTTCTCTGTTGTTCACATTTACAGGGAAAGGAACCAGGAAGCAAATCGATTATCTAAAGAAGGTGCTCAGCTTGATCTGGGGTCCTGGACAGTAACTAAGGTGGTGAATGGGGTTGTTCATGCTCGGGAACAGCCGTCTTTTGTTTAATTTCTGCCATTTTATTTCTGATCTGTATATATTTTCTTCAAAAAACTTTAAAAACAACTACTATATTGAGTCCAGAACTGTTTTCCTTATGTAAGGAGGTTATGGGATTCATTTTTGGGTTCTTACTGATATACTTTCAGGGGCTGGGATAGTTTCTACTGCCAACTCTTTCTCTGTGATAGTGGAGCTGGTTTTTTTTGTGCTTTTTACTCTTTCTGCTCTCATCTCTGTTTCGGGTTACCGGGCGATGATGAGCTAAAAGAGATGCACAGATGACTGCTCTGGCTATTTTTTGTTTTCTTAGGGCTGCTATGCATCTGCACAGGTGTATTAGTAGCTATGTCTCCATCTCCTTCTGCAAAAGGGAATGGCTCTGTTTTCGGAATGCTATGCATATGTTCTGAAACTATCTATCTAATAGAAAGTTCATTTTTTTTTCTGTGGGAAAAAAAAAAAAAGGAAAAAAAAATTATTTACTGGATAGAAGAGTCTATTTCCATAAAGCAATGAAATAAACATAGGTTATGGTGAAATGAGCAGTCCATGTGAGTAGAGGACATAGTGATTAGAAATAGTCAAAGTTCTATGAGAAATCAATATGTGTATACATATTTATTTAACAAAATCCTACAAGCTAAATCTAAGCATGATTAGATATAAATTATTTATATATGCTGCACTATAGACTACTGCTTGAAAGAAGGATAAGTGAAAAATGCTTCCTTATCATTTAAAGATGATTCTTATGCTTTGAAGTAACAGTAAATTTTAACTCTATCTAAAGAATTCTCAGAATTTACTGATTGGAAGAGTAAATACTAGTGAAGAAGGAAATAACCCTAGCAGTATTAATGTATCTCCTTACAGGAGTAAAAATATAAGTGAAGCTTGAACCCAAGATAATAATTTTAAATATAACCCTCCTACTTCCCAGAAGGAGACGAAAACCTAGTTGGAGTATATTCTAAACCATCTTACATATATAGAGCAATTATCTTTATGAGAATAATTACCAGAGATTAATTTCAAACCCTGTCACATTTAAACGTGGAGGGTTTGAAATAAAAACAGAGACTTTAACTCAGACTTCTAATTGTATTATTAATCCAAAATGACGCTGTTAGAAAACATTATACTCTGTCCCCAAAATTTTATTGTGAAATAAATCATAAATTTATAATCCATACAGCTAACTGGAAAATATCCGAGGCTATACAACTATGTACATATAAATGTACCAGTAGCTTATCAATGTGTGAATAAGAGATAGAAAGGAAATCGAAGTAATATACTTAGTGCATGAGAAAAACAATTTATTCTATAATTAGTCAAATGTAAATGGCAAAGTGAGACAAAAATTTATATGTACGAGGAAAGTCCAACACTGCTTGTCTTAGCAGTCAAATAATTGTAAAATCTTTGTTAGGGTTTCTTTTGAAGACACTAAATTTAAATTTGAGCGTTTAAAATTAATTCTCATATACAGTGATCCAAACCCATATTCAGAAAAAAAAGAAACTTTAAAAACGTCGGGGACCCGTCTTGGGTCTAAACCTCCAGAAGGAGAAGCCATTAGAGAAACCGAACCGGTGGGGCATTAACCCTGTATATTTCAAAACGAAATTTTAGAGGTCAGTGTATAAACCTACCCTGGAAGTCGAAGAGAAATATCACGAGATCGTGTGATAGGGATTACCTGCGTTCGCACAATGTAAATGAAATTAAAAGAGAAATGAACAACGCAAAATTTAGACAAGAGTTAAATAAACCCCTACGCAAATCAAATCAAGAGAAAAACGAGAAGATTAGATACTTGGTTAAGTCCGAATGCTTTGACACCGAATACATTCCTGTGAATAAAAACATAGTCAAGATAGAAGCCAGCACAGTAAATGAACGAGTTCAAGTATAAACCTATGAGCAAGGAATTAGAGCGATATTATTGCAATTCTCAACGATGTCAGATTTGACAACTTACCATTTCGGCCATCAAATGAAGAAGTAGGAATCACGGCTTTTTGTGGGGCTAAATCAGAACAAGAGATAACATTATTTAGTAAGCTTGGAATGCATTGAATTCATACCTAGAGTCTATGTTCTCGGCCAGCAAGAAATAAAAAGACATATTAGCCATGGGCGTAATCATGGTAATAAGTGTTAATCCAATAAAAAAACCAATGATACAAAACAAACTGGAGATTTACGCATTGATAACCTGCCAGTCTAGCAATAATACTTGAAATTTAAAATGATGATATTCAGAGATAAAAACCTTGGTATTCATTGTAAACGTGACAAAACAAAACGAATAGAGATAGCGTTGACATAAACCGCAAACCATGCGATATCTCTCACTAAAATGAGGATTACTTGAAATCTTGAGTCGGAGCGACTATGTCGACATTCATGCATTGAAGTCTAGACCCCATATTCTCTTCCTCAGCGCTGGAGCGATACATGGCCAAACAAAATGAAACACAGAAGATTTTCCCCAAGGAGAACAATTGTTTTTAAACACGATAGAAAAACCCTAAGTCTCGAACGAGATCCAAGGTTCAAATTAGGGTTGAACATATCAAGGGTGAGAAATCACGAAAGGGCAGCAAGGACGTCAAGAAATCCCGAGATGAAGATCTACGGCTAGCCAAAATTTAATGACCGGGTAGAAGATTAATGCACCTTGAGGAGAGCTCAACCCTCGAAATAATATCCTTGGAAAAAAAAGCAAATTGACCATGTACTCCAAGGACCAAAACTTCGAAAAAAAAATGTAAATGTAATATATGCACGTCGTATCAAGAGTACTATTAACCCAATTCATAAACACGAAGTCGGCCTGGAGAGAATAAATAATCAATTGATACCATGTATAGTAACAGTGTAACGTGAGTAACAAGATAACTCAACACATCAACCATAACCAAGTGTGTGCGAACAACCAAAGCGTGATCATATCAATGATGGCATATAATACCTTTCATTAATTGATGAGCTGGGAACAAAAATAATATAGTATTAAGACTTCTAAAAGTTGGCGTCGAGAGTAAATTACTGATCGGTAGAGTTAAATTCGACATATAAAAGTGGTCGAATCATTTGGTTTATACGCATAGAGAATCGAAGCATTTGAGAGACGGAAGTAAATTTAGAACTAAAGTTGGAATTTGATATCCCTTCATTATGATGGTATCAAATTTACATAATCATCTTTTACGCTAGGTTGACTCAAAGCACGTTATAGATATTGGAAGTCAATTGACATATGTAATGGGTCGACTAGCAATAGTTTATCTAAAAGAGAACTCATGGGGTTAAAACCATGTGAATTAATAACGTAAAGGGATTTCATGACAGAATTACCATATAGGGGAGTTAAAAAATGAAGATATATATATATATATATATATATATATATATATATATATATATATATATATATAGAATTATATATATATATTTAAATATAGATAGAGAGTTAAATATCTAATTAAAAGTTCATGTGTGTGGTAGAACACATGGTAAGTGGAGAGTATGCAATGCTAGTAAGAAAACAAAAGAGTCACAAATCTGACCACTAGATAAATTCTATGTAAGTAAAATTCCTGTATTGATAGGTCAAAAAAAAATAAAAAATTGGAGTGGAGTTCAAGGAGAGATGTTACACATAGTCTCGCCCCTCTTGGGTATCATCTGTGCCTCGAAAATTGGCCTATGAGGCTGCCGAACAAAAGTAGGCCTCGTCTCTAGAAACCTCTCAAAAAATAAACAAAAAAGCTCTGAAGCAAGAGGGAAGTTGACCCTCCCTTGTGCATGAGCACGACATGTACCTAAGGCTGTACAGAATTGCCGCAAAATGATGGTAGACCACCTGACAAGTCGTGGCTCTACTAAAATTTGCATATAAATGACTAAAATATGAAAATTTTAGTCGTTTATATGCTTTAAAGTCTATCTCTTTCAACAATATCAATAAGTTATTTCAATTTTCAATTAACTATAATTTATCTTTTGTGCAAACATTATTACCTAACATTTATAATTTAAAAATATTAATAAAAAAAATTAGATTATATTTTGAAATAAATTAAATGAAATATTGTTATGAAGCTTTTATGTATTCATACTTATATACTTTTACAAACATTAAATATCATTCAATGATAGATTTTATGTAAATTTACAACCTTAAGGAATGCTAAAGTAATTGAACGTATTACAATAATATAATTCTATATACAATATTTTCATTTTACATGTTTATGTGATTCAAAATGATAGTAAAATGTTGTGATTGGTAATTTATATGTTGTTTTTAGTAGCAAATAGATAAATTTGTGTAACCTTGAAAACAATTTTAATAAAGAGAAATAAAATTCAAAGAGATAGCTATTTTTATAAAATGGGAGTCTGAAATAGCCACTCTCAAGCATTCATTATACCATTTATTTATTTTAAATCGATAATAAAAGGTGTTATATGTAGTACCATACAAATATTCATTACAAAATTTAAAGAATTATTGTTTAAAGATGTATCCATGAAATTAGGAATAATAGGATGTTAGAGTTAATTGGAGGATTATATTGTTATAGTCCATTCTTCTTTATTAACTTAGTTAATGTTGTTAGTTTGTAGCATTTTAGCTATATCATCATTATCTTCTAGTTGATACCATTACCATAAAATAAAGCTATATTATGTGTTATATGTGTGCTCCAATTAATAAAACCTCTTAGTTGCATTGTTATTCTATCTCTCTCTATTATCTTTGTTTTTCCTATTTTGGTATCAAAACCATGAGGTGGTGTGACATGTGAGAAATAATATTGAAGCATTTTCTATTGGCAGGTGTGCTTGTACTTTCTATGTTGTAGCCATAGGTTCAGAGCATAAATTAAATGTAGTATAAAACCAACCACATGTGTCATGTGATGTATGGAGCTACATCGAATGTTTTTAGAAATCTTATCCTGTGCTTCTTATAAATCCCACAAATACATGGAGTACTTGGTGATAGTATTATTGTATCCATTAAGAAACTATCCTCCATGTATACCATTACACATTTCCCCGCCTTATTATCTAGAACTTGGATATTTGCGAGGGAGTCCAGAATAAATCTTAACATCAAATGTGACCCCAAATTATATAGCTCACCCCAAACGATCAACTCTTTAATATGTATTTCTAGTTCTATCTCATGGGAAAATAATCAATGAATGCATGCATTTCCTCCGCACTAATAAAAAAGGTAATGGTGATAATGAGCTTCTCATTCCACGAAGGATTTGCATCACCCTCGAGATCGACCCTGGTGTAGAAATTTTAATAAGGATTGACCAATAGACCAATGGACGAGCTATCATTCTTAGCTCCAAGATGAGTTATTGTTATTTTTCCAAGAATTTCAGATGATTATTCTCCTCATTCGACTCAATATTCCTAGAGTTAATGTTCATGCAGTAGGCCTTACCGTAGAGGGTTGTACCTCCCATGATTTGAAATTCTAGATGTGTTTTAGTAGCATTTTATTTTTCATATTCAATTTTTCCTCTAAAAAATTAGGACTCTGTGGAGTCAGGAGTGCTAATTCCATAATAATTTAGGCTACTAATTAACTCTAATTTTGGTATCGTCGTAGGGGTTGCAAGTTGAGTTATTGATTACTTGAATGCTAATTCATTTATTTGAATGTTTCCTTGATTGACTGATTATGTTCAACCTATTCGTGAGAAAATTTTGATATATTATATCTAACAAAATATTTTCTTGAGAGAGTTTGGATTTTCTACGGTCTTCTGAGCTCTTCAATATCTCCCCAACTAGAGAAAACCGAACCAAAATTCGCAGAAGAGGAACTATTTAAGGCATAATTCGCTAAGGAGGTTGAAGCCACAATGTTGAGCTAGGTTAATATGGCCAAAGGAGAATGGGGTGACCCAACATTCATTTCTTTTGAAGATCCCTAAAAGAAGAGATGGTGTAGAGGCTTTCAATAGTTCTAACAATGAGATTAACAATTGTGGATATCCAAACTCAGATAAACAATTGTGGATATATGTAAGAAAATATATTAATAGATTAATTATTATTATAAATATTATTAGTTCCTATCCTCACGGGGGATAGATTTAGCCTCTCAGTCCGACCCCAATTAATTTCAAGCATTTTCATATGCATAACCAAATTTTCCAAAAACAATATTTATATTTGTCTTAAATTATTAAAACAATTTTATAAACTATGAAAAATGTATTTCTCATTTTATAATTGGAATAGATATATATGTTGTTTTAGAAAAAAATATATTTATTTTCATAATGTAGAAAACAATTTGAATGTTGTAAGTAGAGACATGAGATAACTACTCATGAGAATTCAATACAAATTCACTACAAGACTTAAAAAATTATTGTTTAAAAACACATCCATAAAATTAGGAATAAGATGATGTTAGAGTTCATTGGAGGAATTTATTTTTCCAAACCATTGTTATATATTTCCTAAGTTTTTTTTTTTTTTTTTTTTTTTTGCTCGTTTAGACTAATCCTAATCTTCCCATTTTTTTCTCCTTCCATTCCACCCATGGGTTTTGAGCCAGTGACCTTACAGAACGGAGTGCCTTAATAGTGCACCCCATCACCTGACTGTTCTACACCACATGGGCCTATTTCTTTAGTTAATGTTGTTAGTTTGTAGCATTAATTTGTATACATATCATCATTATCCTCTATCTCGATACCATTGCCAAAAAATGAGACTCTATTATGTCTTATATGTGTGTGTTCCAATTAATAAAATCTCTGAGCTACATAGGTTTCCTATCTCTCTATGATGTCTTTGTTTTTATTATTTTGGTACCAAAACCATGAGAAGGTGTGACATGTGAGAAAGATTATTGAAGCATTGTCCATAGGCATTTGTGAAGGTTTTAGTTTCTTTGTTGTAGTCATAGGTTGAGAGAATATATGCTTGAAGTATAGAACCAACCACATAAGGCATGTGATGTATGAAGCTACATGGAATGTTTTTAGAAAGTTCATCTAGTGCTTCCTACAACTCCCATGGGCACATGGAGTACTTTTTGATAGTAATATTCTATCCATTAAGCAATTATCCTCCCTGACCATCATTACGCAGTTCCCCACCTTACCATCCATATCTAAGAGATTTGTGAGGGAGTCCAGACTAAATCTTGACATCAAATATGACCCCAAATTCTATAGCTCATAGTGAACAATCGACTCTTGAATCTTTATTTCCATTTCTATCTGATGGGGAAAATAATCAATAAGGGCATTAATTTCCTCTACATTTTCAACAAGGATTTTTTTTTAATATGGATAATGAAATTCTCATCCCATGAAGCATTTGCATCACCCTCTATATTGACGCTCATGGATAACTTGTAATAGGGATATACCCATGAACAAATGGGTGAGCTATCATTCTTAGCTCCAAGATCATTTATTATAATTTCGTCAAGTATTTTGGCTTATTATGATCCTCAATTGACAAAGTATTCCTAGATATAATGTCCATGTAGTAGGTGTTACCATAGAGGGTTGTCATTCTCATGAGTTGAAATTATAGATTTGTTTTAATAGAAAACTAGTTTTCATCTCGATTTTTCCTCTACAAAATTAAGACTCTCTCAAGTTTTTATAGATTTAGGAGTGATAATTCCATAATTAGAGGTGTCAATATCATATTTTGGGATCCTAAATTTTAATTTTGGTATCCTCGTAGGGATTTCAAGTTGAGTTGTTGATTGCATCAAATTGGAATTGATTGTTTTGATGACAATTCATTTGTTTGAAAGCTTCGTTGATTGAGTGATTATGTTGAATCTCTTCATGTGCAACTTTTGATCTATTATGTACCTAATAAATCTCTTTCCTTAAGAGAGTTTAAATTTTCCATGAGAAACAATTTATATGGGATAGTTCGAAACTCCATTATACAATACTATGGCAAGTGCCAATGTTTTTAACATGACATTTATCTTTCGAAAATACCATGTATGATTTTATATTTTGCAATACTAGGAATTCCCATAATACTAAGAAGCTCCTTATTTTTGAAGGTGTATTTTGCACAAACTTTAGTGACTAATTGTATTTCCGGTGGCGTCGACCTTTCTAGCACCATTTACATCGCTATCATTGAATACAAATTTCAGATGCAATTACAGTGATTTTATTATCAATCTGTCCCCACCTAAATTCTTTGTTGGAGAATTTCCACCTGAAAGTGAATGACTTCCTCTATAATCTTTGACATTTCTAGGAAAAAGAAAATGGTTGCTCGAAAGTTTCTTTCAACCAACTAAACTAGCATAACCACATTAGTAAATGTGGCTAATATATGTGAAATGCATCATTTTCCATCATTTATATGCCACCAAGTTTTTAAAAATGAAGTCAATTAGTATAATTTAATATATTTATTAATATTAATATTGGTATTAGTATTAATATTAATATTATCTATACTTAAAATGTTAACTTTATTAATAATACTAATAATTTCATTAATAATTTAATATTAATATTAATATTAAACTTAACGTTTATTATTAGCTACTTGGGTCTGCGGTGAAAAATCTGTGGTGAATTTTCTCAATTAATACCTAGATCTGCGATGAATTTTCTCGATTAATACTTGGGTCTGTGGTGAAATTTTGTGGTGAAAATTTTGTGGTGAATTTTCTGGATTAATACTTGGGTCTGCGGTGATTTTTTCTCAATAAATTTTTGGACCTGGGCACTTGAGGTCTACTGTCCAGTTTACTGACATTCAGGTGCACACATTCCTTATATTTTTCTAATACATATCTACTCTTATATTCTCAAGTATGAATAATTCACCACAGTTACCAAAGATTATCAAAGGTAGACCTAACACAGTTACTTTACGAAGCCTTTATGAGTATATAGAGTATTTAGAGAAACGTAGAGAAGAAAGAGAAGTCAAGCTACAAAACTAGTTAGAAGCCATGCTGGAAAAAAAATTCACATCTCTTAAAGAGAAGATCCAAAAAAATAAAAAAAAATAAAATAGAACTATTGGAGAATAAAATGGAGGAAATGTACATTAGGTTGCAGGTCATAGAAAAGAAAAACCATGATACGAACCAAACATCCTAGCAAGGAGATGCTGATAATATAGAGAGTCTTAAAATGAAGGACATGATTAAAGAAATAGAAGAAAAAGTTAACAACAGTCTCACCCTAAATAGTGGGGCAGGTAAATTAGATATCAAACCAATTAAAGATGAAATGAAAAAATTGATCAAATTAGACCATGAGCATAGAAAAAGGGCCTTGAACCTTATAATATTTCGTTTGAAAGAGGAGTTAGACAAGGATACTTTAGCCATAGCCCAAAAAAAATTACATAATAGATTACAAATTGAAACCACGTGTCTCACAGAAGCAATAAGGTTAGGGAAATTAACTCAGAATAAAGGAAGGCTGATCCGAATAAAGGTGATCTCTACTGACCATAAGTATGACATACTCAGTCAAACCTCAAGTCTAAAAGGAACGGTAATATTTATAAATGGAGATCTCATTCTGAAAGATCAAGAATAATTAAGAAAGGAGGTTCAAAAGGTAAAAGAAGCTAGGAAGGAAGGAAAATGGACAATAATCAGAAATAGAAAAGTTTTTATTCAAGATAGAAACCAAAAATATAGTAATAAATAGCAATTAAACATGCTCCGAATTATTTCTTGGAACTATCGGGGCTTTCCATGGAACAAAAGCCCCAATCTAAGTTGGATCTCAGATGATGTTGATATTATATTTCTTATTGAAAATTGGGAGCACGAACAATATAAGGTCCCTAAGATAGATGGCTTTGCACTATGGTCTACCTGGAACAAGCAATCCTCCCGTAGAGGCATTGGGGGCATAGCTTGGTACATTAAGAAGAACATCTCCCCCCATTCTAGGATTTATAAAAATGATCGTTACAACCAATATAGTTGGATTGAAATTACTGAAATCAATGATAAAAAAACCTACATAACAATCTATTATTCCCCCCCCATTAATTCTAACTTCTATAAGAAAAATAATCTAGATAAAAAGAATCCTTAAAATAGTTTAGAGAATGATATTTCAAGCCTAAGGAATGAAGGTAATATCATTTTATTGGGTGACTTTAATGCATGAACTTCAAGCAACCAAGCTATTCTTCTAAGAAATAATTCCAACCCCAATCCTGTTTGGCTAGAAGAGAACTTACTCTGGCTAGCCGGTAGAAAAGTAGCTCTAAAGACCTCAGGGATAATTTGTTTGGGTTGGAGCTAGTCAAGCTCTGTAGTGCTCAGGATCTCATAACGTGCAACAGTCTAAAGAAGTGGTCCAATTCTAGCCAGATGACCTGCATCCATGGACTTGGCAGAAGCGTGGCAGACTATGTTATTTCCAATCTCCCTTTATACAACGAAATAGTAATTTTTGACATCTTAGATGACCACGAGCCTCACTCTGATCATAGGCCTTTACTCATAACTCTCAATTTTTCCATGCAAAGAGATCCCATAGAAAATAATCCTTATAGTCAAAAGAACTTAATCTTTGATAGAAATAAAAATGATCTCTTTCTAAGTGAATTAAAAACTAATTTGCTTCCTTTATCTAGTATAGACAACATAGATGACCTCTATCATAATTTTACCACAACCCTCTCATATTCTATTAACAAGATCTCAATTGAAGTCTCAAGTAATAAAATAAATAACAAAACCAACCCATGGTATGACAAAGATTGTAAAAGTGCGAGGAGAGAAATTAAGGAAGTTGATGATGAATCTCTCAAAATTGACAACATAAAAATCTACAAAGCCCTAAATAAAAGGACAAAAAGGCAATATAATTGTAAAAGACAGGAGAATATCTTACACCTCTCTAAGGTGGCTCCTAAGAAATTCTGGAGGAAGATTCTAAGTAGGAAAACTAAAGATAATAATAAAATTGCTTTAAATGATTGGAATTCCTATTTTGAAAATCTTTATGAATCTTCAAATGCCAGGGATTTTGAAACCCTACTCACAACAAAAGAAATTTTCTCATTAGAAGACATTTATTTTGGGGTTAAATGCTTGGAAAATGGGAAATCTAAAGACATTGAAGGTTACTAGGCGAAAATCCTAAAAATTGGAGGTCTTGTCCTCATCCCCCACATCCAAAAGATTTTCAACCAAGTGGCCAAGAAAGGGTTCCCTAAAACTTGGACTCAGAGCCTAATTATCCCTATTTTTAAAATTGGGAATACAAATAAGCCCTCTAATTATCAGACAATTATGATCAACCCTCTCTTAGCTAAGTTATATGGTATTATTTTGGAAAAGAATTTGAGCATTTGGCTTGAAAGTGAAGGTAAGAGGGCTAAAGGCTAGGCGAGTTTTTGAAGGAATCACTCAACAACGGACCACCTCATTATGCTTAGGATCATTGTGGAGGAATTCCACAATGATAAATCCAATCTCTTATGTTGCTTTGTGGACTTTAGAAAGGCTTTCGATATGGTTCCTAGAAACAACCTATGGAATAGATTAGAAGAGCTAAATGTTCCTTTCGAGCTAAGAGTGGCTGCTATAAGGTTATACAAGAATGTAATTTCCAATTTAAAGAGAAATGAGGGGTCGTCAAAAGATATTAACTGTAATATCAGAGTTAAAAAAGGTTTCCCCCTCTCCCCTATCCTATTTGGCAATTACATCAATAGGTTAGAAGGTTGTTTAGAGGAAGCAGGATGTGCTGGCACGATCTTAGTTGGGATAGTCATCATCCTTCTTCTCTATGTTGACGATATTGTTCTTCTCACAAGGTGCCCATCTGATCTTGATAAGAAACTTAGACTTCTTAAAGGTTTCTGCTCTACCATGGGTATGTCTGTTAACACTGACAAAACAAAAGTTACGATTATCAAATCCAAGAATGATACTTCCAGTAATTTTATGTATGACAATAATAACTTGGAGGAAGTGTCTTCTTACAAGTACTTAGGAATTGATATTCACCATAAGCTCAACTGGAATTATAGCATTGAGAAAAGGATTAATGGGGGGTGGAAAGCTTATTTTTGTCTTGAAAATAATTGTAAAATGACCAACCTCGTAATGTGGGATAAAAATAAGTTCCTCTTTGAAACTTTAGTCACTCCTATTATCTTATATGGATGTGAGTTTTGGGGTTGCAACATCTCTAGAGAATCCTGGAGAAAGATTGAGCAAATCCAGAAGCGTTTTATAACGTATAACCTAAAAATTAAAAGCAATACACCCTATCCTATTCTCCTTATAGAAGTGGGTCTTTCCCCTATCGAGAGCCTAGCTATGACTAGGATTTTGTTGTACAAGCACAAGCTCAATAACATAGGAGACCATAGACTTCCTAAGCTAGCTTTAAATTCTAGCCAAAACCACCTAAGGCTTAAAGGAGGTTGGTATAAAGACATTAGGGCCTGGTTAAACCATTGGGAGATCGACGAGAATGTTGCATTGCAAAACATTAATAACATTAAAAAAATTGTTACTTATAAGTTCAAAGAAAAAATGTGGTGTGAGAAAGATGTAGCAGCTAAAAGAAAATTAAGATATTATAAGGAGGTCATCAACCCCACCCTAGAAGATCAAAATTATCTGTTTGTTTTAACTAGCTCAAAGAAGAAAATTAATATAGCCAAGATTAGAACGAACTCTCATGAGCTCCATAGTGAAACAGGTCGTTGGACAGTTTCTAAAACACCCTGGATGGATAGGATCTGCCCAGGATGAAAATAACTTCCTCTTAGAGTGCCCCACATACAACCACATTAGATCTTGATTTCATAATATTTGTTGCAATACTGACCTTCCTAGGCTTTTAATATGTCAAAATTATAGTGAGCTCGGGAGGCTTCTCTCCAAGCTTTTTGAGCATATGAATAAAATATTAAATCAAACTAAATAACTCTTTTCTTTATGTCCGATAGACCAAATATTGGTCTCAGTGGACGTTAACCATCATCATCATCATCATCATCATCATCAATAATATTGTTATAAAACTAAAATAAAAAATAATAAAAATTATTATTAAAAACAATGATTTAACCTATGTTTGAATAGCCACACTAAATCAACAAGACGAATACCAAATCAATAAATGTTTTCCATGTTTTTTTTTTTTTTTGTGAATTTGGTAGTGCCTCTCTTTTTCTATTTATATTTGTAAAGCAGGTTACAAAATTATAAACTTCAGTCTATAGCCTCAACCTGCCCATAGGACCAGGTCTGTTGGTCATCTTAGTGCATGAAAAGCAAACCAAAACTGAAATTTTTTCATTCTTCTACATCTAGCATGAGCTATCTGTTCTACTTCCGAAATATCTACATTCTGCGAAAATAAACTGAGTTCATATAAGTCTGATAATTTCATAAAAACACATAATTAAGAAAAGATCTACTCTTTAGATGAAGAGACAGGAGCTGGAGCTTTCCGTGTCGATCCTAGCATGTCAACTTGCTGTAGTTGATGGAGTTGTTTTTCTATGCGAACAACTCGATCATCCACTCTGCTAATTCTGTCAGTGGCCTGGTATTGAGTGATCTTAATGTGTTGCAGCTAATCCTGCATGTGCTACATCATGTCCAGCAGGCGGAGTTCAGTCTTTGTTGGGTCATGTTCAGCATGACTGGGATTAATACTCTGAATAGCCTTTGCTAGAAGGCTCTTTAGGATCCATTACATGTGAATGGTCTGTTGAAATAGCGTGAGACGACCTCTGGTGTTGCCAGGATCAGTGATGAAATCCAAGATTTCTGTCTCTGTTTCATTATCCTCCGGGTTTGTCTGGATGTCCTGTTCCCATCCTCTAATTTCCTGACAGACAGCTGTTGAATTCCCCATTACATAATTGGCTACCAAATTCTCAAGAATCTCTAAATTTGATTTACGTCCACATTTCTTTGGGGTTTTTTCATACTGGACCTGCTTCCCTTTAGCAGCCTAAGCGGTTGACCGACGCTTCCCCATGGTATCTTGACACCTATAGTGAAAAAAAAAACTGAAAAGAAAACAGTAAAAGAGAGTAAGCTACATCTTGGGACCACCCTGCACGAAACCTATGAATATCGACAGTGCGTCGGGCTGAGAAACAAAATATTGACGAGAGAAGCACGATTAGCCACTAAGCCGAATTACTTAGAGAGTGAATGCAAGCATTATGAATATAGAAAGAGCCAAAGACCAAAAGCCTTATCTCCCATTTCGCAGACTTGAAACCCTAAGCTAACTTAACCTGGGTGAAATGTAACTGTGTCAGCCTCGTGCCAAATCTTGTGTTCATGTTAACAACATTGACAGGAAGAGGGGTGAGCAGAGGGTCTATACGAGGAGCGGGGATTAGATGGATATTCTTACTGTCAAAACCCCATGTTTCACAAATGATTTTCTAATAAATTAACGAGAGAAAAAGACATACTAAAATGAAACCAATTAGAATACTTTCATATTGTCTATTAGATCATGGGTTAGATAAAAAAATATTTACGTAACTTGCAATCTCAACTACTCAGCTTCTTGTTTAACTTGCAATCTCAACTATTCAGCTTTTTGTTTAACTTGAAATCTCAACTATTCAACCTCATTAAGATTTTAAGTGAATTTCTTTTGCACTTCTCCACTAAAGGAAAAGAAAAAAAAAAGAGAAAAAAAGATGAGTGACTTACTCCATTAACTTTTTTTTCTGGTAAATCTATTATTTCACTTTTTAACGGGAAAGAGGATGAATGACTTATTCCATTAACTTTTTCCTCTTTTTCCTCATAAATCTATTATTTCAAATCTCTTAAATCTCTTACTTCATATTTCAATGTTGTGGTATGTTTTTATGTAGTAGTCAAAATGGTTGTCTTTTTCAAAATCCAAAATAGCTATGATGGTAGAAGAGATAATAATGCTAGTTCATTTGCTCAAGTTTCTCAGGAAAATTCCATATATTTGTTTTTCATAATCATTCTTTTTTGTATACCATATACTAATTCTCAAAGTTGTCTTTGCACTAGACTATTTGCACCAGAATGGAATTGTTTACAGGGACTTGAAACTTGAAAACATATTCAAATGTTTGAGAGGAAGAGGCCATATATTTGTTTTGCCTAATCATTCGCTTTTTAATGCCATATGTAACATAATTTGTCCTGCACTAGACTATCTCCACCGGCATCGAATTGTTTACATACTTGAAAACATATTGCTTCACATATATGAAAATCTTAAAATACATGTTTTTAATTCAAATTATAACAAAATTGTTTTATTATGTTAAAAGCATCCTATAACGGTTATAATTATAATTAATTAATCATATATATATATATATATATATATATATATATATATATATTAGTTTTTTTACATCATGTTAAGTTTAAAAAAAAAAATTATTGTTAAAATAGACTTTTTTTATGAATTAAGTTATTCAGCTTTTTTTTCATGAATTGATATTAATTTAGGATTATAGACTAGCATTAATTTACACTCATCTATGTATTCGTTTTATAATTTCTATTAAATTAGAATTATGTTTTAATTTGATTTTAAGATTTAAATATAGTATTTGTTTATATATATATATATATAAAATATGGAAAAAAATATTATTTAATTGAATAATAAAATTGACAATGAAGTTTATTTTGGAATAGAAATTTTTGAATTTCAATTTAATTATCAATAATTATTATGTGGAAGATAGAGATTCAACTGTCGCATAATATTTTAAAATATATTTAGTGATAGTCACAAATAAAAAATAAAGATTTATCACAAAAAATAATTGTTTTCATTTTCTTTTTTATTAAATTGATTAAATTAAAAATAAAATAAACAAATATGACATATTAGTTTTTGAAAAATATAATTGTAAGTTGCATAATAATTTTTTTTTTTTTTTTTAATTCCTATTTAAATTTACAATATATACAATTAATTTTAAGTACTTGCTACCAAGTTTCCTAAAATTTCAATAACCTATAAATCAAAATACTAAAACATAAGTGTGTAAGGAGAAAATATTTTTTTCGTTATCGAAATTGGTTTCTAAAAAGAACTATTTAAGGTTTATGTGACCAAGTATTTGATTTAAACCAATAACATTAAGGAAAAAATAAAAAAAAATCCTCTAAAATTAATTCAAGTTATATATATATATATATATATATATATATATATATATATATATATATATATAAAAGTTTAAAAACTATTTAAAACCAAAAAAAATAAAAAAATCTAATAAAACTAAAATAAAAGTAATTTTCAAAAATTTTATAATAAAATAAATTTTCTAATAATTTTTATATTAATTAAATAAAAAATTAATAACATATATATATATATTTTAAATATTCCATTTTAAAAGTTTTGGTGTGTTTTTTTCAACTTATAAAAATAAAATTAACAAAAAACTATCGTTTCACAGTGATAAATATTATCATTGTTGTAATGTAAACTTCCCTTCAAATCTACTTAATTAACTGACCAACGAGGGTAAAACAAGATGAAGGAATTTAAGAGCAGACTCAACGTCTTTGAGAACCTTCACAAATTGGAATCGACACAAAAAACCATAACATACACTCTTTGTACGTGCTACAGGACCCCCAAAGACTATCCTAGTCATATCCCTGAATTGTTCCTAGGTCCCACTGAATTTTAATGAGGAAAAGCCCTGAATGCTCACACATAGTAGGCATGGGTGTGTCTGGGAGGCTTTGGACGCTCCCACAACATAGGCATGCATGTGTCCAGGGAATTTTTCACCCAACCTATGCCAGTGATTTGAATAGAAATAATAATGTTTGTTGTGCTAAGATTAAATTCAAGATATAAACAAAGTGCTTGAGAATTATGAGGTAAATTGCAAGTTTTTCTTAAGTTTTTATGTTTTTTTATGTAAATTTATTGAGAAAAATAACATAAATAAAACACTGAACATCAGCATCTAACAAACATGAAAATCACCATAAACAGTACAACAACAACACATGATGAAGGAATTCACCCCTCTTGGGCTACCTCTCCTTGTTCCAGCTTCCAATGGCTTGGCCCATCTAACACCCCTAGTTTATGTTTTCTTTCAAAAGCTAGACATTGAGGTTTAATCCTAAGGGGAGTGGACCCCAATGGACAAGGATTTTGTGGATGTAATTAAATATTTAATTATGAAAAATAAATAAAATAATTCTATGTAGATTGACCAAAATGAGAATTATGAGGTCACTTGCTAAATCCATGATGATGGAAAGAGGAAAATATTTCCCGAAAAATCTTTCAAAAATCCTTGAAAGAATTTAATTCCAAATTAGATTTTGAGGAAAATCTAGTTTCCCCAATGATGTGGAGAGTAGTTAGGAAGAGGTAAAAAGCTGGGAAAAGAAGAAAGCAGCTTTAAAAAAATCCATAAATAAGGGAAGCCTAGGCAAACAGGAAGAAAAGAATCCTGCAATTTTGGACGCAGAATTAGAAACAGGCTTTGGGGAGCAAAAGCTTAAATAAACTATTCCTGAACAGATTATAGGTTGGTCTGTTCTAGGAGGTGATCTCAGCTCGGGGGTGAGTTCTGGAGATAGAGGGACTCTACGGTTGGGAGGACTGGTCAAATACCAAAGTGGTATGCACAGAGTATTATGAACAATTTACATTAATTGTTGTTAAGTGTAAAAGTTAAGGATTGTTGATGTATAATTCTGAAAATGTTTTGTTTATGCTGGTGTTCCATACATTTACAGAAGGGTAGAGTAATTAAACTCTCTCAGTCTTGCATAGTTGTAGGAACCAGGAACATGACGACAAATCAGCCAGAAACTCTAAACCAGGCTTTGGTTTAAATCTGGATATTATGTTTCCTCATAATTTATATCTATGTAACTTTAATCTGTTTCTGTTATAAATAGACTTAATTCAGTAAATATTAGGGAAACCAAATAAAAACTTGTGTTTAGGAGGAATTAAGTACATGTAGGGCAGAGCTATACATTTTTTGAATTAGCTAAGTAAATCACAGACATATAGATTTATAAATCAACAGTGCATGGTTCTTTATAGATTTTCCTCTATAATAGGTACTAAATGGAAGAGTATATAGTTTAGTACTATAAACTCAATTGCTATATATATATATATATATATATATATATATATATATATATATATATATATATATATATATATATATATATTTAAAACACAAAAGAATAGGACTAAGCATGTTTACTAATCATGCAAACAAATGTGGTCTGAGAATTATAAATAAATAAATAAATAAAATAAAATAAATTAAAATAAAAAATAAATAAAAACACTAGTGCTAATATCCTTCTTAAAACAAGGGACCAAACTTAACAATTACTGGAAATTATAAACTATGCATGTGAACCTCTATAAAATGTATGCAGACTATACATGCTGTGAAAGATAACAAATAACTCACACATCATATTTATACGAAATGCCATTAGAAGTGTTAGCCAGAGCAAATCATATTGAATATGTTATAGAATAAAACCAACATTCCTGAGTACATTATTATTTACATCAGTAAGTACTATTTTTAAACCTTGAACCATGAGGCAGAAGTAGGGACATATTAATAGAGTAACATGACATAAATACTCTCATAAACCAGATAATAAGAGTCAACAAATTGTTGAAACTGGGAATACTCTTTAAAATAATATAATATGGAGGAAGCATAAATCCAAGATAAGACTAGTAACCTTATCATCTCTACCCAGCAAATAGAGATGGATAGATACAGTCAAAAAGAAACTATTATCGTAAGCATTAGCATAAATAACAAATCAAAAATCACCAGAGTATGACATAACCCTGCTCCTGTCTACCAGCAAGGGAAGATATATATGTATAATTGACATTCATATATAAATTCATGAACCCAAAAATTGTAAATAATGACAGTCGTGTCCCATGATCAATTAATTGAAAAAAAATTGGTCTTTGTGACCATATTAGCAGAGTTCTAGTGAGAGAAACCAAGTCTAGAAAAATCCTTATTGTTACAGTAGCAACGAGAAAAATTATATGACCCGAGGGGTCTGAACAAAAACAATTGGCATAATAACGATGTAAGAGCCTAGTCACACTACGAACCATAGGTGGTGGATACCAACCTGAAAATGCAAGAGGAAGTGAAATTAAAACTGAACGAAATAACTATTTCACTGTATCGCCAAGAATTAAAATCGGTTGAAACTTGGATTACCTGCACAAAAGTGAGAATACAACTTAATTAGCTGACATAAATTATAATATAAACAAATAAATAAAAAGAGGAAAAATAATAAAGGAGTACCTTGCCGATGAGAAATCCTTTATCTCCAAAAACGACCTATACAGAGATAACCAAAAACAATTACAAAATCAGGACGTCAAAGGTCGAACGAGGAAGTCTACGGCTTGAATCACAAAATTGAATTGATTTCTTGCCTGGGGTTGCGGTTTGGTCACCGTAGGGAAAGAGAGAAAAACAAAAGCGTCACCATTCGAATACCCTTAGAAAATTCACGAAAGACGATGAGAAGTTCGCTCCTATTTAGAAATGATGTAGCATCAATACTAAATATAATCAACAAGAATATAAACCTAAATAAATGAGAAGAAAATATCCACGAGAGATGAGTTCAAATGATTGAGACAAATTCTCAATAGTAAACGAACCCAGATAAAATTTTTTTTTTATTAACCTCAGCTCTCACTCTATAACACAGAGTGTAGAGCTATGAAGAAAGGATACATAGCAAAGCTCCATGCACAGAGCGTAGGTTTTATAATGGGTTAGTGTAATACGCATCAGTTCATACCTGAAAGGATAGATGTGCCCAAAGCCTAGGCGAGAAGATACTTTGGTTCCTCCATTATGCAGAGTCCCGACACTGGAGGGTGCGCAGAACAAATGAACGGCAGAAGAATCCGCCTCCACAGTAACAGAGAGATTTATATGAACCTCTCGAATCTGAATACCAGCAAAACCCTAATGGAATTAAACAATCTCCATCGTCCAAGTGGCCACCGATCCATAGTATATACATGGATCGATCTGGAGAAATCATTATTTAATACAATATAGCTCAACACATAAACGAAGATCTATGAAATCAATGCCCCAGTACCATCGATCGTATCAGGTGGCCGACGTATTAAAAAGGGCTTTATATCGTGGCGTGTTTCGAAAAAAACGTAATTACATAGAACCTCGAGCATGAAAGTAGCAAGAACTAATAAAATGTAGAATCAATCGAGTGCTATCGAATAGATGACGAGGAAATCGAACCAAGTTTCAATGGCCAAATACGTTAGAAATAGTGCCAACGAGACAAAACGAATGCCCAAAAATCAATTGCACAGATCTCCACATCAAACTCATCATAAATAAATGGTACGTTAGAGATCAATGACTCGATGATCATGCTCATATAAAATTCATAGCCATGACACGAATTGTAAATAAGAATAGACCTTGGTTAATTCGAAATTTAAACCTAGGGTTACAAGCCTTGGAGTGGGACGAATATATATAACCCCAACGATTCTTAAATTCTACCTATAATTCATAAGAGTATACCATCAAACGCCAAGGTATAGGCAGGGTGAGCCTACGAGTATTATGTGGAAACATTAAAGAACATATCGAAATGTAGGAGCAAGATTTTATTGAGTGTAGGTGGGCAATGTATATATATATATGTGGTGATTCATATATATGTAATAGAAATATGCCACCAAAATTTAGTGGAAGAGCACAATAAAATCATATTTTCAAGAGCAATAGAAGAAATAGGAATTCTATTCCATAGCTAATCATAAATAACAAATTTTGACAAATAGAAATGAACAGGTGTGGTTAATAGAAACACATAAATAAATCCAGAATGAAAAAAAAAAAAAAATTGATTGTGGGAAGAAGGAGACGTTACAAATAGTATCAGAGCTCATGTTACAAAAAACTGGGCTATTGTTGTGTGCTCACTGTGTAAATTAATTATTGTTGAAAAAAAAAAAAATATTACTGATCTGTATTGTTTAGTGTAGAGTGTGGTGCTAAAACAGACAATTCCCATGGCTGGAAGTGATGAAATTTATGTTGATCTACGTGAGGAAGATAATACACCAGATCGTAACGCTCCGGTGATGGCTATGTTGCATAGTTTGCAAAGAGAAATGGCTGAGTTAAGAAGCCAGAATGATAGATTGTCATTAGCCAGTGAGGAGCAGGAAAGGCTCATCAGAGAATTAACTTCACGGAACAACCAAGAGGGTAAAGGTTCCGGAAAGAGGAAGAATGATGAGTCTGAGGATGATGATGCTGTTAGGCATCAATATAAGCAGAAAAAGGAATTACAAGGGGAATTCTGAAAGATTAAACCTCCCTCCTATGATGGGGAGAAGGGGAAAGATGTTGAAGCCTGGTTGTTGAACATGATTAAGTATTTCTAGTTCTATGAATATGAAAGCAATCTGAAGGCTAGACTAGCTATCTACCAACTACAAGGTAAGGCTACCTTGTGGTGGGAGGAGACAAAAATGGTTCATGCCATTGATGAAAAGACAGTTACTTGGGAATATTTCCAGGTTAAGTTTAAAAACCGCTATTTAAATGAACGTTATTATGATGATAAAGAAAAGGAATTTCATGAGCTTAGACTGGGACAACTTACTATGGATGAGTTTGTCACTAAGTTTACAAATCTGTTGAGATATGTCCCTTACATCCATGAAGAGAAGGCAAAGGTGCAAAGGTTTCCGAACTTTCTGCCTACTGTATACAACGAGAAAATAGAGTTTGATAATCCAAAACCATGGATGAAGCGGTGAGAAAAGCTAGATTATGTTACCAACAGTTCAAAGGTAAAACTGAACATGGAAAAAGCTGGGTAAATAAAAGTGATTTCAAAGGGAAGAAACAGAAACCAGCTTATTTGAAGAACTTTGGCAGGGATCATCAGCGGAAGAAATTTAACAAACCCAAAGAAAGCCAAACTGCTCAGTCCGAAGTGGGTTCAAAACAAATAGATGGAGACAATAAGAGAGAAGGCACAGTTAAAATGAGGGAACCTTTGAAATGTTGGGGATGTGGGGAACCTCATCTCTTGAGGGATTTTCCCCACTGAAACATTCAGATGATTATGAGAGATCGAGAAGCTACCATAGTAAATGACATAGCAAGAAATATACCCACTATCAGTGCAAACTTGGAGAATCGACAAGCAGAACATCAAGCTACCATGGTGGAGATGGAAGGTAAGATTGCTGACCAATCTGTTACTGTTTTGATTGATCCAGGTGCTTCTTTGAGTTACATCAGTAAAAAAATTGTAGAAAAATGCAACCTGAAAACTGAAAAATTTCAGCAATCTTTGTTGGTCCAGTTAGCCACTGGAACCAAGAGGAAGGTAACACATAAATTACCCTGAACAGAAATTAAATTAAATGATTTTCATACATAAATGAATTTGAACATTCTACCCTTAGGCTCATATGACTTGCTGATAGGAATGGACTGGCTGGAAAAGAGAAAGGCTATGATGAACTGTTGGGATAAAACTCTGCAATGCATAGATGAAGAAGGAAAACCTTTTATTCTCAAAGGAAAACCAAAACCAATCTCTGTAAGACAAATATCAGCACTGCAATTAAAAATAACAGCTAGGAAAGGATATCAAGTTTATGCGGTACACGTTGAAGAAATAGAGCAGCCACCTAAAGGAAATCTGCTAGATACTTTGCCAGTGGTGAGAGAGTTTAAGGAAGTTTTTCCAGATGAGATTCCTCATCTTCCCCCAAAAGAGAGATTGATTTTTCAATCGATCTGGTGCCTGGAGCAACACCTATTTCCCGCACCCCTTATATAATGAGCCCCACTAAACTCATGAAGTTGAAAATGAAATTGCAAGAATTGTTAGATAAGGGTTATATCAGACCGAGTGTGTCTCCTTGGGGAGCACCGGTGTTGTTCGTAAAAAAGAAAAATGGAACCTTTAGAATGTGCATTGATTATCATCAGATGAATAAGTTGACAATTAAAAATAGATACACTTTGCCTCGAATTGATGATATTTTTGATCAGGTAAGAGGAGCTTCAGTATTTTCTAAGATTGATCTAAGGACTGGTTATCACCAACTCAGAATTAAGGAGGAAGAAATTAGCAAAACAACTTTTCGAACAAGGTATGGTCACTACGAATTTGTAGTCCTACCTTTCGATTTGACAAATTCCCTGCCACTTTTATGTGCTTAATGAACAGTGTTTTAAACAAGTACTTGGACAAATTTGTACTAGTGTTCATAGACGATATTTTAGTTTACTCAAAATTTGAGGAGGAGCACAAAGAACACTTGAGGATAGTATTGCAAACTCTGAAAGAAAACCAGTTGTATGCCAAATTCAGCAAATGTGAATTTTATAAGGATAAGATCCAATACTTGGGACATATTATTTCTGAACAAGGGTTGGCTGTTGACCCTAAAAAGATAAAGGCTATTAAAGAATGGTATGTGCCAACTGATGTTTCAGCAGTGATATCCTTCATGGGGATTGCAGGTTACTATCGCAGATTTGTGGAGAGATTTTCTGCCATAGCATATCCCATAACCTCACTACAAAGAAAGGGTGTCAAATTTGAGTGGACTGAAAAGTGCCAAAACAGTTTTGAACAATTAAAATTGAAACTCACCACAGCGCATATATTGAAAATTGCAGATCTTGATAAGGAATTTATTGTATGTACAGATGCCTGTAGAGAGGGGTTGGGAGGAGTCCTTTTGCAGGAAAATTCGGTTACTGCATATGAATCTAGGAAACTGAGGACACATGAACAGAACTATAGTGCATATGATTTGGAGTTGGCTGCTGTTATTCATGCCTTGAAGATGTGGCAGCACTATCTTCTTGTAAAGAAATTTACATTGATGACTGATCATATTAGTCTTTAATATTTCTTTTCCCAAACTGATTTGAATGCTAGACAGGCCAGATGGCTATCTTTTCTAAGTGAATTTTATATGGACATAAAACATATCAAAGGGAAAGAAAATAAAATTGCTGATGAATTGGGCAGAAATGCTTGTCAAAATATAAATAGTATTGGAAGTAGTGCTAATTTTGATTTAGAAGATTTAGTGAAAAAGGCAGCAGACCAGGATCCAAATTATGAAACACTACGTGTGAAACTACTAAAGAAGGAGATGGATGATTACACTCAAAACCAAAAAGGGCTGATCTGCTACAAAAATAGATTGTATATCCCCAATGTGGAGTCCTTGAAAAGAGAGATTCTAGATGAATATCACAAACAGCCGTATGCAGGGCATCCTAGATATCAGAAAATGTTAACAGCTTTGAAAAAGAAGTTGTTTTGGCCAGGAATGAAAAGAGATGTAGCAGAATATTTAGCTAGATGCATGGAGTGTCAACTGGTTAAAGTTGAGCATCAGCATCCTGCTGGTCTTTTAAACCCTTTGCCGATTGCAGAATGGAAATGGGACTCAGTTTCTATAGATTTTATAACAGGCCTACCCAAAAATAAATACCAACACGATTCAGTGAATATAGTAGTAGACACTTTAACAAAAGTTGCACACTTCATACCTGTAAAGTCTACTTTTGGGATAGCCCAAGTAGCAGATGTGTTTCTAAAAGAGATAGTAATATTACATGGGGTCCCAAAGATGATTGTTTCAGATAGAGATGCTAAGTTCACAGCTGCCTTTTGGAGAGGGCTATTTGGAGGTATGGGCACTAAGTTGAATTTTAGTACTGCTTATCACCCTCAGACCAATGGTCAGACAGAGAGAACTAACCAGATTTTGGAGGATATGCTAATAATGTATGTGATGGATAGGCCATCAAAGTGGTAAGACTACTTGCATTTAGCTGAATTTTCCTATAGTGACAACTATCAATCCTCCATTAAAATGAGTATGTTTGAGGCAGTCTATGGAAGGAAATGTCATACACCTTTGAGCTGGAAACAACCTGAGGATAGCTAATGTTGGGACCAGATGCTTTACAAGAGATGGAAAGAATTTTTAAGCAAATACAAAGAAATATCAAGACCGCACAAGATCGACAGAAAAATTATGCTGATAAGAAAAGGGTACATAGAGAATTTAAAGTAGGGGAGCATGTGTACTTGCGTATTAGACCCAAAAAGAGCATCCTTTATGCTGGAAGTTTTGCAAAATTGGCTCCTAGATATTGTGGACCTTTTGAGGTGTTAGAAAGGGTGGGACTAGTGGCATACAAGCTGGCCTTACCACCCCATGTTAAAGTTCATGATGTGTTTCATGTTTCATTATTAAAAATATATGTACATGATGCTTCTCACATAGTTGATTGGAATGTGATACAGGTGGAACCAGAAAGGGATTTCCTTTCAGAACCGCTTCAAATATTGGAGCAGGAAGAAATTGAATTGAGGAATCGAACGGTAGCAAAAGTAAAGGTGCAGTGGAAGAACTTTACTGCTGAAGAAGCTACCTGGGAAAGAGAAGCTGAAATGATGGAAAAATATCCATTTTTGTTTAAAAAAAAAAATGAACTCTAGTATTTAAGATATCAACACCAAGGATGGTGTTTGCTTTCAGAGGGGGAATATGTAACACCCCTAGTTTATGTTTTCTTTCGAAAGCTAGACATTGAACTTTAATCCTAAGGGGAGTGGATCCCAATGGACAAGGATTTTCTATATGCAATTAAATATTTAATTATGAAAAATAAATAAATTAATTATGTGCAGATTGACCAAAATGAGAATTATGAGGTCACTTGCTAAATCCATGAGGATGGAAAGAGGCAAATATTTCCCCAAAAATCTTTCAAAAATCCTTGAAAGAATTTAATTCCAAATTATATTTTGAGGAAAATCTAGTTTCCCCAATGATGTGGAGAGTAGTTTGGAAGAGGTAAAAAGATGGGAAAAGCAGAAAGCAGCTTTAAAAAAATCCCTGAATAAGGGAAGCCTAGGAAAACAGGAAGAAAAGCATCCTGTAATTCTGGACGCAGAATTAGAAACAGGCTTTGGGGAGCAAAAGCTTAAATAAACTATTCCTGAACAGATTAAAGGTTGGTCTGTTTGAGGAGGTGATCTCAGCTTGGGGGTGAGTTCTGGAGATAGAGGGACTCTACGGTTGGGAGAACTGGTCAAATACCAAAGTGGTATGCACAGATTATTACGAACAATTTACATTAATTGTTGTTAAGTGTAAAAGTTAAGGATTGTTGATGTATAATTCTGGAAATGTTTTGTTTATGCTGGTGTTCCATACATTTATAGAAGGGTAGAGTAATTAAACTCTCTTAGTCCTGCATAGTTTTAGGAACCAGGAACATGAGGAAAAATCAGCCAGAAACTCTAAACCAGGCTTTGGTTTAAATCTAGAGATTATGTTTCCTCATAATTTATATCTATGTAACTTTAATATGTTTCTATTATAAATAGACTTAATTCAGTAAATATTAGGGGTACCAAATGAAAACCTGTGTGTAGGAGGAATTAAGTACATGTAGTGTAGAGCTATACATTTGTTGAATTAGCTAAGTAAATCACAGACATATAGATTTATAAATCAGCAGTGCATGTTTGTTTATAGATTTTCCTCTATAATAGGTACTAAATGGAAGAGTTTATAGTTTAGTACTATAAACTCAATTTCTATATATATATACATATATATATTTAGGAAGAAAAAGAATAGGACTAAACATGTTTACTAATCATACAAACAAATGTGGTCTGAGAATTATATATATATATATATAAACTAGTGCTAATATCCTTCTTAAAACAAGGGACCAAACTTAACAATTACTGGAAATTATAAACTATGCATGTGAACCTCTATAAAATTTATGCAGACTATACATGCTATGAAAGATAACAAATAACTCACACATCAGATTTATACAAAATTCCATTAGAAGTGTTAGCCAGAGCAGATCATACTGAATATGTTATAGAATAAAACCAACATTCTCGAGGACATTATTATTTACATCAGTAAGTAATATTTGTAAACCTTGAAGCATGAGGCAGAAGTAGAGACATATTAATAGAGTAACATGACATATATACTCTTATAAACCAGATAATAAGAGTCAACAAATTGTCGAAACTGGGAATACTCTTGAAAATAATATAATATGGAGGAAGCGTAAATCCAAGATAAAACTAGTAACCTTATCATCTCTACCCAGCAAATAGAGATGGATAGATACAGTAAAAAAGAAACTATTATCGTAAGCATTAGCATAAATAAAAAATCAAAAATCACCAGAGTATGACATAACCCTTCTCCTGTCTACCAGGAAGGGAAGATATATATGTATAATTGACATTCATATATAAATTCATGAACCCAAAAATTGTAAATAATGACAGTCGTGTCCCATGATCGATTAATTGAAAAAAAATTGGTCTCTGTGACCATATTAGTAGAGTTCTAGTGAGAGAGACCAAGTCTAGAAAAATCCCTATTGTTACAGTAGCAACGAGAAAAATTATATGACCCGAGGGGTCTGAACAAAAACAATTGGGATAATAATGATGTAAGAGCCTAGTCGCACTCCGAACCATAGGCGGTGGATATTGACCTGAAAACACAAGAGGAAGTGAAATTAAAACTGAACGAAATAACTATTTCACTGTATCTCCGAGAATTAAAATCGGTTGAAACTTGGATTACCTGCATAAAAGTGAGAATACGACTTAATTAGCTGACATAAATTATAATATAAACAAATAAATAAAAAGAGGAAAAATAATAAAGGAGTACCTTGCCGATGAGAAATCCTTTATCTCCAAAAACGACCTGTACAGAGATAACCAAAAACAATTAGAAAATTAGGACGTCCAAGGTCTAATGACGAAGTCTGGGGCTTCAATCACAAAATTGAATTGATTTCTTGCCTGGGGTTGTGGTTTGGTTGCCATAGGGAAAGAGAGAAAAACAAAAGCGTCACCATTCGAATACCCTCAGAAAATTCACGAAAGACGACAAGGAGTTCGCTCCTATTGAGAAATGATGTAGCATCAGTACTAAATATTATCTACAGGAATATATACATAAATAAATGAGAAGAAAATATCCACGAGAGATGGGTTCAAATGATTGAGACAAATTCTCAACAGTAAACGAACCCAGATAAGAAATTTTTTTTATTAACCTTAGCTCTCACTCTATAACACAAAGCGTAGAGCTATGAAGAAAGGATATGTAGCGAAGCTCAATGCACAGACCATAGGTTTTATAATGGGTTAGTGTAATACGCATCAGTTCATACCTGAAAGGATAGATGCGCTCAAAGCCTGGGTGAAAAGATACTTCGGTTCCTCCATTACGCAGAGTCTTGACACTGGAGGGTTCGCAGAACAAATGAACGGCAGAAGAATCCGCCTCCACAATAACACAGAGATTTATATGAACCTCTTGAATCCAAATACCATCGAAACCCTAATGGAATTAAACAATCTCCACCGTCCAAGTGGCCATCAATCCATAGTCTATATATGGATCGATCTCGAGAAATCGTTATTTAATACAATATAGCTCAACACATAAATGAAGATCTACGAAATCAATGCCCCAGTACCATCGATCGTATTAGGTGGAAGGCATATTAAAAAGGGCTTTATAGTGTGGCATGTTTCAAACAAAATGTAACTACATAGAACCTCGAGCATGAAAGTAGCAAGAACTAATAAAATGTAGAGTCAACCAAGTGCTATTGAATAGATGACGAGGAAATCGAACCAAGTTTCAATGGCCAAATACCTTAGCAACAGTGCCAACAAGACATAACGAATGCCCAAAAATCAATTGCACAGATCTCCACATCAAACTCATCATAAATGAATGGTACGTTAGAGATAAATGACTCGATGATCACGCTCATATAAAATTCATAGCCGTGACATGAATTGTAAATAAGAATAGACCTTGGTTAATTCAAAATTTAAACCTAGGGTTATAAGCCTTGGAGTGGGACGAATATATATAACCCCAATGATTCTTAAATTCTACCTATAATTCATAAGAGTATACCATCGAATGCCAAGGTATAGGCAGGGTGAGCCTACGAGTATTATGTGGAAACATTAAAGAACATATCGAAATGTAGGAGCAAGCTTTTATTAAGTGTAGGTGGGAAATGTATATATATATATATGGTGATTCATATATATGTAATAGATATATGCCACCAACATTTAGTGGAAGAGCACAATAAAATCATATTTGCAAGAGAAATAGAAGAAATAGGAATTCTATTCCATAGCTGATCATAAATAACAATTTTTGACAAATAGAAATGAATAGGTGTGGTCAATAGAAACACAGAAATAAATCCAGAATGAAAAAAAAAAAAATTGATTGTGGGAAGAAGGAGACGTTACAGCCCACTTCTATTATGCTGAAAAGTGTGATTACATGTGTTTGCAATGCTCAAACAACTCTAAAATATGTACCATCAGCTCCAGAATGCCGAAAAATGTTTGTGTATCCTCTTTTTTCGCCAAATTGGGTCAAAACCTGAGTAATTTATGACTTCCCTAAGTTTTGGCACTAATCGCTCCACAAATTCCTCATAATCTGGCACCTTCCTACAAATTTTCCCCGAATTCCACTAACAAAACACTAATTTTGCCAAAAACTTCGTGATATTATCGACGCTTTAATTTTTCCAATAAGGCTTATAAACAAAATTACTTGAACCATATTGTATATGTTCAAATATGTTTTTTTATATTAAAACATCACACAATTTACTCCTAATCATCAAAATTTCATGTTAACCGTGGACACATGGCAGAAATGGCTTATATGTTTGAGGTTACGATTAGTGGGGGGGACAGCGGGGCTAACCTCCCACCAATAATCCTACCCCCAGCACTAACCAAGGCTGGGCCTAGACACTGGTCCCCTAACCCCCATGGTGGAATACACAAGGAAATAAAACAAAGTTTAAGACATAGTCTTGTAAGGAATAAAGCATGGGTGCAGTGGTAGTGTGTTAGGCTTGTGGTGGTGAGGTCTTGTGTTTGACCCCCACGGAGTGAATTTTGGCCCTTAACATAGTTTTTTTGGCCCTCGAGATGCCACGTGATGATCCCTCACTCGGCCATGTGGCGATCTATCGTTGGGCCATGCAGTAGCCTATGATTGCCTCCATCATACCCAACCAATTCGCACCATTTTAAACCAATAACAACATTCCACTTAGCATAATTCCATTCGTCGAAGAAAATATATTCACCAAGTCAACCTACATAGTCACCCTGCCACGTAGTCATGCCTAGTCAGTTGTACAGATTGGTGACTAGGTTTTTTTGGTACCATACAGTGTATTTTATTCGTGAAATGAGTTCCATTGGATTCAAAATGATGAGAAATACGTGGTCATTTAGGTTAAACACCAATCCAACAACTTTCATTTTTGAGCATAATTTTGAGCACTTGATCACTCCGCCCCACTAGAAGCTTTTGGACCCTAAAATATCACTTTCATTTTTTCAACAGATGAGGGTAAAACTCTCTCACCCTTCCAATCTCGATCCATTTTTCCTTAGAAACTTTTTGCCTTTGATTCCCAAAGGAAGGTAGTCTACACTCCATCGTTTTAATGTCCTTGTTCTTCTGTCAAGAATTGTGTCTTGTTGAAGCTCATCATGGTATTCAGGAGAAAATTATTCAATAGAAGGAATTTGGACCTACTCTTCTTGATCTTAAATCAAAGGAGGCTCATAAAACCTCAAGTTCTCAACATTAATTACATAATAAATTTGCATGTATGGAGGGAAATCTAACTTGAAGGTATTTTCACCGATCTTTTCCAAAATTCTAAAAGGACCATAACATATTGGCTTCATCTTTTTAGCTTCCCCTTGAAGCCTCTATTTGCTAATGTGAAGCCAAACATAGTCACCAACTTGGAACTTGTGATCTACACGATGCTTGTCGTGCCTTGGTTTGTATCAATTGGATTTTTTCTATGAACTTCTTGGCTTTTTCTATGTGGCTATGGATATCAATAGCAACATCCTTCCCAAAATTCAAATCCAATGGTGATCTAGGAAAGTATCCAAGACATGCCTCAAATGGCGATGTTTGTGTAGAGGAATATTTTGCACAATTGTAAGCATGTTGAATTTAGTGCAAGTTTTCATCCCAGAACTTAGGATGCTTGCGACAGTATCCTCAAAGAAGATGTATGATTATTTGATTGACCACCTCAGTTTGAACATCCGTTTTGAATGAAAGGTTGTGCTCTTCTTCAACTTGTTATCCATCAAGTCCCACAAACTTGATAAAAAATTCCCAAAAAATCGAGAATCCCATCACTAAAAATGGATGTGGGTAAACCAAAATGCACACAAACATGCTGAAAAAATAAGTGAGTTTTTTATTCAGGTATGATTTTCTTTTTACATGGAATTAATATACACTTCTTGCTAAACCTATCCACAACTACATACAAATAATCATGGCCTACTTTTGAAAAAGGTATACCTCCTACAAAATCCATATAAACACTCTCCCATGGACGTGAAGGTATGCGAAGTGAAGTGTACAATCGTAGCATCCTATTGCTAGGATTACTGACTGCAAATAATTAACAATATTTAATGAAACGTGGCACACTTTCAAGCATATGAGGCCAATAAAAATACATCTGCAGTGTGCCATTGTTTTTCTTACATTGAAATGTATATCAATAAGGGAAGTGTGTGCTTCCCTTATGACATTCACTCTCCCCCCATTTGGAATACAAAGCTTTCCAGTTGATACAAAAAATTACTATGTACATGGTAATCAAATTCCTCTACTTGGTTTCCTTGACTCAATTTCACATAAACATCTTGGAAGTCATTATCAAATGCATATTGCTCAACATAACTTTCATTCAAAACATAATTATGCTTGAGTAAATTAGCTCCACTAACAATAGGCCTAGAAAGCATATCAACAACCTTGTTGCAAATACCTTTCTTATACTTGATGACCATGTGTAAATGTTGTAAGAAACCCATCCATCGAAGTGCTTTGATTATGGAAACTTAGTTTGTGATTCCAAGTATCACAATGGTTGGTGGTCGGTGTGTTTGATGGTTTCCATTCCCGTCAAGTAGTGTTTCCACTTTTTCACACTTTGAACCAAAACAAAAATCTCCTTGTTATAAGTAGGATAATTAGTCATTACACCATTAAATGTTTTTGAATGAAATGAAATGGGCTTACCATGCTGCATAAGGACTGCATCCTTCGCATAGTCACTTGTATCAGTTTGGATCTCAAAGGGTTGTCTCAAGTCGGTAGTGCAAGTACTGGGGCTAAAATTATTTTCTCTTTCAAAGCATAAAATTCTTTCTGCTGCTTTCATACCCACTAGAATACCTCTTTCACAGTAGTCAATGCATGCAAAGGAGATGTGATAGAAGATAAGTTAGCAATAAACTTCCTCCAATACTGGGCTTCTCCCAAAAAACTTCCTACTTCAGTGACTGTCTTGGGCATTGGCCAATTCACAATGACCTCAAACTTAGAGGGGTCTATCCTCAACTCACCTCTTCTAGCAATATGCCCCAAGTAAACCAAAGAAGTTTTACCAAACTCATATTTTGACACCTTCAAAAACAATCGTTTGTTCCTTAAGACATAAAGTACTTTTGTTATATGCATGACATGTTCATCAAGTCATTTACTGAAAATTAAGATATCATCTAAGTAGAAGAAAAAAAACTCATTGAGAAATTCCCTTAAAACATCATTCATCATGCGCATGAATCTAGTAGGAGCATTACATAAATGAAATTGTATAAAAAACCATTTGAACAAACCTTGCTTTGTTTTGAATGTTATCTTCCAAATGTCACCTTAAACAATTCTAATTTGATGGCAGCTACTCCTTAAGTCCAACTTAGTAAAATACTTTGCATCTTTCAAATGATCAAGTAAATCATCTATTCTAGGGAGTGGATAATAGTTCTTTAGCGTAATCTTGTTCAATGCACAGAAATATATACTTATTCGCCATGTTCCATCCTTATTTGGCACCTACACAATAGGTGACCCACATGGCGAGGTACTTGGTCAGATGAACCTTTCTCCTACAACTCTTAAATTTGATTTTTTATTTGAAAACTCTCCATCCTCGACATCCTATACATGCTAATATTAGGAAGAGGACAATATTGCTACAACTGTATTTCATGTTGGATTCCCCTATTGGGAGGAAATCCCTTTGGTTCCAGAAACATGTTATTATTTTGATTAACCACTTCAATCAAATCAGATTTCAGATTAGGATCACAACCTTGAAATCATTCATAATCAACATCATTCCTTGGTTTGATCAAAAGAAGCACAAAATTCTTGCTTGAATTTACTAGTATTTTCATTTTCCCTACATTAACTAATGAAAGATTTAGTTTCTTGGGATGAGGTCTCACACTATACTCCATGCCATCTTTGAACAAGTGGTAGTTGTTTTCATGGTGATATAAGATGGATTTTATATCATAGAGGTAAGGACTTCCCAAAACAATTCCTGAAATATCAAGAGGTACAACATCTAATTCAATTTCATCAATGAAGTTTCCTGTGATTGCAAACCAAAGAATACATTATCTTGTAACCTTTAAATTTGTTTTATTTCATATCCAACCCAATGGATATGGTTTGTCATGATGAATGTTTTCAAGATTAAGTTTCTTGACTAAGTCTTCAGATATCAAATTGTCTTCAGACCCACTATAAATAGTGTGTCGATTTTTGTATGTTTTGAAATAACCCTCACATGAAATAAATCAATCCTTGTTTTTTCATTTGGAGTACTGGTGTGGCAATTTGATGAAATAGTGCTAGCAATAGTTTCTTTTCCTTTCATACCCATGGCTGTAATTTTAGTTTCATCACTTGAATCGGATCCCAAATCCTATTGAGTGGTTGTAGTTGTTTTTGAATTTCTTTGGCCTCATCTTTGGATGAAGCTTCAAACAGTGGTCTTCATCGTGACCTTCTTTGGAACAATGTTTTCAGGTCGTTTTATCTCCTTCCTTTTTCACAAATGATTTTTTCTTACCCTTTCCTTTCTCTCCACCCTTAAATGGCTTCTTTTTACTATCTTCTTGAATATTTTCCCCTCTTTCCTCAAGGTGAGTGGCTTCCACACAACCCTCATCTATACTAGTTGGATTGAACATAAGGATAATATGCCTTAGGTAGCTATGTAAACCCCCTATACTTCAGCTACGTGTCTTTTGAATGCAAACAAAAACCTAACATAAGAGCTCTTTTTCTAAATTCTTGGCTGTAATATTGCACACTTTGACCTTTAAGTTGTCTAAAGTTTTTCCAATTCATGATGGATTTTTACATATATGCTAGAGTTTATTTATTTTTTTAATTGCAGCAATGAAATTATACCAAGAGAGTGAGATCTTATAATTTTTTTTAATCTCATATTGTGTCTTGCCTTCGCACCATACTAGTGCTTCACCATCTAGTCTCAAGGAAGCTAGCTGAATCTTTGTATCATCGTATTGAAGGATTTGAATCTCATAGTAGACCTCCAACTGATGAACCCAATTGTCAAGATTCTCTACATTCACTTCACCATTATACATAGGTAGCTCAAATTCAATATCAATTTTTAACAATGGTTGTTTACCAATTCCTTTTGAGGTATTTTGATGAGTATGAGTAAGGGTTGTAGTAGTGGAAGAGCATGAATATGAAGGTGAAGATGGTGATGAGGATGATGGTGGAGTAGATGGTGGCTTATCACCATTTCTATTTCCTCCTCCTCCTGGAGAACCCTCTCCTCTTGGAGGCTTGGATATTTCATACTACAACTTTGTATTCCTCTATTCATAGAGGGCCTTCACCATCTCTGTCAAATCAAATAAATCCTTCCTAAAAGCCTTATTATCCTCTATCATGTTATCATTCCCTCCTTCATGGTACATGCTTATTGAAGTATCAGTTACAATAGGAGGTGAATCTTGTGGTGGAAATGGTGATAACTGTGCCCTCCTTCTCCTTATTCCAACTAGAGAACCTACACCCACAAGCCTTCCTTCTCCTCTCTTGAGCTTCAACCTAGTAAGCATTTAAACACTTGCAAAACTCTTAAATCCTCCTTGCACAAGTAAACCTAGTGCTCTGATACCAACTTGATATGAATAGGAATATTAGTGTTTGTTTTACTAAGATCCAATTCAGAATATAAACAAAGTGCTTGAGAATTTTGAGGTAAATTACAAGTTTTTCATGAGTTGTTATGTGTTTTTATGTGAATTTCTTGAGAAAATAAAAAATAAAAAAAAAACACTAAACAATAACATCCAATAGACATGAACATAACCATAACGGTAACAAAATAGAACATGATGAAGGATTTCACCCGGCCTAGGCTAAATCTCCTTGGTCCAGCTTCCAATGGCTAGGCCCTATTCTATTATGCTAAAAAATGTGATTACATATGTTTACAATGCTTAAACAACTTTGAAACCTATTCCTTGAGCTCTAGAATACCCAAAAAATCTTGTGTAGCCTCTTTTTTCCTCAATTTTGGTCAAAAACTAAGTAAGTTACGACTTCCCCAAGTTTTGCCACTAAGCTTTCCAAAAATTCCTCACAATCCGGTACCATACGACAAATCCCCCCAAAATTCTGCTAACTGAGCTCCAATTTTGCCAAAAACTGGGCGAAATTTTCAGCATTTTAATTTTTCCAATAAGGCTTAAAAATTAAATTTTGAACCATATTGTATATGGTCAAATAAGTTTTTTTATATTAAAATGCCGCACGGTTTACTCTTGACCGTCGACATTTCTCGTTAACCGTGGACACATGGATGAAATGGTGTATATTTTTTAGGATACGATTTGTGGGGGGGCGGGGGGGATACCTCATGGTCCTACCCTTGTTGGTGACTAGGGGTGGGGTTAGACCCAAACACCCTCCCCCCATGGTAGAATACATATGAAAATGAAACAAAGTTCAAATCATAGTCTTGTAAGGAATAAAGTGCGGGCACAATGGTAGTGTTTTAGGCTTGCGGTGGTGAAGTCTTTTCTTTGACCCCCATGGGGTGCGGTTTGACCCTTACCATAGTTTTCATGGCCCTCAGGCTACCACATGGTAACCCTTGGTTGGGCTATGTGGAGGCCTATGATTGGCCTCCACCACACCCAAAAAAATCGCACCATTTCAAACCAATAACAATGTGCCACTTGGAAAAATTCCATTCGTTGAAGAAAATCCACTAGCCAATTAACCTGCACAGTCACCCTACCACGAAGGCATGCCCGGATAGCTATACTCACTACTTACCAGGCTGTCATACATTCTTGTTTTAAATTTTTGTGTTTGGAAAACAAGAGATAAAGTGTTTATGGGAGCATACAGAGTCGGTTTTCTACAAAATGAGTTGTGTTAGATTCAAAACAATGATATTGATGCAGTCGTTTAGGTTCCACACAAATCTGGAAACTTTCATTTTTGAGCACTTGATCAGCCGACGTCAATATTATTTAAGACACTTTTTAAGCCCATAATCCTGGACACTGCCCATAACTTATTGTAGCTTTTAGAATCCATAAAAAACATGACTAGGATGCCAAAGAACCAAAAAATGACTCCGGGGCTAGGCCTAACCATCCCCAAGTGGGACTGACATTCTGTCAAACACTTGACATCACTAAAATCTACAGGTATATGATACAAGATAGAGCATGAATGTTTGAAAAATCTTATGAGATATGACGATAAGGATCATTACCATCTTCCTTGAATTTCTATGACATAAATTAGGTCTTGAATACATCATCTTAAAAATTACAAGTAAATACATGAAATAACCATGTTTTGAATGAGTCATATAACCATGATTATAACCAGGATAAAACCATGTAAATAAAACTAAGATAAAAACCATTAAAGCCAAAAATTAATAAGTAAAACATAAAGAGAACTTATATTTTATTAAAAATAGGCAAGAGGCAACTAGGTTCAGGACTTCCATGTACCACCTGACCATAGACATCGTTGAGCCAAATCGCTTTTCAGGAATTCCTCTGGAATCCATCACTATCCCTGAGGAATTTTCCATCTCCCTATCTCTCAGAATTTACCGCAATCCACACAAGATCACTAAGCCTTAACCAAGACACCGCCCTCAGTATCTACCATGTATCCTGCCAAAACTCGTCAAGAGATTCCTAATCCTTTGGGAATTTTCCTTGAGACCACCTTTGCCTCAGATTCTGAAATCCATCGAGTTGTTACAAAGCTAAAAACCAAGATAAAATCCCATAAAACCATGGCTATCCAGAAAAATGAAAGGCATGGTTGAAAACCACTATCAAAACCCTACAAAACCATGAAATCAACAACAAGAGAACCAAATACCAAAATACATAAGCCATGCATGTCCAAACTCTTTAGGAAATCACACATGCTACAATTACTCCTATTGAAGCTACTAGATCCTACTCTTCCTTGTTTAATATTTTCTTTGATTTTATCTCCTTGTCCTTACTTTGCTTTCTTTCCTCTTTCTTGGCCCAATGCTTGACAAAATCTTTCCAAATGATCCTCATCAACCTTTTTATCAGTGAGGCCTTTATTTTCTTAATTTTCCATTATTTTCCTTCATTTTCCTCCTCACATGAAGCCTGTCATCTTTCACCTTTATTTTCATAAATAAATGTGGCAAAAATATTGTTCCTCTTTAATGCCTTTTCCATTGCCTTTGTCAATTTCCTTAGCCATAATAACTAAAAATAAACACCCACACTAGAATGTCTTGTCAATCGTTCAACTTGGAATATGTGTCCCTTAATCGTGGTATTATTTTTAATTTATTAACATTGGGGGAATGTTGACGTATAAAATAGACCTCATAAGGAAATTATAAAATAATACTGAAAACAATAAAATAAGATTTGATTACATCATCAAATTTTAGAGGGAAAAAAGGAAATACTATTTTTTCAACTCATATTTTCAACTATCTCCCTATGGGTTTACTCAAATTTCAAGCAGAAACACTTGTTAGATGCAGAATTTTATTTCTCATCCAAGGAGTACCCATGTTGCATACTTTTGATGGACCCTGCTACACAAAAAATGAGAAATACATGAAAAACGTGATTGTAAACACGTTTTTTCATGTATTTCTCATTTTTTGTATAGCATGGTCCATCGAAAGTATGAAACATGGAGATTCCTTGGATTAAGAACTACATTTTGCATCCAATGAGTACTCTCGCTCAAAATTTGGGTAAAATATTAGGGAGATAAGTTGAAAATATGAGTTGAAAAAGTAGTTTAGTATTTTATCATTTTTTGATATTTTTACTTTTTTACCTCATAACTGGTGAACCATCCCCCATGGTTGGCATCATCATCTTAAATCCTATTGGTTCTTATAAAGTTTAATTTTTTTGTACATTTTTCTTTGGAGGCCTATTTTGGACGTCAAAATCCCCTAATGCTTTTATTACATTAAATTTAACCTGGGTGTGTTATAGAACCCTCCCCTTTGGGGGATACCATCGATGGTGTTTAATGACAACTACAAACCAGCAAACTGCTAAAAATAAAACATATTTCCCATGGATCTTTATAACACAGCTCATTGCGGTATATACAATGACATCCATATTTACAACCATACTCTCTATGGAGATTTGTAGATCTACCTCGATATAGTATTTACAATAATATACACATATGCACATTTTCTCAACCAACAAATAAAATGATACAATGCTTGTATCAACAACAAGGGATTCCATACCGGTTAATAACATAAATTTTTTATGAGTTGAGCTTCATTCAAAAATGCGCTCTGCTAGGGTTTCTGAGCATACCCTGAAACTCTGATCCTCTGCGCACTCTGCTGGCCTACAATATGCCTCAATCTCTTCGGTTGATTCCCTCTCCATGCACCAGGCCACTGGAGGGGCGGGCTTTGCCCCCCCTCCCCCCCCGCCGGTTCTCCTTCTGACATCTCTGCAATACTGGATTCCTCTGTTAGGCCGGGCACTTCTCCCTTGGTTACAAAAGACGCCGCCCCTATTGGTCACTCTACGGCTGCTACAGGCAAAAGCGAAACTCCGATTGACAGCACCAAGGTAGCAACAGACAAAGTCGACAACACGGATGATAACACCTCGGCCGCTACAGATAAAGAACACGATCAGAACGCCTCGGCGACCAGGCCAAAAGCATCATCTGCAACTTGCATTCCAAAATCCTTCGAAAGAACCAAAATCGATCTACCTAGCCACCGAATCAACGGCCGAATCCAATACATGAGGGATCATGCCCTCATCGGAAAGTTCTTAGGTCTTTGGCCCACTGAAAAGGCTTTGCAAGGGTGGATCATTTCCAAATGGAAACCCAAAGGACAGGTTACCCTGCAGCCTGGTCCCAAAGGCTTCTTCACGGCTATTTTCCATTGCCTGGAAGACAAAACTTGAATCTTCGAAGGAGGCCCGTACTTCTTCAACTCTGCAAGCCTATACCTTCGTGAATGGGTGGAAAGATTCCATCCTGACAAAGAAGATTTTAACTGGGCTCCTGTCTGGATCCGAATGTATTCTCTACCTATGGAATAATGGGACGAGGAGACCTTGGAGGACATAGGCAATGGACTGGGGGTTTTCATCAAAGTAGCAGAGGAAACAAAAAATCGACGGTATACCTCCTATGCCAGAATCTGTGTCCATATGCACCTGGCCAAAGAATTAACGGACTCGGTGTTAAGTCCCTATATTAATAGTATAGCCCCTTATTATGTTAGTGTAGCCCCCCTTATTGTTATTATTGTACCCCTGTAACCCCCATATTGTTATTATTGTGCCCTTAAATTATTATTGTTAGGTCGGCTAGGATTACATTGTGGGCCACTAGGATTACATTATGGCCCCATGGACTCCTATATATAGAAAGGAGGTTTTGTAAATTGTATCATCCAAGAATTGTTCATTTATGTAATGTATTGGAGGTTTCCCCCTCGAAGTGGCTCATTTCTAAGGCGTTTATATATCTTTTCTTCTATTTTTGGAGCTGGTTACACAACATTTGGTATCAGAGCTTGGGATTCTAGGGTTTCGCTGCTCCAAACAGGTCATCGTGGAATTTTCGCTATAACTGTTTTTCTATGAAGTTTCAGAAGCTGAAAATTTTAGGGTGCGAAGCTTAAATTCTGAGGAAGATTGTCTAAAAATTTTAGAGCTTGGTTCGCAATATTTTCGGAGATATCATCTGTGGAAGTTAGGTCTTTGTTCAAGCTCCTAAACAGGTCATCGTGGAATTTTCGCTAGAGAAATTTTTATACGAGGGTTCAGAATCTGAAATTCATATGGTGCGAAGCTGAAATCCTGAGGAAATTTATCAAAAAATGTTAGAGCTTGGTTCACAATATTTTCGGAGATATGATCTGTTGAAGGTAGTGCTTTTTCAGGCTCCTGAATTTCATCTCAAAGAGGTGATCGTGGGAAAAGTTCAAGAACTCTCTCTCTGGGCATCGGATTGGAGTGCCGTAAAAAGTGGTCACAAGTAAACAGACTGTAGTGTTGTGGCTATCAATTTCAGAGACAAAGGATGGAACAGTGACACGTGGCAAGTCGTACAAGTTCGCTCTACTGAACCAGTCCATAATTAGGTCATTGTGGGAGATTGGACACAACTTTGTCTTGGAGAATTAAAATCAGGTCATACCTGTGGCATTCAAAAGAGAATTTAGAGGGCTACGTTAGTGCTGAATTTAAAATATTGAAGGGCCACAATCACATAGATAATCCAATTTCAATATCGAGCTCCTCAAAAGCAAGAAAAAGGTGTGTAATTTTCCGAATTGCATAAGTCTTGTTCGAAGAATCAATTTGAATTGATTCCAAGGGTATATTTTAGAATTTTTATCAGTATTGGGTTCTATAATGCCTCCAAAAAATATTTCCATACCCATTAATCCCTCAAAAAGCTATACTATGTCGCATGAAGAGGAAGAGTTGCAGTATGAGATATCAAAATTACGATACCAAGTGCAACAAGTTTCAATCTTACGAAGAGAAATTGAAGATGAAATAGATGGTTTAAAAGTAGAAATGGAGGCTAAGTTGGATGGTTTGAAGGATCAAATAAAATAAAATATGGATGATAAATTAATGGAAAATCACATCGAGCATCAACAACAAGTTCTCCAACTCTCAAAGGATAACCCAACTTTGGTGCAGAATCTAATGAAACAACAAGAAGATCAACATCACATTGAAAGAAGTTATGAAGTAGTCATAGAAAAAATAAATCGACAAGTACGATCAATTTCAGAGTATCTCAACAAGTGGAAGAACTTTCCTGTAAAATATTTCACATGGGAGGATGAGAATTTTATACATAAGCATTAAGAAATAATCAAGCGTTGAGGACAACACTTGTTTGAAGGAGAAGGGCATGTTAAGTCCCTATATTAATAGTATAGCCCCTTATTATGTTAGTTTAGCCCCCCTTATTGTTATTATTGTACCCCTGTAACCCCCATATTGTTATTATTGTGCCCTTAAACTATTATTGTTAGGTCGGCTAGGATTACATTGTGGCCCACTAGGATTACATTATGGCCCCATGGACTCCTATATATAGAAAGGAGGTTTTGTAAATTGTATCATCCAAGAATTTTTCATTTATGTAATGTATTGGAGGTTTCCCCCTCGAAGTGGCTCATTTCTAAGGCGTTTATATCTCTTTTCTTCTATTTTTGGAGCTGGTTACACAACACTCGGTAAGTCTTTTTCATGACGATTTTGAATGGATCCAGACAATAGACTACGAGCATGTTCCCTTTCATTGCAGGAAATGCCACGAATATGGCCATCTTTTTAGGGACTGCCCCCTAAATCAACAGGCTAAAGCCCCTGCCACAGAGACTAACAAATATGTGGAAGGCTACACCAAGGTCACAGGATGCAGAAAGCATGCCAAGAAATCTCATGTTGTGTCTGACACTCCTAAAAAACCGGAAACAAGGAACAGCTTTGAATCTCTGTCTACTATTCACACCCTGGATAATTTACCAGTCAATCCCTCTTCTTCAGATCCTCCCCCTATCTCGTTCACCTCCATTCCCAAATCCTCAGATCTGCCCTCGGACTCTGTCCAAACCCAAACTCCTGCCTCCACATCCACTGTCAACCCAAACATAGATCCAGGACTATAAGATTCCAGCATGGAGACAGATACAACTCTTGCACTCATGGTACATCATAAGCTATACAAGGAAGAACAAACTCAACCCATACACATGGAGGAGGAACCGGAGAGTATAGATCTGGGAGATCTGGACATTCTTGGTTTAGAAACAGCTTGCTGCCAGAAAGAATACAGTTCAATACCTCCCATGCAAATCGAAAGTCTTGAAGTAGTCTTAGCTAGAGCTCAGCAACACAAATGTCTAGGTATCCAAGCAGGTAGCCCTTGGGATGGGAAAAAAATTATGAAAGAGTCAAAAAAGCGAGGGCATAAAACGGATCTGTAGAGAACCATTATCATTGGAGAAATGCTTGTAGATTCGAGCAGATTCTCCAAGCTGACTAAGTTTTACAAAACCCTCCCCCACCGTTCCTCATGAAGCTCATCTCCTGGAACGTGCGAGGGTTCAATAGCCCTGCAAAACAAAGAATCTTAAAAATCATGATACAGCAAGATAAGCCTTCTATGGTCTTTCTTCAAGAAACAAAATGTAACAGTACTGTCTTGGAAGACATCCTCAACAGAATCTGGCCAGGATGTCGATCGGTTTCTATGGATGCGTCTAGAGCTTCAGGAGGGCCCGCCATCCTTTGGAATCCTCAAGCCCTCAACCTTGAGGATTTTCACACCTCTCACTTTGTCATTCAAGCTACTTTCCACCTTATAGGGACCAATGTTCATGGTCATCTTTCCAACGTGTACTTTCCTCAAGACCTCCAAAACAAGTTGGATTTATTGGATACTCTTTCTGCGCTCAATTCTGCACAAAGATTCCCCTTATGGATCTGTGGCGGGGACTACAATATGATCTCGGATCTGGAAGAAAAATCAGGAGGGAGAATGAGGCTCGAAGGAGACAGCATGGGCTTCAGAGATTTCGTCCATAGAAACCAGTTAATGGATCTTCAGACCTCCAATGGAATATATACTTGGACCAATAAAAGAAGGGGACCACAACACATCGCCTTTAGGCTAGATTGATTCCTCATGTCAGATAACGCCATTCATCTAGGTGGGGACTTTCACGCCTCTATCATGCCCCAGGTGGGATCTGATCACTGGCCCATACTTCTTCAGTGCACACGTCCGAGATCAAGGTGTAATAGACCCTTTCGTTTCGAGGCTTTTTGATTCTCTCATCCAAATTTCAAAGAGGTAGTTAAGGATGTTTGGAACTCTAACAATCCTCCTGAAGGTGCAAAAATGTTCCAATTTCAACAAAAAACTAAAACATCTCAAACAAGCCCTCAAATCTTGGAATCGCCATTAGTTTGGCAACATTTTTGAACACCAGAGCGTGCTGGAGCAGCAAATGAGAACATTGCAACAATGCATCATCTCTGAGGGAAGAACTGAGGAAAACGCACACCAAGAGCATGTACTCTCAGCCAAAATCGAAGAACGGAGACTTCAAGAAGATATCCTGTGACGTCAAAAATCAAGGGTCAGATGGCTGACGGAGGGAGAAAAGAATACTAAATTCTTCCATAGATCTACAATTCAAAGGCGCATGCATAACAACATAGCTTTTATTAACAATAGGCAAGGGGACCGATTGGAGCAGCATGAGGAAATGGAGAAGGAATTTAAAGACTACTTTCAGGACATACTTCAAGAGGCACACAGTTGCAGAAATCAAGCTATTCGCTCAATAACGCAGCACATACCAAGAATCATCACGGAGGATCAGAATAGCAAACTACTACAACCAGTTTCCAAGCAATAAGTGGAAGACGCCATGGCCCAACTCAAGGATGGCAAAGTGCCTAGCCCTGACGGCTTCATAGCCAATTTTTTTCACAACTTCTGGGATCTAATAAAAACAGAAATCTGGGAGCTTGTGGAGGAATCAAGATCGACGCATTGGATTCTTCCCTCCCTAAACGCTATCTTTATAGCGCTTATTCCCAAAATGGAAGAATCCAATACTCCGGACAAGTTCCGTCCTATTGCGCTTTGCAATGTAATATACAAGCTCATTTCTAAAGTTTTTGCAAACATGTTGAAACCTCTCCTTCCTTTCCTCATCTCGCCAGAGCAGACAGGCTATGTCGAAGGCTGCCAAATTCTGGACGGCATAATTCTCTCCCATGAAGTGATCCACTCCCTCAAGACGCTAAAAAAGCCAGGTATGATTCTGAAGCTTGATCTCTCAAAGCTTTCGATAAAATTAGCTGGAATTATATCAATCAAGTTCTATTAGCATTTGGTTTCAGTGAAACATGGACACGCTGGATTATGAATTTAATTTCCTCCCCTAGTTTCTCCATCCTCCTCAATGGCTCCCCCTCTTCGCCCTTTCGTCCATCCCATGGTATTCGTCAAGGCGATCCTATTTCCCCGTTTCTCTTTGTTCTAATGGCTGAAGGTCTTGGTCGCCTTCTACATGTTGTCATCTCTTCCCACTCCCTTAAAGGCCTCTCCCTCCATGGTCAACCCCCTATTTCCCATCAACAGTTTGTTGACGAAAATATGCTCTTTGGCCATCCGTCGGTTCAAGAAGCCTTTGCCTTCAAGGCCTTACTTAATCTCTTTTCAGAAGCTTCTGGCACTACTATTAACGCCTCCAAATCTCAACTCTTTTTCTTCAACACTCCCATTTTAACTCAGAGAAACATAGCCAGAATCCTGGGTTTCCCAATCGTGGTGCTCCCATTGAAATATCTTGGAGCGCCTCTCCTTGATTCTGCGGTCAAACATGCCTCCTGGATATCTCTGCTTGACAAATTAGATCAAAGGCTTTCCTCCTAGACCTACCATTCGCTCAATATCTCTAGCAGGCTCATCCTCATAAAATCCGTTCTCCAAGCTATGCCTCTTTACTTATTCTCCATTTTGGCTGCCCCCAAATGGGCGCTCAAAAAAATCCGCAATCTTTAAAGAGACTTTCTCTGGGGTTCCTCAGGTCACAACACGAAATGGGCTCTTGTAAAATGGACCGAAGTATGTCTTCCAAAGTCAGTAGGTGGGCTTGGGCTAAGGGATCCCCTTCACAGCAACAATACCATGGGAGCCCGCATTTGGTGGAATTGGATTTCCAAATCCCATTCCCCCTGGGCTCGTCTTTGGCATGCCAAATACGCTTCAGTTAGTCCTACAGAGGCTCTCATCCACATCAGCTCAACTACCCCTGGATCTCTGATTTGGAACGCTACCAAGCAGCACATCGCTTTCATTCAAGCACACAGTTTTTGGGAAATACATTCGGGATCCTTGGCAAGATTTTGGGAGGATTCTTGGCAACAATCTCCCAAAATAGCCTCTCTCTTTCATAAACCCAAATGGAAGGCTTCAATGTAGGACACTGGTCAAATCTATGTTCAACAATTTCGGCAGTAGAAGCCCTCTCAAGGATTTCATCTTTGGCATCCTGCAGAAACCTGGCAAGCCAATTGGTAGGAGGAAGCCTACGCTGATCTGTAACAAGAGCTCAATCTTAGAAAAATCAAACTCTCTGATCAAAAGGATAAAGTCAGATGGGGCTATACTCCCAAAGGTATGTTCACTACCAAGGAAGCTTACCATCTTCTCTATCAGTCAGTGCAAACCATAAAGGACCAGCTTTGGGACCAGATATGGAAACCACTTATATGGCCTAAAGTCTCAACTTTCCTCTGGATGCTTAGTAAACATCGAATCCTCACTTGGGATAATTTACAAAAGAGAGGATTTATTGGGCCTTCAAGGTGTACGAACTGCAACCTTCAGGCAGAAACCATTACTCATCTCTTGGACACTTGCTCTTTGGCTGAACAACTATGGGAGAGAACGAAGCAATGCAACAAAATAACAGGTTGATGCGTAGGAGATATAGTCAACACCATAAGGAATTGGCCCAGGAATCCTTTCCAATGTCTATTTCTCAACACACTCTGGAAATTACTACCGGGATTCATCTACTGGATAATATGGAAAGAGCGCAACAGCAGGATCTTCAAAAATCACAGCTCACCGCTTGACACCCTATGGCTTCAACTCAAACAGTATCTACAGGACACTCTGGCTTTAAGGCAATGGCAAGATTCAGAAATGCCTAATTCCCCTCAGGAATTCCATATTATGCAAAATTGGAACCTGAACCTCTCTTCCTCTGCCCTAGGAAGCTCCAATCATTCCCCTCACCAGGACTCACCTCTTTGTTGGTCTCCTCCCAACCCTCCCTCTTTCAAATTGAACTTCGATGGAGCTGCCAAGGGTAATCCTGGCCCTGCTGGGTTTGGTGGCATTTTTAGAAATTCTTAAGGCTTACTTGTGCACATCTACCATGGATCGATAGGCAGAGATTCTAATAATGCAGTCGAACTAGAAGGACTATGGAAAGGTCTATGCATTGCAGAAATTGAAAATTTCTTCCCTCTTGACATAGAAGGGGATTCTCAAATTTTAATTGAAGCCGCGATCCGAATACACTCCGGAACCTCAGCCGCAAAGATTGCGTCCAATTGGAGGCTTTTAAACAGATTAGAAGAAATTGAAGATTGGCTTAGGACTCCTAGGAGCATAAACTTCAAGAACATCAGACGTACAACGAATAAGGTTGCAGACAGATTGGCTAATCAGGGTGTCAAACAGCAGCTCCCATTATTCTCTGGTCCCTTAAGCAGTTCCAATGATCCACAACTCCAAAGAGACTGCACACTCCTGGTGTAACAAGATCTCTCTCCCCTGAATGCGGGTGAACTTTGAGACATCTGATCTGCTGATGATGTGGTTGATTGGCACGCAGATCATCTCCACCACCATCCACCCTCGCGTTATGCAAGTGTTTATTACTCCTGCTGAGAACGTTAATGCTGCTTTAATGCAGCTAACCTCTCCTCGTTATCTCGAACCTCCCTCTGCTATGGCACCCATTCGAAATTTCCTTTGTGCTCCTCCTCTGCGAACTTGTTGCCCTCTGGTTGACGCTGAGCCCTGCTTGCGCACCAGCACAGGGAAGCGTTGTTCTCTGCATTGTTGTATCATTCTTTCGCCTGGAATTCACATATCCTTCAGTCCCTTTCGTAATCACAGTTGCTCCTCCTCTGTTTTCATTGGGAATCCTCTTCAAACGACCACCAGTCCCCTTTCTGATTTTCGCCCTGCCCTCCTTTCTCAGCACATCATGCCTCGCCTGTGTCCACGAATGACTTGTAGATGTGGCTCTTCTCATGGGCAAGCGAACAGGCCGCCCTCATTTCCCTCTTCCGCTTCTTCATCTCATACCTCAGATACCAGTTCGGGTCGTGTTGCTACTCCCAGGAGAGGCCGGGGTCGTGGTCGTGGTCATTCCACTTCTGTTGCACAAGTCCGTCTTTCCTCCAGTGCTCATTTTCATACCGCCCATTTTCACTACCCCTGTTTGCTCAACAATCAAAATTTCCTAGCTTCTGTTACCATCAAGCTTATAAATAATCCGGTTGATCAGGTTATGGCCACCTCTGAAGTGGCTCCGGTGTCTAGGGATGAAATTCTATTTTGCTCCCCTCAGATAGACAATCCGTAGAATGTTCAGGGTGGCAAGGCTACTTAGCATGAGCTCCAGCAGGCCAGGCCTTGCGCTCCGTCAAGTGGTGATTTCACAGGAAAGGAACGCCCTCCTCCAGTTGAAGATGATACCAATCCGTATGCGTGTCCAGTCGTTGAAGAGGTGCCTTCTCCCACTGATGATGCTTAAATAGGTCTATGTCCATTGGTTTTTTATTTTAGGCAGCAAGGAGGTGCTCATTCTCCTTCTTCTCTACAGTTTTTTTGATGGCGAATCTATTTCAAGTTCAAATTCTTCCTCCTTCGTCCTATCGTCGGTTCCCCTGCGAGGCGGCATAATGTTATCTATGTTAATGTTTCTAGGAAAATGCTACAGTGCTACAATGTGTCTATTTGTGTTTTTTTCCATTGGCAGCGTTTGTTCTTGTTTGGTAAGAAGAACGGAGTCCTTTATTCCAGTCATCAGTTCAGTCATAAGCATCAACTGTTTCTAGAGTTGGACAAGGTCATGGCTTCAAAGAAACTTTCAGTTAGTAAACAGTTGTTTTTGTCTGTCAATGGTCAGCACTGTAATGTGAGAATGCCGCATCTATGAGCTAGCTATCCTGAGGCCTCAGCCTCTCTGTAATATTTTTTGTATCAATATAGAAGTAGACCGATTCAGAAAAAAAAAACAAGGGATTCCATAGTATCATGCCTCCACTATCAAAGTATTAAGTAGATTCACTTTCTTCCTAGGAATTCTAGAAGCCACTTTCAGAGCCAAAGTTACATCCAATGTCTTCTGCTACAATCCTACGTCACTGTACCCTCACTGAATAGTTACTTGCTCATTGTTCTTGGGTGCACTCCCAATGTGCATCTGATTCCATCTGGAAATGCTAATGACCAAAAAAAATTCCATGGCCTTCCTTTCTCTGGTACATAGTCCCTCGGGAAATCCAGTCATCCCCTTCTGTGTAGGCACTCACCTTCCAAGTTCCTCGACATCCCCTATCTCGGGATATCCATCCCTTTGCAAGGCTTCCTCACATCGGAAGATAAGAAACCAAGGCATATACGTGCCTAAATACCATCATACATGTCATTGCATTTTCATGCCAATCAATGGAGACTATAGGTTACTAGTGTCCCACAATGGCCTTGCTCCTAAGTTTCTTTACCTTCACATTTCTGCTTATTTCAATTAATTTTGTTTTGTTTCTAATTCTTACAATCAATTTCAACCATCCAAACAAGTATTTTTGTGCTTCCTATACCAAGAACATAACTACCATTAGATTCAAAATAAATTGAAATAAAATCACATCATACCTCATTGGTAGCTCGTCAATAAGGTACACTTTCAATTATGTTCACTTCGTGTCACAACAAATCAAACAAGTTATTCGATAAAATCATCATGTATAAAAATATCACGTCTAGTAAGCTCAAAATGCAACCATCATAAATTAAAATCATGAATCACATGAAATCAGCATAAACCATAATCATAAATCACATGTAATCATCATAATTTATAGTCATGGATCGCATGCATAATAAAACTGAAATAGAATACTGATACATATCCTTCATCGGTCCTTCTTCTTCCTTTGTTCTCTTTTTACACACACCATATTGGTTGCCACACCTAGCAAGCACCCCATGCCTTTTCTTCTCTTAAATCACATATGGGTGAAATTCTAATGTTGGGAAACACTTTTTGGCGGATGGCTAGAATTTGGGTGAAATTTTTAATTTCTCATCCGAGAAAATACTCAACTCCATTTCTCGACCGAGATTTTTTAAAACTCTTGTCCGAGAGATTTTTAATGTTTCACCCGAGAGTTTTACTGGGCTTGACTGGAGTTAAAACTATCTCGAACGAGAGATAAGTATTTTCTCGTCTAAGAGCTATATTGACATAAACTCTCGGGAGGACACTTGAACGGGAGTTAAAAAAACTCTCGGACGAGAGTTTTTTTAACTCTTGTCTAAGAGTTTTTTTAACTCTCGTCTAAATTTTTTTTTATCTCTCATTGAAGAGTTTTATTCTTATAATAAAACCCTGAATTTTTTAACTCGCTTGGCATTCTGCACTGCCATTTTCATTTTGGCTATGTTGTTTTCACTTTTTCTTGGACTAGAGCTGTCGTTTTGGACTGGAGTTGTCACCACTGAGCATTCAAGCCATCCTTACCATCTAGCCAAGTAAGCTTCTTCATCTAGCCATTGAATAAGGGCTTGAAAACCAGCCCTTTTCGTGCAATTATTCATGTTATCTTTTATTAATGGGTGTGACCCTATTGATGATGGTAATAAAAATTTAAACCCTAGAAGGTATAGTGAATGGAGAATCTTTCCTAATTATCAATCATTATTAGTCTGAAATATTTGCAAGGGTCTTTCACATGGATCAGGTTGATCTTGTTTATCTGGCACAGGGTAAATGCAGGAGTCTTTTATATTTAGATTAGGGCCTCTCACTCACTGTGGAAGGTTACTCAATGGATCTTTATATATCTTTGTAATGAAATTTGATGACTCTGTTTTGTAGGTGGCTATTTATAGAATGGTATGTGAGGTTTCAACATCATAGTGAGTGTGAATCCAATGTACTATATCTATATATTGGCATAGCATGCTTGGCCACATTTTTGTGAAGTGTTGACCTCTAAACATAAATACAATTTTTGTGTAACCAGCTCCAAAAAGAGAGGAAAAGAGATATCAATGCCTTAGAAATGAGCCACTTTGAGGGGGCAACCTCCATTACATTACATAAATGAAAAATTCTTGGATGATACAATTTACAAAACCTCCTTTCTATATATAGGAGTCCATGGGGCCATAATGTAATCCTTGTGGGCCACAATGTAATCCTAGCCGACCTAACAATAATAATTTAAGGGAACAATAATAACAAAATGGGGTTTACAAGGGTACAATAATAACAATAAGGGGGTTACACTAACAACAATAAGGGACTATACTAGTAATATAGGGACCTAACATGCCCCTCTCCTTCAAAAAAGTGTTGTCCTCAAGGCTTGAGTAGCTCTGGGTGCTTCTGTATAAAATTCTCATCCTCCCATGTAGAATCTTCGGTGGGTAAGTTCTTCCACTTGATGAGATACTCTGAAATTGATCGATTCCGTAGTTGTCGAGTTCTTGTTTCCGTGACCACTTCAGGTTCCAATATTATTTTTCCTTCCTCATCAAGTTCTAGAAATATTGTTTGAACTGGAAGATTTTCACCTATAACCTTCTTTAAGCATGAAACATGGAAAACTGGATGTACTCGCGAAGTAGCGGGAAGCTCCAATTTGTATGCCATAGTACCAATCTTTTGCAACACCTTGTAAGGACCATAGTACTTTGGCGATAATTTATTATCCTTCTTAGCTTGCTTGAGGGACATTTTTTTGTATGGTTGTAGCCATAAAAGTACCCAATCTCCTACATCAAAACTTCTCTCGCTGTGATGTTGATATGCCTATTGTTTCATTCAATTTTGTGCCAAATTCAGGTTATCCTTTAAGAGTTGGAGAACTTCTTGCTGATGCTCGATGTGATCTTCCACTGCTTGAACCTTTGAATTTTCCCTTAAAGATGATGTGATCAATGGTGGATGATATCCATAAAGTGCCATAAATGGGGTCATTTTCGCTGCAGTATGGAAGGAAGTGTTATACCACCATTCAGCGAGAGGTAACCACTTGACCCATTGTGTTTGTTTATTAGATACAAAACAACGAAGATATCCTTCCAAACATTTATTTACTATCTCGGTTTGACCATCAGATTGAGGATGATAAGATGAGCTATGAGCTAATTGAGTACTCAAACAAGAAAATAACTCCGTCCAAAAATTTCCAGTAAAAATGGGATCTCTGTCACTCACAATAACCCTTGGGCTTCCATGTAGCTTTTGAATTCTGTCCATAAATGTAGTAGCAACTGTACTTGCTTTAAATGGATGAGATAATGCACAAAAGTGTGCATACTTGGTAAGTCTATCAACTACCACCATGATGACATTCTTTCCTTTGGACTTAGGTAAACCTATGATAAAATCCATTGAAATCTCCTCCCAACGTTGACTTGGAATGGATAAAGGTTGTAGAAGTCTCGGGGTCTTAATTGTCTCAACTTTATTCTGCTGGCAAAACAAACATTCCGTCACAAAATTTTGAATATCAGATTTAAGGCCATCCCAAAAAAATTCTTTCTTCACCCTGTGGTAAGTTTTTAAAAATCCCGAGTGTCCTCCTAAAGGAGAAGTGTGCAATTCCAGAAGAATATTTTGTTTTAGTTGGGAATTCTTACAAAGATATAGGCAATCTTTGTACCATAAGGAATCATTTTTCCAACTAAATGTATCAGATGTACTAGGATCTCGCTGCAACTTTTGAATGAGTGTCCATACATCTTTGTCCTTCTTCCATTCATCTCTTGCTTCGGTTATCCAATCTGGTTGGATAATAGAAATGGCACAAAGCAATGCTTCCACCTCTTCATTCTTTCTTGAGAGTGCATCTGCAACAACATTAAACTTTCCCTTTTTGTAGATTATTTCAAAGTCATAACCCAACATCTTTGTGACCCATTTTTGCTGCTCTTCTGAAGATAGTCTTTGTTCCAAAAAGTGTTTAAGACTATCATGATCAGTTTTTACCTTGAAGTGTCTTCCCATTAGGTAAGTTCACCATTTCTTTAGTGCATGCGGTATTGCTAACATTTCCTTATCATAAATAGGTTTCTGTAAATACTTTCCTTTGATTGGACGACTTTCAAAAGCAATGGGTCTTCCTTCCTGCATTAAAATTGCACCAATTCCATTTCCTGAGGCATCACATTCCACAATAAAAGGTTTTTGTGAAGTCTGGCGTAGCTAAGACCGGTGCTAGGCACATTGCCTCTTTAAGATGTTCAAAGGCCTTAGTTGCTTCAGGAGTCCATGAAAATGCATCTTTCTTCAATAATGTTGTTAGAGATGTTGCTATTCTCCCATAATTCTTAACAAACTTGCGATAATACCCTGTTAACCCGAGAAATCCTCGCAACTGCTTTATGGTCGTGGGGACTTTCCATTCCTTAATGGCTTTAATTTTGTTAGGGTCTACTTTAACACCCTCGTGAGATATAATATGACCCGGATATTCCACCTCTTGTACTCCAAAGAAACATTTGGATGTTTTTTCATATAATTGTTTCTCCTGCAATAGTTTGAGCACCCTGTCAACATGTTCAACATGATCCTTCCAAGACCTGCTGTAGATTAGTATATCATCGAAAAATACTAGCACAAATTTTCTAAGGAAGGGTTTGAAAATGGAATTCATCAACCCTTGAAATGTAGAAGGTGCATTGGTAAGGCCAAAAGGCATGACCAAAAATTCATAATGACCCTCATGAGTTCGAAATGTTGTTTTTGGAATATCTCCAGTCTTCATTCTAATTTGATAATATCCTGAACGAAGATCCAACTTGGTAAAATAAATTGCTCCATGTAATTCATCCAATAATTCATCAATCACAGGAATGGGAAATTTATCTTTAATGGTGAGCTTATTGAGCTCCCTATAATCCGGACACATTTGCCATGATCCATCCTTCTTGTGTACCAATACTATGGGAGCAGAGAAAGAACTTTGACTAGGTTGAATTATACCCGCCTCTAACATTTCTGCAATCATACGTTCAATTTCGCTCTTTTGGACGTAAGGATATCTATAAGACCTGATGTTTGGAGGAACACTTCCTGGAATCAAATGAATAGCATGATCATGATCACGAATAGGTGGGAGTCCTTTGGGAGTTTCAAACACCTTGGAATGATTGTCCAAGACTTGTTGGAGATCTATAGAAATAGATGATTTTGATGTCGGAACTTCTAGTGAGCATAATTCTGCAATTACGCCTCATTTTTCTTTATTTAGAAGATGTTTCATGACATTAGAGCTTATTATCCTTCCTGGCTTCCCTTCAATACCCCATAATTCAACTTCCTTTCCTTCTGAAAAAAATTTCAAGAAAAGTTCTTGAAAATTAAAAGCTACCGTCCCCAAAGATTGTAACCATTGTACTCCTAGTACAACATCAGCGCCTCCCATAGGAATGGAAAGCATTGGACTAGTCAATACATATTCCCCCATGGTTAGTTTAATATTATGGCATTTTCCAGAGCAATTTATAGTTCCTCCATTTGAAACCATCACTTGACATTCTGGTGCTGGGTATAGGAAACAATTTAATTCCTTGGCTACCTTACAATGAATAAAATTATGGGTGCTACCTGAATCAATCAACACTATTACCTTTTTCTTCTTGATTTCTCCTTCTATCTTGAGAGTTTGAGGAGTGGTAATTCCTGCCAGTGCATTACACGATATGGTCAGATTCATTTCTTCCTCTTCTAGGGCTGGTTCCTGGTGTATATCCTCTTCTTGTTCATTTTCTTCTTCCTCTTCACAATCTATGTAAAATAATTTCTTCTCAGCACACTTATGACTTTTAGTGTATTTGCTATCACAACTGTAGCAAAGCCCTTTTGCTCTTTTTTCTTCCAATTGTTGTGGTGTCAACCTTGTAGGTTGTGGAAATCTAGGAGTAGCAACACTTCCCTCTTTATAGAAGTGAGTGGTAGGCTTCCTTGTCGCCATAATTTTAAATTCAATTTTCCTTGCCAACCTGAATACCTTCTCCAATGAATCAGGTTCCAAAACACGAACTTCATGTTGAATGTTATCCTTTAAAGTACCTATGAAGATATCAATCCTGTGTTCCTCTGGAATATCAGTTACCCTTATATTCAATTTTTGGAAGTCCTCAATGTGCTCCCCCATTAAACCCTTTTGTTTGAGATTTATCAATTGGCTAAAGAAGGTGTTTCTCTTTGTATCCTCATAATGTGCTATCATTTCCTCCATAAAAATTGACCAAGTGACAATATTTTTACGGGAGAAAAGCCATCGATACCATACAAATGTATTTTGTTCTCAATGTAAAGTTGCAATGCGTACCTTTTGTGTGTTTTGCACATTATGGAGATCAAAATATTGCTCCATATGTAGTATCCATGTTACAGGATCCTTTCCATCAAAGTTCCTCATATCCATTTTTGGAATATGGTGGTTCTTCCCGCCAACATTAGAGTTTATGAAATCAAGATTAACATTTATTTTGTTCTCATCATGAGTTTCCTCTACTATCTTTTCACCATTAGGAAACATTTCTTGTATGAACTTTGTTAAACCTTCCATGTCTACTTTTAGATCATTCTTCATGTTTTCCATTTTAGCTTCCATGTCATCCATCTTAGATTCCATGCCTTTCTTCAAACCATCCATATTATTCTTCACACCATCCATATTCTCTTCCACGCCTTTCTTCAAAACTTCCATTTCATTTTTTGTTTCTCTTTGCGAGAGCGAAATTTGGTGCACTTGCTCTTGTAATTTTGATAGATCATGTCGCAATTCTTCATCTTCATGAGTCATGGTAGAGCCTTCTAAAGGCTTAATGGGTGTCGAATTATTTTTATGGGGCATTTTTTTAGAACCCGATACTGATATATAATTCTATAATATGGCCTCGGAATTAATTCAAATTGATTCTTCAAACAAGACTTATCCAATTCAGAAAAAAATACACACCTTTTTCTTGCTTTTTGAGGAGCTCGATATTGAAATTAGATTATCTCTGTGATTGCGGCTCTTCAATATCTGAAATTTAGCACTGAAGTATCCCTCTGAATTCTCTTTTGAATGCCATAGATCTGACCTGATTTGGATTCTCCAAGACAAAGTTATGTCCACTCTCCCACAATGACCTAATTATGGACTGGTTCAGTAGAGAAAAATTATATGGCTTGCCACGTGTCACTGTTTCGTCCTTCAGATCTGAAATTGATAGCCAAGAAACTACAGTCCATGTACTTGTGACCACTGTTTATGAAACTCCAATCCGATGCTCATAGAGAGATTTATGAAACTTTTCCCACGATCACCTCTTTGAGCTAAAATTCAGGAGCTTGAAAAAGCACTACCTTCCACAAATCATATCTCTGAAAATCTTGTGAACCAAGATCTAAAATTTTCTGATGTGTTTCCTCAAGATTTCAGCTTCGCACCCTACAAATTTCAAATTCTTAACCTTCGTAGAAACAAATTTATAGTTAAAATGCTACGATGACTTGTTTCAGAGCCTGAAAAAAGACCGAAATTCCACGGATCATATCTCCGAAAATATTGCGAAACAAGCTCTGAAATTTTTAGACGATCTTCCTTAGGATTTCGGCTTCGTACCTTAAGCATTTCAACCTCTGAAACTTCGTAGAAAAAAAGTTATAGTGAAAATTCCACGATGACCTGTTTGGAGTAGCAAAACCCTAGAATCCAAAGCTCTGATACCAAATGTTGTGTAACCAGCTCCAAAAAGAGAAGAAAAGAGATATCAATGCCTTAGAAATGAGCCACTTCGAGGGGGAAACCTCCATTACATTACATAAATGAAAAATTCTTGGATGATATAATTTACAAAACCTCCTTTCTATATATAGGAGTCCATGGGGCCATAATGTAATCCTAGTGGGACACAATGTAATCCTAGCCGACCTAACAATAATAATTTAAGGGCACAATAATAACAAAATGGGGTTTACAAGGGTACAATAATAACAATAAGGGGGTTACACTAACAATAATAAGGGACTATACTAGTAATATAGGGACCTAACAACAATCATCTTCATCTTCTTGGTATTCATCATTGAAATCTCCCTGCTTGATATAATAAAATATACTACACCAATTCATAGAATTTCAACCAATTTTGTAATAAATGTTAGAAAATAGAGTCAATACAATCATCTTCATCTTCTTGGTATTCATCATTTAAATCTCCCTGCTTGATATAATAAAATATATCGCCCCAATTTATGGAATTTCAACCAATTTTGTAGGAAATGTTAGAAAATAGAGCCAAATTTGGGTTGTTTCTTTCATCCTTCAAGAGGTCAACTAATTTTGGTAGCTTTCCGACTTTCATGGGAAGTATTTTAGAATTTGTTAAAAAATTTAACATTTGTATTAGATTAAAGTACTTATAATGCAAAAATAACTAGAAATTATCTATTCAATGATCAACACTTACTTTAATATCAGTGACTTAATATTTATTTGAGAAAAATTGATAACTTATGGTGCTTGGAGAATTAGTAATTGGGAGCAAGATGTGAAATATATGTGTGGTTTCAAATATTAGTCTAGATATGAACATGAGTATAACTTTCACCATTTTCATCTTAGACAACTTAAACAAGATCTGCAAGGAGCAGTAGTCCCTGCTGGTTCTAAGAACAATTAATAAATCAGGTTAGAACTAAAACACAAATAAAATTTTATCAGTCGTCTTATTAGCTTAGTTGTGTTTATCATCCATCTTATTAGCTCAATTGTTTAGAGCATTGTGCTAATAATGTCTCAAAACAAACATTTTTCCAGCCATCTTTGTTGAAGTATGAGTAACTCCTTAATATACAGTTATATGGGGGCACACACTTGAACTTAAATAAATATTTCTTAAGCTTGATAACCATTTCAAATAATTGAATCTATTGTAACATGCTATCAGCCTAAACAAAACTATGCTAAAACGAGTCAATTCGTTATGGTTTTTTTGCTAGCTATGTTGGAACGCGCTAGTTAGTTATGGTTTGTTTTTCTTTTATATATGAAGGTTGGAAAATTTGAAGTTGAAAATTTATTTAGGGGAAACATACATAATCTCGGTATACTAGAAAAGGTAGTATACTAACCTGGTGGTAAATAAGGGGATCTATGTTGTTATGCATTCTATTTATCACTTTTCCAACTAGAGCTTCCACTTTTTGTGTCAGATGTAGACACCCTTTGACTCATTCATCAATGGCTCATACTTTATTAATATATTAACCAACACTATAAGACATAAAAAGTCAAATTGAGATTGCTATAACATATATAATAGTACTGGTACGCGATACATAATAAGTCAAAGTGAGATTGCTATAACATATATAGTAGTACATGTATGTGGTTTATCTGGTGGATAGAGACACTAGGGTCCATGAGACAATGGAAACACCATAATCACTAAAATCATAACTCACAACCCCTCATATCCACTTAATATATCTTATAGAAAATATTCGAAATATAATACAATTACGTACCCTTGAAGACGTTAAATTTTCCTCATGAAAGCTTGGCCCTGTGCACACTTTTAATCTCTAAAGATTTAGCCTCGGTTAGGGCTTCTTGTAGCTAATGCTACAACTCGAAATGTAGCTTACAAGCCACTTGCAAACAGACCTTATCTTCAACGTTGTTTCACTAGAAAATTTGGCCCTTAGGCATATGTTTTTTCCAGCATTGGATGACCTTATATCTGATCCAATTTAGGGCTCGACCATTTGGAAACCAACTTAGAATATGCAGCCCTATCCCCAAGAAAAATCAGCCCTCCTGCATGCACGAAGTCATCCACGAACTCAACTTCTTGCCTACCTTTATCTGGTGCTCCAGGAAATGCCATACAACCCTCCAAATAGGTTACCATAGGGGCTCAGCCGTACCTCCAAGACAAACAAAGTATGCAGCCTATTCATAGATATTGTGTCACCAAATATGCCCAGAAATAATCCAAACAAGATTGGCTAGCCTCCTTCCTTACTCAGCTAATCAGATCATACACCATAGACACCAAAACTCTCCTTTTTCCACTTCGGCTAGGGCTCTCAATCTCACAGCTACCTCAGAAGCCCTTTTTATCTTTTTTCTGATGCAATTAATACGATTTAAATGAGCTCCAAGGTCTTGTATTTATATAAATAGATGGAGGAATCAAGGGGTGCCTTTTGGTGTCAATGCGACCCTTCAATTGTGAGGTTGACTTCAACGAAAAGCCTCTTTTAATTTTCCCTCGAGAATATTTAAATATATTCACCTTCATGATTGCTCACCCAAATAAATTTTATGCCACATTAAATGATAGGAGGAATACCAAGTTGATCTGAACACATTAATAATAATAATTTTCCTTTATCCAAATAAATTCTCTTTGGGTTAATATGGTTTCTCCTTGGGGTAGTTCGACTTCTCTTGGGGGAGTTCATCCCAAAGCTACTCCAAATTTCAACACTCCCTCTCAAAATTGATTGGGTTGAAAGAACATTTCCCACAAATGGCTATCCAACACCCCTTAAACAATAACAATATTTAGCAAATCCTTCAAAACCTATAGTATGTGAAAGTATAATGGCTCAAGGTTTGGGATAAACAGAAAGCAACATTGGGTGGTCGATCACCATGGCCCTTGGGGGTTAGGCCCCAATCATCCACAACAATTTTAGGGATAACAATAATTGGTTCCCATCCATGATTGGTAGGTCCAATAGGCTTATTGGCTTTTGGTTTGGTGAGACCAATTTTTTGAAAACCACAACGAAAATCAACTAGTTAATGGTTCCATGAAACCAAAACAATAAAGTGGTCCATATAGACTATTTTTTGAACAAATTTACTAAAAAAAACATAAAATGTTAAAAAAATAATTAAAAAATACATATTCATGAACTTCAATGTAAATCCAAATAATTAGACACCAAATATGCAAAGTTTAGGTAGTTGGAATGCATGGAGTTTGTAGTGTGGTTGGGTTTTTCTCCACCCAACTTCTGACCAACAACAACATAGTTAGAGGCATTATAAGTGATAACCTAAACAACATTCTCCACACCTAGCTTAGGAAAATCACATTTCATACCTGAAATAGCAAGTTTTCATATTAATCCCAGTTAGATGCATCTATTGATCTCAAAAACAAGGATCCTTGTGTGAAAATAAAAAGGGAAATTAATCATGGTAAGAGACTTTCCATCATTCCATCCATTTGAGAAAAAATTTCCCTTTTTTTTCCCCATGATTTTTCAATCTCTATAAACTAGTCATTTATGGAATAAACATTTCTTTTTTTTTAATCTATAAAAATGGCCTTTGAAGCTCTTACTAACAACAACTATGAACTCTAGAGTAGATTGATAATAAGATGAGTAGGAACTATTGTAGGGGATATCTTCATCATACCACAATTTGGCCACGTACTCATAAGCATATTCCTTGTACTTACTCCAATGGTTTCAATGGTGGGCTCAATGCAGCTAGTAGTGCTGGAGGAAGGTGGAATAAAACCAACAATACTCTATCGTTTATGGAATTGAAAGTGAAACTTTGGGATGCTTTTCATGAATGGGAGAAACATATGTAAAGTGTTCCCTAACAATTATAGAGTTAGAGGAGGAACCTTGAAAATTATGGCTACATTTCTATAGAATCTCTCTCCTTTTCTCTATCTTAGCTTGCATCTCTTTCTAGCTGACCTTTTTCTGATTTATATTTCTCAATAAGGATTTTCATTTCCTTTATAATTTCTAGATTCTCCATCGTAAACCTCATCATGGTTTAATTTTCCCTTGAATACTAACTAAGTCTTATTCCAGACTAAAAATCCTAGCATTGGGTGGTGGGTTATCCTAGTCCTTTGGGGTTAGGTCCCAACCATCCATGCCAAGTTTAAGATTAATAAATATAGGATTTCATCCATTAGTAGTAGGTTCAAGATTATTTTCAAAATTTGGTATGTTGATACCCTGTTTTGAAAACTAGAACCAGAATCAACCAGGTGAGGGTCTACCGAAACTATAATAAAAAACTAGGATTTCTTGCCATGCTTAGATCATGATGATACATTGTTTCTAACAGAAATTAATTCCTTATTTATAAGTTTCCATGATTTTTTCTTTAATCTTCTTTTCTTACTCGTATTGAGATTGTCCCTTTAGGACCATCTTTCTTGTAATTTCCTCAACTTCCCTTTTTCCTTCTGTAAATGTTTGAGTCTTTTATCCTTCAACATTTTTGCCCTTGATTTGTCTTTTTCCACCTAGTATAGAGACCACTAGTTGAATGAGGTAATTTTTCTTATTTATTTGTTACGTTTTCCATCTTATCATCTTTTCCATATCTCACAGTTATGATCTTATGAAGATATCCCTTCATTCTTTGATACCTCAATTTTGTATAAATCTGGTCTAAGTGACATAACCTTACTTTCTTTGAGGACTGTGACTATTCTCCTCATGAAAGGAATCTTGGTAACCCAACCAGCTTATAGATCTCCCTGCAAAAACAAATTCATTTAAAATAAATTTGTTTCTAGAATGAAAGATAATTACTTGATAAGTGAAGATAAAGTATTCATCTTGATTTCTTTGACGGTGGAGAAAATATGTGTTAGTGATTTCTCTTTGAATGATCTTCTTCAAGGGTAAGGATTAGATCTTTATTGTAATGATGATAAAGCCTTCTTTTCTACACTCTTCTGTACCAGTCCTAGGAAAGCTCGGTTCCTAGTCTTTAGTTAATATCATTGCTTAACGAAGCTTGAGATCTTGTATAGTGATACTGCTCTTTTATCCACCTTACGATGGTCTTCTCTTTTCTGCACTACTTTGCACTAGGACATGACGTGGAAGATTGAACCCAAAACTTCCTTGATTGCAGCATGCTACACTTTGACACTAGAACATGTTCATGTAAGGTTATCATTGTAGCAACATCAAGACCACAGTGATACATCAATGTAATGTGACCTCTATATAACACAAAAACGTAGTCCCTTGACCTTCTTGTGATCTTCCATTTGATACTGATGATTACGGAGAATGGCACCATACATTTAAATCGAGACGTCATCTCCTAAAACACTGAAACACTGAACTGTGGCATCATCCAAATTGCATCTACTATAATTGGTACTTGAACTGAGCCATTCTATCACTATAAACTTATTATTGAGTAGCACTGTAAACTAGCACCGAACCACTATGTCCCTGAGATTTTCTCTGAACCTGTAATGTGATCCTTTCTCAACCTCCTAAAATTTTGACCTGAACCTAGAAGATAATTCGAAATTCTTAGAGGAAGATCTAAACTTGATTCACTGTAATTCTGTTCGAAAATCTTAGGACCAAGTTGAACTCTGTCCATGTATTTTTTGCGTAGTCCAGTGGGCTATTTCTATTGAAAATTTGTATCACTGAATTTGTATCGAACTTTTTCTTTGTGAAAGCACAACACTTCTTCTCTCTAAATTTGACTCCAGATGGTAAATTTTCTCTAGTTTCAAAATCTTCTTGCCTATAAGGTGATCATCTTTTGCCATAGCTCTCAAACCATGTTGGGAATATGGAGGGGTTATAAATTCTCTTCTTGATAACTACTTGTGAGCTTGATTGCTTATGTATTCTTCTTAATTAAACCTTCATCAAGTCACTTACCAAAGTGTACAGGACACAAATTATTTAGGCAGAAGTAATACTTTTATTATAGGAAGGTAAATCAAAAATTTACCTTCCTTTTATTATACTTTAGAATTCATCACAACCCTTGTGATATCTGCATTGTAACCTTGTAAGTATCATCATTGTATTCTTCTAAAAATAGCTTCATCGATCTGCAGTCTATACCTTCAGTATATACCTTAGGTTTACACCTTGAGTCTACGCCTTCAGTTACTTCTATTTCAAGTGAATCCACATCCCTTTTAGCTGCTTTACCATCTCAGATAAATCCACAAACTCTAACCTGCTTGACTGAAAAAATTCCTCCTCAAATGAGCCACAGAGAGGTTATTTATATTAAAAATCTAATTGTCTTTCAGGCCGACCAATCAACACAATAGGTAGCTGACTTTATGGTTAATTATAGGATGACATGAAGAATAGATATTTCAGCGTTTATAAGATTAACTTTGTGCATATTTTTGGAGTCACCTCTTCACGGTATTTTGCCAAGATCTTGAAGTATATTTTTTGAATAGATCCTTCATGATCATGACTCTTAAATACATCTTATTATTTTGACTTCTACTTTACATAAGAATATAATTACAAAGTCAACATGAAGACCGACCTAGTTATACTTTCCAACATTCCATTGCATTCACGCATACATATTATAACATAGAAAACATAAAATGATAAGATAAATATCAATAAAAACATATGAGCAAGCATTTTTATCAATGAACATACACGAAAATCTAGTTTAATCATCCATAGTTAGAGAGAAACCATGTTGAGCAGAGGAATATTGGTTACATCCCTATATGGCATGTAACCTCAGTCCCATAACTTGGTGAGTCATTGTACCCTTGACCCGTGTCCATGTATGATTTTTAAACTTGGCTGACATCCATATGCTAATTTCCATAGCTTTCTCCACCTCAACACCACATAATTGTAACCTTTGACCCTTGTCATCATAACCTAAGCATGTGTTATTACATGTCCTTGTGTCCCTGTAATGTCATCCTTGTAACCTTGCACTTTGACACAAACCATGTCCTCCTAGAGACAAATAGGAGAGGTTTCAATTAGGATTGTAAATCAAATTTGGAAATTTTGAGGTTAATAACTAAAATTTTAGGATATAGGAAATAGATATAAAAAAGTATTAACATTAAATTTTTATATGAGATTTCTAACAAAATTCCAGACATTGAAAAATGCTTAACATAATTTTTATATCATATAAATAATATTGTTGGTGGCTTCAAAATGTTGGAGCTATAGTACCTGTTATCCATTGGTTGATGACATGACTGTCGATTGATAATTGTTTTCTAATTTTTTTATGAGGGGCAGAAATTTGATTTGATACTATAGAAACAATGGATCAGGCAAGCCCTACAGAGACCCCTCCATGAGAGGAGTATTATCAAGTACATTGGTTGTTTAGTTATGTCATTTTTTCAAGTAGATTATATTTATTGGTCGTTGTGAAAAATTGATTAATGTGAAATTTTTATGTCCTGCACAGGTGGATGCACTCATATGATTCGTATGCCCAGACATGAAATCGAACAAGAGGAGCCACATAGACCTGTTCTAATTCACCCCCAATTTCATAGAGCCCATTTTGAGGATTATATTATACACGATATACGTACACATTAGATCAGTTGCTAGTTAAAATGTTCAATTTTATGTTATATTCAACGTTGAATGGGTGAAATTTGTTTTTCAAATGAAATGTGTTTAATGTGAAAAAATTATTCTCCATAGGTGAAAATCCATGAGTTGGGGTTGGCCTTATTTCTGGTGAGGGGCAAAGGAGAAAAATATCTCAGCCTGTGGCATCCATCCCACACTTGGATATTTCTCTTCCAGGAAAAATCTAAAGGAAAATTTATTGTTTGATGTATGTTTAATGTGAAGCTTATTGTGTGTCTCATGTAATTGTGTTATAAAATAATTTAATGTTTTGTATAGTGGGTGTTAGAGACGTTCATTCCTCAGAAGGGAACCATCCTAGTATGAGCGAAGAGGAAGATATAGTTTTTCCACCAAGTATTTTCAAATGACCAAAAAAGTTTTTTAAATACAAATTTTCCTTATAAATTATTTAATTTTTAACATGTACAATAATTTAACATGTCACAGGTGGTGGTGGTCGCCCTCCTAGTGGGAGAGGTCGTAAGGTTTATGAGTTTGCTCGAAATTCGAGCAATGATCCCCTTTACACCCATCCCGGTGATATTCCTGAGCAGATTCCTTGGGAAGATACCATATCCTTATTTATTGTTGATGGGATGAGGGATAATTCCATGAGATTGCACAATTAATTCCAAAGTTGCAATATTTCTGCCCCTAGTCGAAATTGTCTGCAATTTTTTTTGCACAATTTGGAGAGTTTGATAGAGACTCAACATGCGGTTGGACCATCAACCGAAGTTTTTTTTGACATGATGCATAGGAGGAGAGCGTTAGTGATTGGTATCCACTCCTAAATTTAAGTTAAAAGTAGGGTCACTAAAGAAATGGCCTTGTCACTATTTGACTTGCGGCCTGAAGAAAAAAAATGTCTGAAGATTGCAAGATTCAATGATCCCAATATTGCACCTTATATTTATGAGAAGTTCCTGTATGCATATGGGAAGTTCCCAAATAATGATGAGGTGCCACAATATTTTGTTAGGATGTTGTTTTCTCAATTTAGAGAGCACATGGACCCTAACTATGGAGATACTAGGTCCAAATTATATGGAGTTGGAAAAGGTCGTACATATGAACGACCTAATGCTATGCGAGATGTTGGGTTTAGGCCTCCAACACCTCGTTTAGCACCTCGACCACCTAGGGTAGTTACACTTATAGAGGAGTTAGCCCTTATCTCCAATGATGCATCAAAAAGGAGGGAGAAGATACAAGAACATATTGCAACTGCTTTAGGAGGGGTGGAAGTCAGCTTAGGGACAAGCCAACCTTCATCTAGTGCAAGAGTTCGTTCATTTGTGAGTATTCCAGATGGCATCTTGAGGGAATGGAGCGAGATGAGCTTATGGAGTATGCATCCTCATGTAGAGACCTCTATGAGCAATCCATTACATGACAAATGCATGCCATGGGCGAGGTATGTACAAGCATGTTTTGATCTATTTTAAAATACACATTTATTAGATGAGCTAGAGTGCATGTAACATGTTTTTTGGTGTCTATACATTTAGTCTCCAAAACTTACGCCAATGTATTTATTTAACTTATGTAGTTTACAACATTCTTAGAACAAAATTGCCTTGCCCCTGATCCTCATTTTGTAGATCATGGACATGATCATGTATAGGTGCCAAATTTATTACTATCTATCTATATTTTGTATGTCAAATTGAAATTGAATTTATGTCACATAATTTTATATGGTATGAGTCTTAACATTATGGAATTTTCAGGTTAGCGCTACACATCAAGGGCTGCCTAAAGAGATTACTCCTTCTCAAGTTCGAGTCGTGACACAGGTATCGATACTTTTCATTAAGAATATTTATAATGTTTATTATATTTCTTTTCGCAAACTTTTCTATTAACTTTGGTTTCTACTTTTCAGGCTACAAATAATATTGACATGATGCAAATTGAGCCTCAAGGAGATCGTGTAGGCTGTGGGTGAGAGAGTCTACATTAAACCATGGTAACCTCTCACCATTTCTTCATTGGTATCATTTCCATGTTATAAACAGGCTATCTAGTGAATTTATAGACAGTTGAGAGGTTCCTTTATGTATCTAGTGAATGCTAAAACTAATATTTAATTTTCAGTAAAAACTTTGAGCCATAGTCAATTCAATAGGTTACTAATAGTATAGGTGCTTCATTTGGCTTGGAGGAATATGAACATTTGTTTCCTTGACCATCTCAGACACTGTCATAATGTCAATATGTTAACTTCCTACTCAAATCCCTGCAAAATAAGGAAACCCATGTACAAAAAGCAAACATACGAAGATATTTCATCTCTCACCATGGCCTTAACAGGTTACTCATGGTACAAGCTCTAAACAAAGCAAGAAATCCTGGGAAGAATTCATTGCAATTCCAATGGTTGCAACAAATCTTAAATGAGACCAATGTTGTGTGACTCCACCCATTGCAATTGCGAAGGAGGAAGAATATATTTCATGAATCCCTTGGCTACAATGTACCTACTAATTCGTATTAAGGAAGAAGAGGCAAATTCTATTACACCATAGAAGTATAGTGATATTGACGTTGAGATAATTAATAGCAAACCAACCATCGAGAGAATGAGAGGGCATGAAAATAGGCCCCCCTGTGTTCCAAGAAAGAAGAGGACATGATACATTCCTACCACCAGCTAAACCCCTACTACTCCAAAAGAACAAGTAAGGGTAGAATAAATCCTAGAACACCAGGAAGACACTAACCCTACCAAAACATAAGAACTAGTAGAGTTAGTGACCTAGGGTTGGAAGAATGTGGTCTAGTGGCCTTGCTACTCCATAATAACCAAGGAGTGCTCTACACTACATATTACTGCTTCATAACTATTTTCTTGTAATAATATGGATGTGATCTCTCAAGGGAAACTATGTAGCTATGATATTGGACTGCATTCCCAAACTATTTATAGGTCTATCACTTAGAGCCTTAGGTGCAGAACTGCAAGATGGGTTGCATTTCTAGCACTTGTGGTGGCCTAATAATGGTTATGGAAGACTATGGAATCAATATTCCTTAAAATATATAATTGTAGATCATGCTTCCCTTGTGGCAAGTTTTCATCTGTCCAATACATACCTTTAACAACAATCGTTTGGACAATATTATGTTCTCGCATGTGATGGAAAAATGGGAGTTTCAAGAAAAGGGGGAAGTATGTGGTTTGATAGAGTTCACAACAATCCTCTTCAGGATAGCTACACATATCTCGTGGCAGATCATGTCCACTGTTGCATCAAAATTTATGACATTTTTCATTTGTAAGTACCAAGGCTCTATTCTAGCCCAGCAATGAAAATATTCCATCCTACAAACATTTTGGTTTCGAGGTTTCCTAGTTTTGCATGATGATTAAGCACAGAGGAAAGGACCATTGTATCCATGAGGTGGCTGCATTAATTCACTAATTTCAACTGGCAGCCTTATTTTGGCACATGCTACAGCAGGATAGGAAATGAATAAGCTTTACTGAGCAGTAGTTTACAGTCGAATAAGCTCTTTTGAGCAGAAGTCTTCAATTCTTAGATTCATAGGCCTTAATGTCTTGTGATGTGCTTTCAAGGTTTATTCATAATGACAAAGATGTGATCTCATTATGGAATTAATCCTTCATGCCAATACTTAAACACTATATGCTCAATCTAGGCACAAGTTTTCACAACAATTTCTTAGTTTCATTGTCCATGGCATGAACAGTGGCAACCCATTCTATTACCATGCAACCCATGGGAAGATTGATATTTAGTTCTCAGCTTTTTTCTCTATCCCATCTATCAAATTTGAAGGGCCAACTTGGAAGAGATTTAACAGTGTTGCAAATTGGGATCCTTGTGCTCCATTTGTAGTTCATCAATCTATAATAATATCTCCCTGCGAGCTTCATTATGCTCTAGTAAGACATTGTTGTGGAGCGATTTCATGTTCTAGTATAGCTTGATTATACATAGATAATAGTTTTGGTGCCATAAATTAGGGCCTGAATCAATCACCCACTCAACGATAGAGGTGAAGACTTCCTCAACAACTTGCTCATCATGTTGAACATGAAATTCAATATCAACATAGTTGATTTCCTCTTGTATAGAAGCAGGGGTTTGGGAATGATATCTCCATGATTCCTTATGAGCTTGAAGTGTGTCTTGAGCACTCCCTTCTACTTGAGAAGAGGACCCTCAACAGGATTTGGCTCTTTGTCGTGGCATTGGAGTTGTCTAGTAGGGGAGTAATCGAGTATGGGTATGCACAAAGGTGAAGACTTCAAATGGATATAGCCATGTCCAATAGGAATGAGCTTCAATGGTGTAAACACTAGATAATGTTGAGCGTAAATGAATTTAAAGTTTGAGAGGAGAAGGTGTAGGGTTGTGGGCACCACCGAAAGAGGTAGGAATAATACTATGGCTCATAAGCTTCCCAAAGTGCAAAGGGGATCCAAGTATCTAACTGTGTAAGAAAAAGCCCGTAACAGCTATACAAAATCCTAATAACATATCTACTTGTATTTATTTACAATGGTTTTTTTAGTTTGAAATAAGTTGCTACCCTTTATATTAGTTATTTCTTCAAGGAATCTCACTTTCTATTATTCTCATGCTCATTAATATGTCAAGGGTTCTAAGCATACTTTTATATTTCTTAGACTCATTAAAAACTCATGAATAAAACACCTCATACCAAGCATACCATTACCTCTCCTTTCACATCATTAAACAAAGAAGAAGACACTCAAATCGAGTATCCTTTTTTTTGTCAGGGTTCATTAATGTAAACAAAAAATAAATTGTAAACCTTAATTTTATTCTCTTTTTTGTTTTGTAAACCATGAAGGAGATACCCAAAACTAAAAAGGGAGGGGAGGGAAATTTCTTTGATCACTCTATCAATAAAAATGGCAATATCGATCACATCACCCTTAATGTTTCGCCTATTTGCATCAATACCTTACAATTGGGTTTTAGTTTTCATAGGAGTTGTATGATACATATAAGTCATTCTAGTCCTCCATATGGATACTCTTAGAGTCACTATGTAGTGTACATCAATGTCTTTATCATTGTTGATTGATATCACATGGTGCTCATTAGTGAATGTTTCCAACTCATGTTTGAGTGATGTCAAACATTGTTGAAGGAATGTTTAAACATCATTTGGTGATCTATAGTTATTATTGAACTTTGATGTTTGCAATCCCTATGTCAATTATAATTGGTTATTATACCAAGAGGTATTTGTCAACTAATTATAATTGGTGTTATTAAAGATCTTTCTCTTGGGAATGCAGTTTGTGGTTGGACTGGGTGATAGAGTCTCCCCTACTGATATTGAAGAAGGCATGTGTGTCGGGTCAGTTATTAAAAAAACCCCCTTGCAAAGCCATCCTTTTATGTTCGCTTTGTCTTCTAGGGAGTTTGTTTCCTTTAGAGTTTAGTGTGATATTATCCATCAATTCTAAGTGTCACTGACACATGAGTTATCACATTAGTTAGTGAAGCATTACTATGTTTGCAACTCTAATGTTTTATGTGGTTTGCATTAATGTCAGGGTATGATTGTATTCTAGCATGTGGCGCACAATAGCTTAGTTGAGTTGATATCATTGACCATGATAGTTACTCTTCTAGGTTGCTAGCTCACTTTAATGTTCAAATCAAAACATGAGAACGTGGTAAAGAAGGATGATCTAAATTTTTTTAAATTTTTGAAGGTGTTGTTGTTTACAACTACGACGTACTGTCTGTAGGAACAACACGGTGAGAAATATTGAAATAGTAGAGAGATAGACATTGAGAGGTAGTATACTGTCTTATTTCTCTAGTTATTTTATTGTATCATTACTTAAAACATAAAAGAGATCAAATTTTAAATTTCTTAGTTATTTTATTGTATCATTACTTATTTCTTATGCATGAATTTTCTTATTTCAAATTTTAGCGCTTGTGTACTATATGGAATGTATATTTATATATGGCTTATAAAATCACTGACATATGTGGTCGAATTGGGTTTAAATGATTTTTTTTTTGGGTGCAAACAAAAGCAAATTTTGACAAAGAGTGTAAAATTTTCACCAGACCATTTACAGTTTTCAGGTGGAGATTAGGCCATGATGCAAGGTACAAGAAAAAAGAGGTTTTACAAACATGTTGTAGACTCAAAAACATTTTTTAGGTGTGTCTTCTTGATCTTGAATATGGATTTCTAGTCCAAGTTCGAGATACAAACTTGGCCATTAAGTCCAATGAGGCTATTCCAAGGAGTGATGTTAATAGAGATTATTTTTTCGAGGAAAAAGATCGCAAGGTGCATTTTTATATTCTTGTCAATCTCTAAATTCTATTTTATGTATGAAAATCAATGGTAGATTCCAAGTGTAATGCTAGTCTCTAACTTCATTTTATTTAATTTTTTATAATAATATATATAACTTCATCTTTTATGTTGTTTTGTAGAAGGATTCTTTGTACTTCTACCCATAGTTTTTTGGCTCTCAGTTGTTATGATTTTTTAATGATTCTCAAATAATAAATATACACCCATTTCTCCACCTTTTTATGAATACATTGTCTTTAGAATCTAGCCAACCTGAAAGTCCCACAGAAATAGATAGATTTAGAAGCCATTTTAGGCATTTTACTTCTTTTTTCCAAGGAAATCCTTGTGGGAAACCCAAGGGAAGCTTCTTCACAATCATGGATGACGTCCCTAATAAACCTATCAGTGTAGACCAGTGTGCCTCACCCTAGAGGATTCAAAGTAGGCACCTGGTGGCACTGAACTAGACAAATTCCCAACAACATCAATGACAAAAGTTTAAGCTAACCCCTTGGGCTTTGGAAAGAATTTGTACATTTTTCTGGTATATAAGTAAAATAATAGGTGGCATCTCCTCATTTGTCTTGGAATTGTTTTAGATTTGTGGAGTATAGATCTAAATATGGTACTTTTATTCACTGTAATGCGTCTTTTGGGAAACTCACATGGAATTTCCCCTCATCTTGGTACATAAGGTAAATTGGATTCTTCATGGCTCAAGGCCAGATAATATCTCAACAACATTCGGCTCATGAAGAGAAAAAATGTCACAAAGTGGGATTCGAAACTCGTCAGGGAAGGAAATAACTTTTCTTATCAGCCTCTTGAGCTACATTAAATTGATAATATAAGTGTATTACTATAGAGGTGGTCATTTATTTCTCTCAAAGGCAATTTATCAACTAACTACCAATCAACTATTACTTTTTTTTATGGTTTCAAGAATAGTAAAAAAAATGTAAAATGTAAAAAGGACACGTTACTGTCCTATAGTGACCAGATAACATCCAGTATTTTTTCCAGTTGTGACAACAAAAAATAAAATCTAAAAAGGACAATTTCTCGAGAGACCTCATAGCGGCTGAATTTTTTTATTAAAGGACTTATATTGCAATTTTCCTCAGAGATTGTCACCTGAGGAAAAAAGGGAAAGAGGTAACAATTGTTGATCTCACTATAATAGATCACCTTATTCTCATCCGATAAGGGATGTATGGGTACAAATTGGCCAATAACTGCAAGATTTTGTCATAATCAGAATAAACAATATTAAATAACCAAAGATCACATGTCAATTGTATGGATAATTTCATGGCTTGTTGCAATCAATGCTCATATTCTATATTCAGTACATTATTTATCTGTACAAATTATTTTATGTTATCCTATTTATTTTGGATACAAGCCTCCTACACTTCATCTAGCTTCCTCCAACAAGCCTTTGCATCATCAAAGTACTAAAAAATGCTCTTTTCTTGTACATTAACCTCATTAGGCCACAAATTATGATGAGAACCCTTTAGTATTCCTACATCATAGCCAAAAAAATGTAAATTAATGTGAGGAAAGAATATTTTTATAGGTTGGTGGGTAAAAAATGGGCCTTCAAATCTACATATTGATGTGACACATCATCACTCCCACACTAAATGTGTTTCTCATCCTCTAACAAATTTAATCAGTAATGTTTAGTTCATGCATGGCCTTGGTGGCCTCTCTAACATGTTAACAAATCTTAGATGGTGTGCCCTCCTATGGAAAAAGTATTTAAATTTCGTATATGGATACCCACTCCCTTTTTTCCTCTACTTGATCTCTTCTTTATTGTAGTCCTCTACTCTAGGGCATTATTCAACCATTCAAGGGAGTGACATTTTATGATTTTCATATTGTGGGGCAGAGCATGCCACCTCCCTTGGAAAGCCTACAAGCTCTTATGAAGCAAATGTGGAAATGAGTGCTAATTTTTCCTTCTATCCTATATATTTGACCTCAGTAAAACATGTATGGGTTTCCTTATATTCATTTCATGAATTTTGGTTTCAAGGTTTTGTTTCTTCCTATGATACTGCTCACCACTACACAGACAGTGATGCCAATTCTCATAAGGTTTGTACCATTTTGATGTATGCTGGTCACTAGTTTGTAGGTTTTACAATCCTTTTCCTTTCGGTATTGATTCTTGAAAATGGAAAAAAAATGAAATTAAATTGTGGTGAACTACAAATTTCTAATTAATGAGTTGTTGGTTTTCTAGTGGGTTAGCCATTTCAATCACCGTGGTAATATCTGTGGAGTGGACTTTATTTGGCTTCTTAATCCCAACAACCTGAGTAAGCCTTTGAAGGCTAGCTAGAATGGTACATAACAATCTACCAAAGATTTGTCAATTCTCTTATAGTTTACATTTTTCATTAGACTCAGCTAAGGTGTCAAACATTGAAATATCAGACCTGCTTCAAAGTAGCTTAGTCTGGGGGTCAAATGTTGAACATTAGACCTAGGATTGGATTTTCCCAAGCAATGTATGTGGAAATATTTGATGCATATGATGTTTGTGTTAATTGATTTTTATTTACGTAAAACAATGTCAAAAAAATCATTTTTCATTATTGTTGATTAATCAGAATGTTTTTTTTTGTAAAAATGGTCAAGCATATCAGTCTCTTTCACATCTAATTGATCTGAATATGTTTTGTTTCTTCATCCAGGTAGCAAGGTGCATGAAGATCATTAATCCAAAAAATGATGATTCCAAGTATGTCATAAATGTCAAACAAATTGCCAAGGTATGTCTATTTCTCCAGGTTGTGTTGTGATCATATAGTAAAGTCATTAATCTCTTATAGGTGCAGCAAGAATCAAAACTGCTAAATTACTCTTACATTAAAACAATAGCTGCAGTGATTAGTCTTTATTCTCTTATAGATTGCTTTAGCTCACACCTTGTGGGTTTTGTCAGGAATGTAATGATTTATGGTCTTCTTTCTTTATGTAGGGTTGATCGCAATAAGTATCAAATTCAAATCCCTTTCCCTCCTAATATTGATCCCAGTGTGACAATGATGACTGTTGAAGAAAAGCCGAATGCTACTTACAATGATGTTGGAGGTTGCAAAGAACAAATTGAATAGATGTGAGAGGTTTGTCAATTCACTTATAATTTGTCGTCTATTCACATTTCATATTTCCTCATTTAGCCAATAGTATCAACATAGTATTATGTCAATAAACGGTCAATATAAAAAGTCATTTATCATAACAGTTACAAGGAAAACATTGGGTAATCTCATCCTAGACAAACTACTAATTTGTGCTTTTGGTTGCAGATATATTGTGAATCAAGGATGCATTAAGCCTCTATGTGATCGTGTAGTCGTTCCAAACCCAAGAATTGTAATTGTTTGTCTTGAAGGGCTAGAGAATATTTTGAAAGTTGGGGAAGCAGAGAAGATTTTGGGCAACACTGGAGGTTTAAATCTCTATGCAGAGTATATTAATGATGCCGAAGGACTTGAGAAGATTGAGAACGTACAAAGTCATGAAAATAATGAAATTTATCAGAAGGCAGTAAAGATTCTTGAGACTTATTGGCTGGAAGATGATGAAGATGACCAAACAGTCAATTTTTACATCTCATATTTAACATTTTAAGAAACCTATGGTATTCCATCGATGGAGGGAACACTTCATTTTCCTACAATTAGAGAGATTTACATAGTCAAGTATTCTTGCGTGCATTGTGTATACTCTATGTCCACATGCTATAAAATATCTTATAGGTTCAACATGAGTACTTTATTTTACCTTGCAATCAAAATTACAATTATTTACTTCTCTAGAGAGAAGACAGTTCCAAGAACACCAAAAAATAATATACTTTTGACTCCAACACAAAATAGAAATCCATGTGTCAAAAAAAACTCAACTTCTAACTCTTGGAAAAAATCTGCGACACAGTAAGGGTTTTTATTTTATAATTTTTTGAGGGTTTTAAAACATAGTTTTCAGTTTATAATTTATAGATGATTTACTTATATCACTCAAAACCTAGAATGTAGATTGCTATCACTTATTATGTCTTTAGGAAATTATGAAATTTGTGATTTGAGAACATTTTGGAATAAATTGTTGCATACCCTCTCAAATTTCTAGTGTTGTGGGGTCAACATTGCTCAATCCTTCACTAATATACATGTGATACCTTCTCAAATTTAGATGAATGCATATGATGCACCAGTTTTGATGGATGTATGGGTATGTTTTGTTGCTTGGTATAAGGTTGATCTATTCAAACTCGCCATTTTTTTAATTGATTTAACTTCCAAAAAAAAATTCATATTGGCTCGTTTAATTCAGCCATTTTTTCATTTGGCTAATACTACCTTGAATCAATCAGAATGTAGCTCACTTGATTCAATAGATGTGCCAAAATTTTTCTTGGAAATTTTCTTTATTATAGGTCAGTTGCATGACAAAGGTGGTGGCTGTAATGCCATATTAAGCAACCACTTATTATTATTATGTATGACTTATTTATTTTCTTTTTTTCATAAGACTAGGGGGATTGAAAATTGGATAGAGTTACTTGAGCTAGTCTCGAGATCAAACTGACTCACGTCCATATGAAACAACTTGCAAGTCACATTTATCATAAACTCATGACTCTGTCTAGAGCCAAAAGGTCATAATAGGGAGTGCTTGCTCTTTCATCCAATGTGGCCATTATTGTCCAACATGTCATTGGAAAATTTTTAACCTGGGTGGGGTGGTTAACAAATTTGCACCCCACCGTTCGAGACATGACCACTCTTAGATATAATGTATGTAATAATAGTATCCAAAATTATCTAAAATATGTTCTACTTATTTTTGAATTTATATCTCTAATTGTGTATGTATGTTGATAACTTAGCGGATTGATATATCTCATATGGCAGGAAAATAGACAGATTTGGTAAATCCTTCCAGGACATGGAGCAGTTCCAGTTGCTGTAATTACCTTGACTGTGTATCATCTCTCTTGGAACACAACAAATATTTTTGGAATGTTGGAGTTTTCCAACATCAAGACCATTGTTGAAGACTTATTTTGGAAAAGTGAGGCATTGGACAATGAACAATCAACGAAAGTTTTGGAAGCACCTATTAAGAAGTCTGCGAAGATATATCTTACTTGGGAAAGGGTTATTGAAGACACCCTTGAAGAATCCTTGAAGGGTTATCTTATGATTGATGCCTACAAATGAACCCTGAACATCAATTTTCGTAATGTTTGTTTAATCATATGAATGATAATGATCCTCAAGTCATTAATCATAATGTTTGAATTCATTCTTATTCCTTTAGTGATTTTAAACCCTTTTCAAAGTGCATATGCCTTTATTTGTTATGATTCCAATTTTATGCTCCATTAATAAAATATAAAAGAATAAAGCTAATCCTTCTTCTAATTTTAAAAACTAGGAGTATTTGGTTGAAGCTATCAATATATGCTCTATGAACTAGTTTAAGTAAATTTTCTCCTTAAATTTGAAATTTACCAAACCATTTCTCTTCATATATATTGAAACATTGATGAGATTTGAGTTGTTTTCCTTTGGAAATAATAATTTCATCTAAAATTTTTTGGATTTATTCCCACAAGGGGTGGTATATCTATCTCTTAATATAAAAGCATGAAATCCATTACTAGCGAAAATTTCTGACATATGAAATAATTCATAGCTAAACACACCCTTATTAATATTTTTGACATTATTAACAGAAAGAAAGAAGGGCATAACATTTTTAGATTTACATGATGATTGTTGATTATCTTGAAAATCCGTTATTATGAGTAGTAGCATGCTTGGTGTTAGATCCATAGGTTACACTATTTTAAAATAGAATATTGCATAGAAAAATTCATGACACTCGAAAAGGATCATAAAAAAATTATTTTTAATTCGTTGTTGTTTATATTTGCTAAAAGCCCATTTACAAAGGGTAATTATGAAGGAAAAAATTGTTAAGGTCACAATCAAGATTTCAGAAATCCATTAGAAGTGCAAGAACCTACACATAACTTAAAATTGTTATATGGAGGACCATGATCAACATAAAACAACCCACTAATGCAAATTTGGTTATACATGGTGTGGTTATATCTCAATAAAAAAGAGTTTTAAGGATGACAATGACAAGTTGTACAACACATGGAAGAGAACACTTTCTAGTTTAATCCACCCATGCCCATGAGGTTGGATTATAATAATAATAGAGAAAAAATATTTAAACTATATTTGATACTTCCATGATGATTGATGAGGAAACCATTATTACAATTAATAACATACATTATTCATGTGTTAGATTTATATATTATACTATTTAGAAATACAATTATGAATAAGAAAATTCATGATACTTGAAAAGAATCATAAAAGTGTTTCCAAAATAAATTAAAATAGAAACTTCCAAGTAAAGGGAAATGGCTTACAAAATAGGGTATAAGAATGTTTTCCATAACACATGTTGAAACTTTCAAAATATTGAGAAAAAAAAATATAGATTATAAGGGGATGTGTACAATATGCAAATGATTAAAGATGGAATTTTGGAGAAATAACTAAATCTCAATTACAAGATCTTGAATGTTCCTGTGTTGGATCTATTCCATGTTGTGAACAATATATTCCAAGCACATGTAAAATAGAAACATGTCAAATGAACATAGAAACAATTGACATTTGACATTTGTAGGATACCTTGTTGAAGCCATCAATATGAGAGCTATAAACTAGTTTGAGTAAATTTTCTGCTTAAATTTGAAATTTACCAAACCACTTCTCTTCATATATATTGAAACATTGATAAGAGTTGAGTTGTTTTCCTTTGGAAATAATAATTGAACTTCTAAACACTTTTGGATTTATTGCTACAAGGGGTGGGATACCTATCTCTTAATATAAAAGTGTGAAATCCATTACTAGTGAAACTTTCTAACATAAGAATTAATTCATAGCTTTAAACACGCCCTTATGAATAGTTTTGTATTCTTGAATGTTCCTTTTGTAGGATCTATTCCATGTTGTGAACAATATTTTCCAAGCACGTGGAAAATAGAAACATGTCAATAGAAAATAAAAGTAGGAGACCTCCATCATGAGAAGAGACAATAATGAAGAGATTAGCCACATGAAATCGGTGAAAATGTGAAGTTGGGAAACACTTTTTTCCTTTTTTTGACGTTGAAAATTGTAATTTTCTATGTTTTTTCAACTTCAACTCCACTAAACTCATATTTTTAATGCAAATTATGCTTTGACATAAAAACAAGATTTGTAGAGAATTGTCTTACCTCCATATTCATATTAAATATATATATATATATATATTGACATATAGAGGAGTAAATTTGTTGTTTACTAACTGCACATACTTGAAATTTTCAGGTAAACATAAATACTCACTTTTTTAACCCTAACTTTTTTTATGGAAGGTTATTCATTTTTTTGAGATAAACCATATCATCATAATCTACATATATCGCACTAGTGCATTAACTATTTTTCGATAATTTTCAGATTAAATCACTATTTTTTATTATTTTTTGAAATGGACGAAGAGAAAAAAACTGTGATGTTTCAGTACATTTTATGAGCCCTAGATTTTCTTTTCAATGTGATCGCTAATAAGAAAAATGAGAGTACCCTTGTGAAGAAGATAGGGAGAGGAATTACAGTATGATTTTTTTGCATTTTTTGGTGTTTCCATTTTAAAGTTATTGAATTTTCATTCAATGCAATTTTCACAACAATGAAATTCCATAGTGACATAGTTTAGTATAAAATTAATAACAAATCGAAATTTCTAACGAAACTCCACAAATATTACATCATCAGAAACTAGATTCAGAGATCAATTGAATGGTACCTAGTCTGAAATATAACATTTTGTTTTTGTAGGTGTTCTGCCCCTCCAAAGTTGCAGATTCTTGAAAACGATAGAATTTTCTGGGTTTTTCATTGACCAGAAACGCTCGGCAGAGATAATTTCTCGGGCGAGATATTTGTTGAACTCTCCACCGAGAAATTTAAAACTCTTGATCGAGAGTTTAAACCACCACAGGCTACATTTAACCAGTGGATAAACTCTCGACGGAAAGTTTAAAAAGTTTCCTCAAGCCAACTCTTGGCCGAGATTTTAGACAAGGCCAACTCTCGGTTGAGAGTTTAATAAACTCTCGGATGAGAGTTTATTATACTCTCAGACAATAATGTTTTAATCTCTCCGATGAGAGTTTATTAAATGTTAATCCAAAGCCGACGCAATATTTTGGGCGAGAGTTGTATATAAATACCCTCGTTCGAAAGGTTAATTCCACACACCATTCTAAACCAGCGAAAATTGTGAAGGTCCAAGGGTCTGAAAATTGCGAAGGTGAGAGGGTCTGAATTCTGTTCCTGTCAAGGTGCGAATATTTTCTAGTGCAAAATTTTTTCTAGAAATTTTTTTTTAAAGTTTTTTTGGGTGCGTGGATGCATGAAGTATTTTTGCAAAATGTATCTTTGAAGACATGGAGTATTTTTGCAAAATGTCTCTATGAAGGCATGAAGTATTTTTGCAAAATATCTATGAATTTAATTATTTATTTTTACTTTTCTCTCTTATTGAAAGCATGAAGTAATTATTGTGAAGTCTTTATGTTTTTTTGGATATTTGGTCCAAATAGAATTGGATTTTAGGTTTCCAATTTTGTGAACCTGAAAAACAAAAGGAACTACCTATCAAGGCATGATCGAAAAAGAACTAATTTAGTGGATAAAAATGAGAGATTACAAAAAAAAAAGTCGAGAGGAAAGGTAAATCTTAAGCCATGAAATAAATGTGGAGGTACAACATCGTGAAAGAGATGTAGAGGTGAATGACAATGACGAGGAAATTAGAAATGTTGAGGAACTTTTCAACGAGAATTTTGAAAACACAAATGTCCAATAGAATATTGATATTGATCTCACCCGTGAGTCAATAGTTTCTTCAATTTAAATTTTGTATTTTTTTTTAAAAACATTGTAGTTCAAGATAGTTTCAAAATTAAAAATATGTATATGTAAATTTCAAATTAGAAGTTAATATTTTTTTTTATGCAGGGACAACATCAGAACCACAAGAAGATACTACCACACCTCAAATTTCACTGCAATTAATGGGAAGTTCCAAGAACGTTGTATACAACTACAAGTTTCTAGAAAATATGGATCCAACTAATATTGAAGAATTGTGACCACCGATCGCTGAAAGGACAGTTCAAGATAAAGTAAATTTTGGATTAAAACATATTTTTGAAGGTAAATCTATCATAGCACAAGCTCAAATTTTACATGGATTTTTAAAGCACAAATCTCTCAAAAATGTTGTAGAATTATTGGGCATTAAAAGTGAGAAACAGGTTTTAGAAAATGAAATGGTACCAAAAAATATGATGTTAGTGCTTGCCACACCAGCCAAAAAGCGATCTCAATTTGAAAAGATTGCTCGTAGAGCACTTTTAACAGGTGTAGCCGTGAAAGGAACTTCATCAGGTCGGTTGATGTCAGCAACTTCAAAAAATTTTAAAACATCAAGAAAACATCTATGGAGGAATACACAATTTAGAATTCAATTAAATGAGAATGATGAACTTACATGTTGGGCTAATATCTATAGGCATCCATATCATGATAGACTTCCTGATGGTGTGAGGGATAAGGTAAAAGTGTTTTGCGATTTGAATTCTCATGTGTCCCCAAATGAAAAGGATTTTGTGCGACGTCGTATATCTAAGGGAAATTATGAATCTCATTCCAAACATATAACATAGGTCAGTTAAGTAGAAATATTCCAGAACTTTACGGAGATTAATACTGATGTGAAGGTTTCCCTTAGCACATTTGTGAAGATTAAAAAGCATGGTATGTTGGGCCTATCACTCTTCGAGACACGTGTTGTTATCGATACCGTGTAGAATTCCAATTATTTTATGAGACATTTGTAAATTTTGGCATAAAATATTGGTCAAATGACCCCCCTCGTTCAAGTGTTCTGAATTTTTATCGAAGATATTATGTGCACAAGGGAATAATGAACTATTTTATAAAAGAGAATGTGTTGGTGGAAGAAAATACCCAGAATTTTCTCATTTGGCACTCTATGATGCAAAGTATCCCATTGATCCTAATGATCCCAGACTGTCAAATCTCAGTCTGAATTGGAAGTGATATGAAAATGTTACTTACACTCCTATTGCAAATTCAAGCACAAAATAAAAAAAGATCACTTTACTTGACAACGACATTCCAGTGACATCTTTTGTATAGAAGTTCAGGGTGCAAATATACTAATATATTAAGCATTGTCATATAGCACGATGGCAGGATTTACAGTTCAAGCAATCACGTGATGTGTTCCCAAAAGGAACAATATTATCAGTGGTTGATTTAGCTAAGAATTACATGTTTAGTCCACAAAAGGAGATACAAAGTGAGTATTATCATTAAGACCAAGTATCTATATTTGTGCATATTTTGTATAGACATGCGGAGCATGCTATCGATGGTATTCATAGCGATGAAAATAATCATGAGGTGATTATGGAGTACCATTTCTACATTAGTGATGATCGAACACATGATACATGTTTTGTTCAACATTGTTTTAATATTATTTATAACGAATTGTTGAAATGAAGGGTCACTTTTAAGGAACATTGGGTATGGTCAGATGGTTGTGCTAGTCAATTTAAATCAACCAGATCGTTCTTTTGGTTGTCTTATCTTCATAAGAGAACGAAAATTTGACATACATGGAATTTCTTTGAGACAGGGCATGGAAAAGGAGAGCATGATGGTGTTGGGACATGTGTAAAATGTGCACTTAGGAGGCATCAATTGAATTACTCATCTTCCTGACTTGCAAATTCTTTAGATGTTGTTAATTGGTGCAAAGACAATTTAAGTCATCTATCGAACCCAAGGATGGCTGATGTGCACAGGTAAGCCTACACATTTAACTAATAATATATTATACATGTCTAGAGATATATATGTGTATACATACAAGTGTGTATTTTTTTATCAAAAAAATATTAAATATTGTTCAAAATTTGACTCATACATGTGTGTGGTTTTCTCAAGTAGGTACTTTTGGAATGTTGCAATGGGTGATGTTGATAGATCGTTTCTATTTAATTGCGTTGGAATCCATCAAACAAGAAGTTTACACTCAATTAGGAGTAAGAACTTGACAATTATACATTGCATTGAGAAACAAAAATGCTCTTGATTTTGTTCTGCATGTCTTGATCAGAGAGAGTCCATCGATGAATGTGAAAACCAAATTACGAAATTTGTTAAACCATGGAAACATGAAGAGTTGACACTATTTCCCCCATTTGGAAACATGAATGACAACGAAATGGAGAATGAAGTGGTTGTAATTGACAATGATTATGATCGTGTTTCTGATATGGTTAGAGAAGGTGATGTCTTCACTGTCATTGCACCAGAAAATAATCAAGAAAAAGTGAATTATTTTTTATTATGATGCACTATGTCTAAATCCACATTGGTGCAAGAGTATAATGATCCATCAAATTATACATACCCAATCGGTTCAATGGTGTTAATGGGACATTTATTTGAAGAAGTAAAGAAATGTAAAGATCATATTATTTTTCAAGATTACCAGCCAAAGTTTATTTATGCCCAATATAGTCACTTGGTCATAGCAACTCGGTTGCAGCTGAAGTAAGTGAAGAGTAGAAAAAAAGGGAGAAAATTGAGGTTATCGATAGATGATCATGATGCCATTCTGGAAAATTTGCCACTAGCACATTTCATATGAGTGGAACACACTGTTCAAGATGAACGATGAACTTTGATTCTACGTTTAGAACATATAATTACTATAATTCATTGGAATTTATATAGTTTAAGACTATATTGTGAATTTCTTTCAAATAAATTGACATGTGGATGGTTAGATGTGTGTTGGTACGAAAAATATATTATGATATATTGGATAAGGGTGCTTTGCTAGATAATTAAGTTATGTTGATTTAATGTCTCCATGATGTTTACTCCTAGATGATCTTAACCCGCCCCTTTTTTTGCATGGATATGATAGTGATATATACACACACACACACACACACACACACACACACACACGGATAGATATATATATATATATATATATATATATATATATATATATATATATATATATATATATATATATATTCATCACTATCATATCATTATAGTTTTGATATCAAATGTCGTCATATTTTCATCTCTTCATAAGTTTAGATTATTTTATATTTGGGTGAAAATGTGAAGTTGGGAAACACTTTTTTCCCTTTTTTGACGTTGAAAATTGTAATTTTATATGTTTTTTCAACTTCAACTCCACTAAACTCATATTTTTAATGCAAATTATGGTTTGACATAAAAACAAGATTTTTAGAGAATTGTCTTACCTCCATACTCATATTTGTTTTAAAAAAAAATATTGATATATAGAGGGGTAAATATATTGTTTACTAATTGCATATACTTGAAATTTTCAGACAAACATAAATAGTCACTTTTTCAACCTAACTTTTTTTAGGGAAGGTTATTCATTTTTTGGAAATAAACCATATCATCATAATATACATATATTGCACTAATGCGTTGACTAATTTTCGGTAATTTTCAGATTAAATCACTATTTTTTATTATTTTTTGAAATGGAAAAAGACAAAAAAACTGTGATGTTTTAGTACATTTTATGAGCCCTAGATTTTCTTTTCAATGTGATCGTCAATAAAAAAAATGAGAGCACCCTTTTCAAGAAGACAGGGAGAGGAATTACAGTATGATTTTTCTAAATTTTTTTGTGTTGCTATTTTAAAGTTATTGAATTTTCATTCAGTGCAATTTTCACAACAATGAAATTCCACAATGACAATTTAGTATAAAATTAATAACAAATTGAAATTTTTAATGAAACTAAACAAATATTACATCATCAAAAACTAGATTCAAATATGAATCTAATGGCACCTGGTCTAAAATATAACATTTTTTTTTAGGTGTTCCAACCCTCCAAAATTGCAGGTTCCGGAAAACTGCAGGATTTTCTGTGTTTTCCGTTGACTGGAAACTCTCGGCCGACACAATTTCTTAGGTGAGATATTTATTAAAATCTCCACCAAGAAATTTAAAACTATCTATCGAGAGTTTAAACCACCACAGGTTACATTTAACCATGTGGCTAAACTCTCGGTCGAGATTTTACCCAAGCCAACTCTTGGGCAAGAGTTTAGCCAAGGCCAACTCTCGGTCGAGAGTTTAGTAAACTCTCGGATGAGAGTTTATTATACTCTCAGAGAAGAATGTTTTAATCCCTCTGACGAGAGTTTATTAAATGTTAATCTAAAGCCAATGCAATCTTTCGGGCGAGAGTTGTTTATAAATACTCTCGTTCGAAAGATTAATTCCACACACCATTCTGAACCAGTGAAAATTGTGAAGGTGCGAGGGTCTGAATTCTTTTTCTGTCAAGGTGCGAATATTTTCTAGTGCAAAATTCTTTTTGGCAATTTTTTTTTTTTAAGTTTTTTTGGGTGCGAAATTTTTTTGGAGAAATTTTTTTTGAAAGATTTTCGTGGTGTAATTGTTTTTTGGGTGCATGGATGCATGAAGTGTTTTTGCAAAATATCTCTATGAAGACATGGAGTATTTTGCAAAATGTCTCTATGAAGGCATGAAGTATTCTTGGAAAATGTCTATGAATTTCATTATTTATTTTTAATTTTCTCTCTTATTGAAAGCATGAATTATTTATGGCTTTTAAGTTCCTGTGGTTATCATCTTCTGAAGAGCTTCCCAAATTATCCATAGTATCAAGAAACATTTGTCGACGTTTCGAATCCCAACAGGGATCCATCTTCAGGACAGTGGAATGAAGAATTTGAAGAAGGGTTTTAATTCATTAATAGTGAAGAAGGGAATGACAAGAGCCAACCAGAGAAATTAATATTTTTAATTTTTTAATTTTTAATTACTATTTTTAATTTAATTCCAAAAACCAATTATTTTTGTTTACTAAATTTTGTTACCAATTTTAATATTTTAATAATTTAATAATATGAATTAATTTTAGTTTATATTTTAATATCAATAATGTTTAAATATAAACTTATTACTTACTAATAAGTATTACCCATTTTTACTTATCAAAAATGTAATTTAAATTGTAAAATATTTTTATTTTATTTTATTTTAATTGTGCTTATGGTTTATGTTCATTTTTTAATCTAATAATATTAAAAATAATTTAAGAATTAATTTAATTTTTATTTATCAATAATTTATAAAATAAACTGATAATTTTAATATTAACATTTATTTTAAAATGTAAATAAATATTAATACCATAATTAAATATTTATTTTATTTGATTAATTATGTAATCTAATAAATAATATTAATTTATGAATTAATTTTAATTTTATTTTAAAATCGATAATTTGTAAAAATGATAAATTAATTATTCACTAATAAGTATTAACATTTATTTAAAAATGTAAATAAATATTAATATAGTAAATTGTTATTTATCTTATTTTATTAATTATGTTTATTTTTTAATCTAATAAATAATATTAAATTAACTTATGAATTAATTTTTATTTTTATTTTAATATAAAAATAAAAATATTTATTTAATTATGGTATTAATATTTATTTACATTTTTAAGTAAATGTTAATACGAAAATTATCAGTTTATTTTATAAATTATTGATAAATAAAAACTAAATTAATTCTTAAATTATTTTTAATATTATTAGATTAAATAACGAACATAAACCATAAACTTAATTAAAATAAAATAAAATAAAAATATTTAACAATTGAAAAAAACATTTTTGATAAGTAAAAATGGGTAATACTTATTAGTGAGTGATAAGTTTATATTTAAAAATTATTGATATTAAAATATAAACTAAAATTAATTCATATTATTAAATTATTAAAATATTAAAATTGGTAACAAAATTTAGTAAACAAAAATTATTGGTTTTTGGAATTAAATTAAAAATAATAATAAAAATTTGTAATTAAAAATTAAATATTTAAAAATATTAATTTCTTTGGTCCGCTCCTGTCATTCCCTTCTTCACTATTAATGAATTAAAACCCTTCTTCAAATTATTCATTCCACTGTCCTGAATATGGATCCCCGTTGGGATTCAAGACGTTGACAAATGTTTCTTGATACTGTGGATAATCTGGGAAACTCTTCAGAAGATGAATTAATTATTCTGAAGTCTTTATGTTTTTTTAGGTATTTGGTCCAAATAGAATTGGATTTTAGGTTTCCAATTTTGTGAATGTGGGAAACAAAAGGAATTTCCTATCAAGGCACAATCGAAAAAGAACTGATTCATCAGATAAAAATGAGAGATTACAAAAAAAAAGGCGAGAGGAAAGGGAAAGCTTAAGCCATGAAATAAATGTGGAGGTAGAGCATCATGAAAGAGATGTAGAGGTGCATGAAAATGACAAGGAAATGAGAAATGTTGAGGAACTTGTCAATAAGAATATTGAAAACACAAATGTCCAAGAGAATATTGATATCGATCTCAAGGGTGAGTCAATAGTTTCTTCAATTTGAATTTTGTATATTTTTTTAAAAACATTGTAGTTCAAGATAGTTTTAAAATTAAAAATATGTATATGTCAATTTCAAATTAGAAGTTAATATTTTTTTTATGCAGGGACAACATCAAAATCACAAGAAGATACTACCACACCTCGAATTTCACTGCAATTAATTGAATTTTCCAATAATGTTGTATACAACTACAAGTTTCTAGAAAATATGGATGCAACTAAAACTGAAGAATTTGGACCACCAATGGCTGAAAGAACAGTTCAAGATAAAGTAAATTTTGGATTGAAACATATTTTCGAAGGTAAATCTATCGTAGCACAAACTCAGATGTTACGTGGATTTTTGAAGCACAAATCTCTCAAAAATGTTTTGGAATTATTAGGCATTAAAAGTGAGAAAGAGGTTTTATCAAATGAAATGGTATTAGAAAATGTGACATCGACACTTGCCACACTAGCCAAAAAGCGATCTCAATTTCAAAATAATGCTCATAGAGCACTTTTAACAGGAGTAGTCATGAAATGAACTTCATCAAGTCAGTTGATGTCAGCAACTTCAAAATTGTTTAAAACATCAAGAAAAATTTTATGAAGGCATACAAAATTTAGAATTCAATTAGATGAGAATGATGAACTTGCATGTTCGGCTAATATCTATAGGTGTCCATATCATGATAGACTTCCTGATGATGTGAGGGATAGGGTAAAAGTGTTTTGTGATATGAATTCTCATGTGTTGCCAAATGAAAAGGATTTTGTGCGATGCCATATATCTAATGGAAATTATGAATCTCATTCCAAACATATAACACAAGTCAGTCAAGTAGAATTATTCCAGAACTTTATGGAGAGCAATTCTGATGTGAAGATTTCTCTTAGCACATTTGTGAAGATTAAGCCATGGTATGTCAAGCCTATCATTGTTCGAGACACATCTTATTGTCGATACCATGTAGAATTCCAATTATTTTATGAGACATTTGTAAATTATGGCATAAAATATTGGTCAAATGACCCCCCTCCTTCAAGTGTTCGTGAATTTGTATCGAATATATTGTGTGCACAAGAGAATAATGAATTATTTTATAAAAAAGAATGTGTTGGTGGAAGAAAAATGTTCTCATTTGGCACTCTATGATGCAAAGTATCCCATTGATCATAATGATCCCAGACTGTCAAATCTCAATCTGAATTGGAAGTGATATGAAAATGTTACCTACACTCCTATTGCATATTCCAGCACAAAATAAAAAAATATCACTTTACTTGAGACGACATTCCAGTGACATCTTTTATGGAGAAGGTCAGGGTGCAAATATAAAAATGTATTAAGCATTGTCATATAGCACGATGATAGGATTTACAGTTCAAGAAATCACGTGATGTGTTCCAAAAAGGAACAATATTATCAGTGGTTGATTTTTCTGAGAATTACATGTTTAGTCCACAAAAGGAGATACAAAGTGAGTATTATCATTCAGACCAAGTATCTATATTTGTGCATATTTGGTATAGATATGGGGAGATTGCTATCGATGGTATTGATAGTGATGAAAATAATTGTGAGGTTATTAAGGAGTACCATTTTTACATCAGTGATGATCAAACACATGATACATGTTTTGTTTAGCATTGTCTTAATGTTATTTATAATGAATTTTTTAAACGAAGGCTAACTTTTAAATAACATTGGGTATGGTCAGATGGTTGTGCTGGTCAATTTAAATCAGGAAGATCGTTCTTTTGGTTGTCTTGTCTTCATAAGAGAACCAACATTCGACATACATGTAATTTCTTTGAGACAATGCATGGAAAAGAAGAGCATGATGGTGCTAGGGCATGCGTAAAACGTGCACTTAAGAGGCATCAAATGAATCAGTCAGCTTCCAGACTTGCAAATTCTTTAGATGTTGTTAATTGGTGCGAAGATAATTTAAGTCATCTATCGAGCCCAAAGATGGCTGATGTGCACAGGTGAGCGTACACATTTAACTAACAATATATTATACATTTATAGAGATATATATATGTATACATATATGTGTGTATTTGTTTATCAAAAAAATATTAAATATTGTTCAAAATTTGACTCATACATGTGTGTGTTTTTCTGAAGCAGGTACTTTTGGAATATTGCAATGGGTGATGTTGATATATCGTTGCCATTTAATTGCCTTGGAATACCTCAAACATGAAGTTTACACTCAATTAGGAGTAATAACATGACAGATATACATTGCGTTGAGAAACGAAAGTGCTATTTCTTTTGTTCTGCATGTATTGATCAGACAGAGTCCATCGATGACTGTGAAAACCAAATTAAGAAATTTGTTAAACCATGGAAACACGAAGAATTGACACCATTGCCCCCATTTGGAAACGTGACTGACAAGGAAATGGACAATGAAGTGGTTGTGATTGACAATGATTATGATCGTGTTTCTGATATGCTTAGAGAAGGTGATGTCTTCATTGTCATTGCACCAGAAAATAATCAAGAAAAAATGCATTATTATTTATTACGATGCACTATGTCTAAATCCACGTTGTTGCAAGAGTATAATGATCCATCAAATTATACATACCCAATTGGTTCAATGGTTTTAATGGGACATTTCTTTGAAGAAGTAAATAAATGTAAAGATCATATTATTTTTCAAGATTACCAGCCAGAGGTTATTTATGCCCAATATAGTCACTTGGTCATAGCAACTCGATTGCAGTTGAAGCAAGTGAAGAGTAGAAAAAAACAACGACAATGGAGGTTATCGATAGATGATCATGATGCCATTTTGGAAAATTTTCCACTAGCACATTTCATATGAGTGGAACACATTGTTCAAGATGAACAATGAACTTTGATTCTAGGGTTAGAACATATAATTGCTACAATGCATGGGACTTTATATAGTTTAAGACTATATTGTGGATTTCTTTCAAATAAATGGATATGTGGATGGTTAGACGTGTGTTGGTATGAACAATATATTATGATCTACTAGATAAGGGTGCTTTTCTAGATAATTAAGTTATGGTGATTTAATGTGTTCATGATGTTTTCTCCTATATGATCTTAACTCACCCCTTTTTTTGCATAGATATGATGGTGGTGAATGAATATTTAATTACATATATATTATTTTATCGTTAGCTTAGTTTTGATATCAAATGTCATCATATTTTCATCTCTTCATTAGTTTAGATTAGTTTATATTTGATGTGTCCAATCTCTTCATTATTGTCTCTTCTCATGATGGAGGTCTCCTACTTTTATTTTCTATTGACATGTTTCTATTTTCCATGTGCTTGGAAAATATTGTTCACAACATGGAATAGATCCTACAAAGGAACATTCAAGAATAAAAAACTATTCATAAAGGTGTATTTAGCTATGAATTAATTCTTATGTTAGAAATTTTCGCTAGTAATGGATTTCACACTTTTATATTAAGAGATAGGTATCCCACCCCTTGTAGTAATAAATCCAAGAGTGTTTAGATGAAATTATTATTTCCAAAGGAAAACAGCCCAACTCTCATCAATGTTTCAATATAGATGAAGAAAAATGGTTTGGTAAATTTCAAATTTAAGGAGAAAATTTATTCAAACAAGTTTATAGAGCATATTGATAGCTTCAACAAAGTATCTAACAAATGTCAAATCTCAAATGTTTCTATGTTAATTTGACATGTTTCTATTTTCCATGTTCTTGGAAAATATTGTTGACAACATGGAATAGATCCTACAAAGGAACATCCAAGATCTTGTAATCAAGATTTAGTTATGTCTCCAAAATTCTTTCTTTGATCATTTACATATTACACATCCCCTTGTAATCTATATTTTCTTTTCTCAATATTTTGAAAGTTTCAACATGTGGTATGGAAAACATTCTTTTACACTATTTTGTAAGCCATTTCCCTTTACTTGGAAGTTGTTATTTTAACTTCTTTTGGAAACATTTTTATGACTCTTTTCAAGTATCATGTTTTTTCTTATTCATAATTGTATTTCTAAATAGTATAATATATAAATCTAACATGAATAATATATGTTATTACTTGTAATAATGGTTTCCTCATCAATCATAATGAAAGTATCAAATAGTTTAAATATTTTTTCTCTATTATTATTATAATCCAACCTCATGGGCATGGGTGGGTTAAACTAGAAAGTGTTCTCTTCCATGTGTTGTACAACTTGTCATCGTCATCCTTGAAACTTTTTTTTATTGAGACATAACCACACCATATAACCAAATTTGCATTAGTGGGTTGTTTTATGTTGATCATGGTTCTCCATATAACATTCTTAAGTTATGTGTAGGTTCTTGCACTTCCAATGGATTTCTCAAATCTTGATTGTGACCTTAACAATTTTTGACTTCATAATTACCATTTGTAAATGGTTTTTTAGAAAATATAAACAACAACCAATTAAAAAGAATTTTGTTTATGATCCTTTTCAAGTGTCATGAATTTTTCTATGCAATATTGTATTTTAAAATAGCATAACCTATGGATCTAACACCAAGCATTATACTACTCATAATAATGGATTTTCAAGATAATCATCAATCATCATGTAAATCTAAAAATGTTTTACCGTTCTTTCTTTTCGTTAATAATGTCAAAAATATTCATAAAGGTGTGTTTAGCTATGAATTATTTTGTATGTCAGAAAGTTTCGCTAGTAATGGACTTCACACTTTTATATTAAGAGATAGATATACCACCCCTTGTAGAAATAAATCCAAAATTTTTTAGATGAAATTATTATTTCCAAAGGAAAACAACTCAACTCTCACCAATGTTTCAACATAGATGAAGAGAAATGGTTTGGTAAATTTCAAATTTAAGGAGAAAATTTACTCAAACTAGTTTATAGAGCATATATTGATAGCTTCAACAAAATACTCCTAGTTTTAAAAATTGGAAGAAGGATTAGCTTTATTATTTTATATTTTATTGATGGAGCATAAAATTGGAATGATAGGAGCATAAAATTGGAATTATAACAAATAGAGGCATATGCACTTTGAAAAGGGTTGAAAATCACTAAAGGAATAAGAATGAATTCAAACATTATGATTAATGACTCTAGGATCATTATCATTCATATGATTAAACAACAATTATGAAAATTGATGTTCGAGGTTCATTTTTAGGCATCAATCATAAGATAACCCTTCAAGGTTTCTTCAAGGGTGTCTTCAATAACCCTTTCCAAAGTAAGATATATCTCCATAGACTTCTTAGTAGGTGCTTCCAAAAATTTCGTTGATTGTTCATTGTCCAATGCATCACTTGTCCAAAATAAGTCTCCAACAATGATCTTGATGTTGGACAACTCCAACACTTCAACAATATTTGTTTTGTTCCAAGAGTGATGATACACAATCAAGGTAATTACAACAAGTAGAATTGCTCCATGTCTTGGAAAGACTTACTAGATCTATTGGTTTTCCTGTCAGATGAGATATAGCAATCCTCTAAGTTATCAACATACGTACACAATTAGATATATAAATTACGAAACAATTAGAACATCTTTTAGAGAATTTTGGATACTATTATTACATACATTATATCTAAGAGTGGTCATGGCTCAAATGGTGGGGTTTGAATTTGTTAACCACCCCACCCAGGTTTAAATTTTTCCAATGACATGTTGGACAGTAATGGCCACATTGGCTGAAAGAGAAAACACTCCCTATTGTAACATTTTGGCTCTAGACTTAGTCATGAGTTTATGATAAATGTGACTTGCAGGTTGTTGCATATGGCAGTGAGTCAGTTTGATCCCGAGACTAGCTCAAGTCACTTTATGCAATTTTCAGTCCCCCTAGTCTTATGAGAAAAAGAAAATAAATAAGTCATACATAATAATAATAAGTGGTTTCTTAATATGGCATTACGACCACCACATTTGTCATGCAACTGACCCATAATAAAGAACATCTCCAATACAAAGTTTGGCACATCTATCGAATCAAGTGAGTTACATTCTAATTGAGTGAAGGCAGTATTAGCCAAACGAAAAAAGGGCTGAATTAAACGAGTCAATATGAAATTGTTTTTGGAAGTTAAATCAATTAAAAAAACGGTGAGTTTGAACATCTCAACCTTCTACCAAGCAACAAAACATACCCATACATCCATCAAAAGTGGTGCATCATATGCATTCATCTAAATTTGAGAAGGTATCACATGTATATTAGTGAAGGATTGAGCAATGTTGACCCCACAACACTAGAAATTTGAGAGTGTATGCAACAATTTATTGCAAAATGTTTTCAAATCACAAATTTCATAATTTCCTAAAGACATAATAAGTGATAAAAATCTACATTCTGGTTTTTGAGTGTTATAATTAAATCATCTATAAATTATAAACTAAAAAATCTGTTTTAAAACCCTCAACAAATTATAAAATAAAAACCCTTACTGTGTTGCATATTCTTTCCAAGAGTTACAAGTTGAGTTTTTTTGGACACATGGATTTCTGTTTTGTATTGAAGTCAAAAGTAGGTTGTTTTGTGGTGTTCCTAGAACTGTCTTCTCTCTAGAGCATTAAATAACTGTAAGTTTGATTGCAAGGTCAAATAAAGTACTCATGTTGAACCTAAAATATATTTGATAGCATGTGGACATAGAGTATACACAATACATGCAAGAATACTTGACTATGTAAATCTCTCTGACTGTAGGAAAATGAATTGTTCCCTCCATCGGTGACATATCATAGGTTGCTTAAAATTTTAAATATGAGAGGTAAAAATTGACTGTTTGGTCAGCTTCATCATATTCCAACCAATACATTTCAAGAATATTTACTACCTTCTCATAAATTTCATTATTTTCATGACTTTTCAGGTTCTCAATATTCTCAAGTCCTTCAGCATCATCAATATACTGTGCATAGATATTTACACCTCCAGTGTTGCCCATAACCTTCTCTGATTCCCCAACTTTCAAAATATTATCTATCCCTTTAACAAAAATAGTTTCAATTCTTGGGTCTGGAAAGACTAGAAGATCACATAGAGACTTAATTCATCCTTGATTCACAATACATCTGCAACCAAAAGCACAAATCAGTAGTTTGTCTAGGATGAGATTACCCAATGCTATCCCTGTAACTGTTATGATTAATGACTTTTTATATTGACCATTGATTGACATAATACTCTGTTGATACTATTGGCTAAATGAAGAAATATGAAATGTGAATAGACGATGACTTATAAGATAATTGACAAACCTCTCGAATATATTCAATTTGTTCTTTGCAACCTCCAACATCATTGTAAGTAGCATCTGTCTTTTCTTCAATAGTCATCATTATCACACTGGGATCAATCTTAGGAGGCAAAGGGATCTGAATCTGATACTTATTGCGATCAACCCTACATAAAGAAAGAAGACCATCAATCATTACATTCCTGAAAAAACCCACAAGGTGTGACCTGAAGCAATCTATAAGAGAATAAATACTAATCACTGCAACTATAGTTTGGTGTAAGAGTAAAGTAGTAGTTTTCATTCATGTTACACCTATAAGAGAATAATGACTTTACAGTATGATCACAACACAACCTGGAGAAATAGACATACCTTGGCAATTTGTTTGACATTTATGACATACTTGGAATCATCAGTTTTTGGATTAATGATCTTCGTGCACCTCGCTACCTAGATGAAGAAACAAAACATATCCAGATCAATTATATGTGACAGATATTGATATGCTTGACCATTTTTACAAAAAAACATTATGATTAATTAAACATAAAGAAAATTGATTTGTTTAACATTGTTTTGGGTAAATAAAAATCAATTAACACAAACATGATATGCATCAAATATTGCCACATATATTGCTTGGGAAAATCCAATCCTGGGCTAATGTTCAAAGTTGACCCCCAAACTAAGCTACTCTGAAGCAGGTCTAATATTTCAATGTTCGACCCCTTAGCCGAATCTAATGAAAAATGTAAACTATAAGAGAATTGACAAACCTTTGGCAGATTATTATGTACCATTCCAGCTAGTCTTCAAAGGCTTACTCAGATTTTTGCGATTAAGAAGCCAAATAAAGTCCACTCCATAGATATTACCACGGTGTTTGCAATGGCTAACCCACTGGAAAACCAACAACTCATTAATCATAAATTTGCAGTTCACCACAATTTAATTTCGTTTTTTTTCCATTTTCAAGAATCAATACCAAAAGGAAAAGGATTGTAAAAACTACAAACTAGTGACCAGCATACAGCTAAATGGTACAAACCTTATGAGCATCGACATCACTATCTGTTTAGTGGTGAGAAGTATCATAAGAAGAAACAAAACCTTTAGACCATAGGTATTTGTAAACATGCCCCCGTTTGCTTCCATTCCAATCCTTGCATGGTACTACTACTTTAGAAACTGTAACCAAAACAAATACTGTTAAAAGGAATAAAGAACGAACCTTACCCACAGAGAATAATAGGCACAGAAGGAAGCTTATAGTCTTTCTTGTAGGTTTCCAAATACTCTAGGATTTTGTATACCTGTTACAGGTAAATTAATCATATTAATACAGAATTAAATTACAAAAATAAATTAATCATAATAATATCAAATGGATAGGATCCTAATCTAACATATTTGTTTCACGTTGAACCAAAATTCATTAAATGAATATGAGAAAACCCATATACATTTTATTGAGGTCAAATATATAGGATAGTAGGAAAAATCAGTAGTCATTTCCACATTTTCTTCATAAGAGCTTGCAGGTGTTCCAAAGGAGGTGGCATGCTCTGCCCCACAATCTGAAAATCACAAAATATCACTCCCTTGAATGGTTAAAGAATGCCCTGGAGTAGAGGACTACAAGAAAGAAGATATCAAGTAGAGGAACAAAGGGATTGGGTAGCCATATAGGAAATTTAAATATTTTATCCATAGGAGGGCACACCATCTGAGATTTGTTAGCATGTTAGAGAGGCCACCAAGGCCATGCATGAACTACACATTACTGATTAAATTCCTTAGAGGATGAGCAACACATTTAGTATGGGGGTGATGATGTGTCACATCAATATGTAGATTTGAAGGCCCATTTTTTACCCTCCAGCCTATACAAATATTCTTTCCTCACATTAATTTACATTGTTTTGGCTATGATGTAGGAATACTAAAGGGTTATCATCATAATTTGTGGCCTAATGAGGTTAATATACAAGAAAATAATATTTTTTAGTACTTTGATGATGCAAAGGCATGTTGGAGGAAGCTAGATGAAGTGTAGGAGGCTTGTATCCAAAATAAATAGGATAACATAAAATAACTTGTACAGATAAATAATGTACTGAATATAGAATATGAGCATTAATTGCAACAACACATGAAATTATCCATACAATTGACATGTGATCTTTGGTTATTTAATAGTGTTTATTCTGATTATTCTGATTATGATAAAATCTTGCAATTATTGGCCAATAGTGAGATCAACAATTGTTACCTCTTTCCCTTTTTTCCTCAGGTGACAAACTCTGAGGAAAATTTCAATATAAGTCCTTTAATAAAAAATTCAGCCGCTATGAGGTCTCTTAGGAAATTTTCCTTTTTACATTTTATTTTTCTGATGTCACAACTAGAAAAAATACTGGATGTTATCTGGTCACTACAGGACAGTAACGTGTCCTTTTTACATTTTACAATTTTTTTACTGTTCTTGAAACCATAAGAAAAGTAATAGTTGATTGTCATTTAGTTGATAAATTGCCTTTGAGAGAAATAAATGACCACGTTTTCATTAATACACTTAGATTATCAATTGAATGTAGCTCAAGCGGCTGATAAGAAAAGTTGTTTTCTTCCCCGACCAGGTTGAAATCCCACTTTGTGACATTTTTTCTCTTCATAAGCCAAATTTTGTTGAGATGTTATCTGGCCTTGAGCCCTGAAGAATCCAATTTACCTTATGTACCAAGATGAGGGGAAATTCCATGTGAGTTTCCCCAAAAGATGCATTACAGTGACTAAAAGTACCATATTTATGTCTATACTCCACAAATCTAAAAAAATTCCAAAACAAATGAGGAGATGTCACCTATTATTGTACTTATATACCAGAAAAATGTACAAATGCTTCCCAAAGCCCAAGGGGTTAGCTTAAAATTTTGTCATTGATGTTGTTGGGCATTTGTCTAGTTCAGTGCCAGCAAGTGCCTACTTCGAATCCTCTAGGGTGAGGCACACTAGTCTACACTGACAGGTTTGTTAGGGATGCCATCCATGATTGTGAAGAAGCTTCCCTTGGGTTTCCCATAAGGTTTTCCTTGGAAAAAAGAAGTAAAATGCCTAGAATGGCTCCTAAATCTATATATTTTAGTGGAACTTTCAGGTTGGCTAGATTCTAAAGACAATGTATTCAACGAATAGGTGGATAAATGGGTGTATATTTATTATTTGAGAATCTTTACAAAATCATAACAACTGAGAGCCAAAAAAACTACAGGTAGAAGTACATGAAATCCTTCTACCAAAAAACATAAAACATTAAGTTACATATATTATGATAAAAAATTAAATAAAATGTAGTTAGAGACTAGCATTACACTTGGAATCTACCATTGATTTTCATACAAAAAATAGAATTCAGAGATTGCCAAGAGTAGAAAAATGCACCTTGCGATCCTGTTCCTCAACAAAATACTCTCTATTAACATCACTCCTTGGAATAGCCTCATTGGAGTTAATGGCCAAGTTTGTATCTCGAACTTGGACTGGCAATCCATATTCAAGATCAAGCATGCACACCTAACAAAAATTTTTGAGTTTACAACATGTTTGGAAAACCTCTATTTTCTTGTACCTTTCATCATGGCCTGGTCTTCACCTAAAAACTGTAAATGGTTTGGTGCAAATTTTACACTCTTTGTCAAAATTTGCTTTTGTTTGCAACCAAAAAAAAAATCATTTAAATTCAATTCAACCACATATGTCAGTTCTTTTATAAGTCATATATAAATATACATTCCATATAGTACACAGGAACTAAAATTTGAAATAAGAAAATTCATGCATAAGAAATAAGTAATGATAGAATAGAATAACTAAGAAATTTAAAATTTTATCTCTTTTATGTTTTAAGTAATGATAAAATAAAATAACTAGAGAAATAAGACAGGATACTACCTCTCAAAGTCTATCTCTCTACTATTTCAAACTTTCTTACTGTGTTGTTCCTACAGACAATACATCATAGAGTTGTAAACAACAACACCTTCCAGAATTTTAAAAAATTTAGATCATCCTTCTTGACCACGTTCTCATGTTTTGATTTGAACATTAAAGTGAGTTAGCAGCCTACAAGAGTAACTAGTATGGTCAATGATCTCAGCTCAACTAGGCTATTGTGCACCACATGCTAGAATACAATCAGACCCTGACATTAATGCAAACCACATAAAACATTATAGTTGCAAACATAGTAATGCTTCACTAAGAAGTAATGTGATATCTCACGTGTCAGCGACACTTAGAATTGATGGATAACATCACACTCAACTCTAAAGGAAACAAACTCCCTAGAAGACAAAGTGAACATAAAAGGATGGTTTTGCAAGGGGGGTTTTTTAATAACTAACCTAACATGCATGCCTTCTTCAATATCACTAGGGGAGACTCTATCACCCAGTCCAACCACAAACTGCATTCCCAAGAGAAAGATCTTTAATAACACCAAATATAATTAGTTGACAAATACTTCTTGGTATAATAACCTAGTATAATTTACATAGGGATGGTCAACATAAAAGTTCAATAACAACTATAGATCACCAAATGATGTTTAAACATTCCTTCAACAATGTTTAACATCACGCAAACATTAGTTGGAAATATTGACTAATTAGCACCACGTGATATCAATCAAAAATGATAAAGACATTGATGTACACTACATAGTGACTATAAGAGTATCCATATGGAGGACTAGAATGACTAATATGTATCATACAACTGCTAAGAAAACTAAAACCCAATTGTAAAGTATTGATCCAAATAGGCGAAACATTAAGGGTGATGTGATCAATGTTGCCATTTTTATTGATAGAGTGATCAAAGAAATTACCCTCCCCTCCATTTATAGTTCTGGGTATCTCTTTCATGGTTTATAAAACACAAAATAGAATAAAATTAAGATTTACAATTTATTTTTTGTTTGCATTAATGAACCCCCACAAAAAAAAGGATACTCAATTTGAGTGTCTTGTTCTTTTTTCAATGATGTGAAAGGAGAGATAATGGTATTCTTTGTACGAGGTGTTTTATTCATGAGTTTTTAATGAGCCTAAGAAATATAAAAGTATGCTTAGAACCCTTCACATATTAATGAGCATGAGAATAATAGAAAGTGAGATTCTTTGAAGAAATAACTAATATAAAGGGTAACAGCTTATTTCAAACTAACAAAACCATTGTAAGTAAATACATGTAGATATGTTATTAGGATTTTGTATAGTTGTTACGAGATTTTTCTTACACAGTTAGATACTTGGGTCCCCCTTGCATTTTGGGAAGCCTCTATTAGCCATAGTATTATTCCTACCTCCTTCGGTGGTGCCCACAAACATACACCTTCTCCTCTCCAACTTTAAATTCATTTATGCTCAGCCTTACCTGGTGTTTACACCATTAAAGCTCCTCCCTGTTGGACATGGTTATATCCATTTGAAGTCTTCACCTTTCTACATACCCATACTTAATTACTCTCGTGCTTGACAACTCCAATCCCACAACAAAGAGTCAAATCTTGTTGAGGTTCCTCTTCTCAAGTAGAAGGGAGTTCTCAAGGCACACTTCAAGCTCATAAGGAAGGATGGAGATATCATTCCCAAACCCCTGCTCCTATACAATAGGAAATAAACTATGTTGATATTGAATTCATGTTCAACATGATGAGCAAGTTGTTGAGGAGGTCTTCGCCTCTATGGTTGAGTGGGTGATTTATTCAGGCCATACATTATGGCGCCAAAACTAATATCTATGTATAATCGAGCTTTACTAGAACATAAAATCTCTCCCCAACAATGTCTTACTACAGCATAATGAAGCTCGCAGGGACATATTATTATAGATTGGTGAACTATAAATGGAGCACAAGGATCCTAGTTTGCAACACTGTGACATCTCTACCAAGTTGGCCCTTCAAATTTAATATATGGGACGGAGAACAAAGCCGAGAACTAAATATAAATATTCCCGGGGGTTGCATGGTAATAGAATGGGCTGCCACTATTTATGCCATGGACAATGAAACTAATAACTTTTTGTGAAAACTTGTGCCTAGATTGAGCATACAGCGTTTAAGTATTGGCATGAAGGATCAAGTCCTTAATGAGATCACAACTTTGTCATTATGAATAAACCTTCAAAGCACAACACAAGACATTAAATTCTATGAATCTAAGAATTGAATACTACTGCTCAATAGATCTTATTCATTTCCTATCCTGCTGTAGCATCTTCCAAAATAAGGCTGCCAGTTGAAATTAGTGAATTAATTTAGCCACCTCATGGATACAATGGTCCTTTCCTATGTGCTTAGTAATCATGCAAAACTAGGAAACCTCGAAACCAAAATGTTTTCAGGATGGAATATTGTCATTGCTGGGCTACAATAGAACCTGGGTACTTGCAAATGAAAAATTTCATCAATTTTGATGCAACAATGTACATGATCTGCCACGAGATATGTGTAGCTATCCCGAAGAGGATTGTTCTGAACTCTATCAAACCACATACTTCCCCCTTTTCTTCAAACTCCCATTTTTCCATCACATGAAAGCACATAATATTTTCCAAATGATTTTTGTTAAAAGTCTGTATTGGATAGATGAAAACTTTTCACAAGGGAAGCATGATCTGCAATTCTGTGTTTTAAGGAATATTGATTCCATAACCTTCCATAACCATTATTAGGCCACCACAAGTGCTAGTAATGCAACCCATATGGCAGTTCTGCACCTAAGGCTCTAAGTGATGGGCCTATAAATAGTTGGGGAATGAAGTCCACTATCATAGCTACAGAGTTTCCCCTAAGAGATCACATCGACATTATTACAGGAAAATAGTTCTGAAGCAGTAATATGGAGTAGCAAGGCCATCAGACCACATTCTTCCAACCTTAGGTCACTGACTCTACTAGTTCTTATGTTTCAATAGGGGTAGTGTCTTCCTAGTGTTCTAGGATTTCTTCTACCCTTACTTGTTTTCTTGGAGTAGTAGAGGTTTGGGTGGTGGTAGGAATGTATCATGTCCTCCTCTTTCCTGGAACACAGGGGGGCCTATTTCGATGCCCTCTCATTCTCTGGGTGGTTGGTTTACTACTAATTATCTCAACGTTAATATCACTATACTTCTATGGTGTAATAGAATTTGTCTCTTATTCCTTAATATGAATTAGTAGGTACTTTGTAGGCAAGGGATTCATGACAGTATATTCTTCCTCCTTCGCAATTGCAATGGGTGGAGTCACACAATATTTGGATCATTTAAGAGTAATTGCAACCATTGGAGTTGCAATGAATTCCTCCCAGGATTTTATTGCTTTGTTTAGAGCTTGTACCATGAGTAACCTGGTAAGGCCATGGTGAGAGATGAAATATCTTGGTATGTTTTCTTTTTGTGCATGGGATTCCTTATTTTGTAGGGACCTGAGTACGAAGTGCGACATATTGACATTGTGACAGTGTCTGAGATGGTTAAGGAAACAAATGTTCATATTCCTCTAAGCCAAATGAAGCACCTATACTGTTAGTAACCTAGTGAATTGACTATGGCTCAAGGTTTTTACTGAAAATTAAATATTAGTTTTAGCATTCACTAGATACATAAAGGAACCTCTCAAATGTCTATAAATTTACTATATAGCCTGTTTATAATGTGGCAATGATACCAACGAAGAAATGGTAAGAGGTTACCATGGTTTAATTTAGACTCTCTGACCCAGAGCCTACACAATCTCCTTGAGGCTCAGTTTGCATCATGTCAATATTATTTGTAGCCTGAAAAGTAGAAACCAAAGTTAATAGAAAAGTTTGTGAAAAGAAATATAATAAAAATTATAAATATGATTAACAAAAAGTATCAATACATGTGTCATGACTGGAACCTGAGAAGGAATAATCTCTTCAGGAAATCGTTGATGTGTAGCGCTAACCTGAAAATTCCATAATGTTAAGACTCATACCATATAAAATTATGTGACAAAAATTCATTTTCAATTTGACGTACAAAAATATAGATAGATAGTAATAAATGTGGCACCTGTACATGATCATGTCCATGATCTACAGAATGAGAATCAGGGGCAAGGCAATGTTGTTCTAAGAATGTTGTAAACTACATTAGTGTAACGTCTCCTCCTTTCCACCCCAATTTTTTTTTCTATTTATAGTTTACGTCTGTGCTTCTATTGACCACAACAGTTCAATTCTATTTTTCAAACTTTGTCATTTTTACTTTGCTATGGAATAGAGTTCCTATTTCTTCTATTTCTCTTGTATTTAAAATTTTATTGTTCTCTTCCACTACATAGTTGTGACTTATATTAAATACATATCTCTCTCTCTCTCTCTCTCTATATATATATATATATATATATATATATATATATATATATATATCACCATGTATATATATTGTTCCCCTATTTAATATAATTATCACCATACACATATATTGTTCACCTATTTAATATAATTATCACCATACATATATAGTGTTCACCTACCATTGTTATATGCTTGCTTTTACTCCTAGGCATATTTATCTATGCATAAAGCTCTCCGATAATTCGATCTGTTCATTAACGTCTTCGCACAATACTCATAGGCTCACCCTACCTACACCTTAGCGTTCGACAACATACTTTTATGGCTTATAGGTAGGATATATGAATAATTGGGCTTGAATATTCGTACCACTCCAAGATTTAAAATCTTATGTTGCATTTCAACTTATTCAAGGCATCAAAGGGTCTATTTATTTTTATAACTGATGTCTATTATATGCATTTATTATAGTTGTGTGGCCACTATTTAAATGTGAATGAGCGTTTCCATCGCATCATTGATCTCTCATGTACAGTTCAATTTATGATGATTTTACTGTGGGGTAGGCGTATTAACCTTTCGATGAGTTCATTTTGTCTCGTTGGCAAAGATGACTCAAGGTTTTTGGCCAATGCAACCCATTCAAATTTCCACGTCCTCTTATGCAATGATGCTCTATTGATTCTTTTCCATTTCGTTGGCTTTCATTGCGTCCACAGATAGAATTGTATGTGTCTACGTTTCAGTCTATATGCCATGCCGGAATACTGTTTCAATTACGCCTGCCATATAACATTAATCAGAGTACGGTATCATCAATTTCATAGATCTAGGTATTTATGTATTGGATGGCCAGATACTAAATGACAATTTCACCCACTCGATCAGTGTATAGGCCATGGATCCAAGGCCACTTGGACGGTGGAGATTGTTCCTATCCATTAGGGTTTTTCCGGTTTTTGGATTTGATACGTTTGTATAAATCTCTGTATTATTATTGAAGCGGTTCTTTCGCCTTTCATTTGTTCTACTTGCCTCTCGGTGTCGAGACTCTGCACATTGGAGGAACTAAGTGTCAGCTCGCCCAGGCTTCTGGCTTACCTATCTACTCATAGCAACTTAGATTCACGTATCAGTTTCTATGCATGTTGCTCACTTTATCATGAAGCTCATGTTCGGTGTCTATAACTTGATATGTATTTTTTTTCTTAATATCAGTACGCTCTGTGGATAGGGCGAAAGCTGAGTTTAAATAAAATAATTTCTTTTCTATAGTCTCGTTCATGGTCGAGTCCTTGTCTGGGTCAGATGAACAAATCTCTCGTGGAATTTTTCTGTTCTAATATGTTGATTTTTGGTTTATGCCCCCATCTCTTCTTACATTTCATGTGTTTTCCTGTTAACAATGCGTGACACTAATACACCATGGTTTCTTGATAGGGCAGACCCCTCCTCATCTTTCGTAACTTTAATGATGGGGTTCGAATGGCGTGGTGTTAATTGTACTCATCTCTTCCACGGCAAGCGATACATACCCTAAGCAAGTAATCGATTCGACTGTATCACTGGCCCCGTGGGGTTTTTTTTTTTTCATTTCCATTTGAAACTTCTGGTCCTCGAATTTTTAATGTTATGCAGCTACCTCTACTTCAGATTTTTTTGAAGGAAAGAAGTTCCTCCCTTGCCAGGTAATTATTTAAGATTTTGTTATTATAATTATTTGCGATATAATTCATATCAGTTACTCGAATTGTATTCCCACTGTCTCTGGTTTCTTTTTTGTTTCAGGTAAATCCGAATGCCATACAATTTTCCTTCTCAGTGATACAATGAAAAGGGTTGTTGCATTCGGCGTTAATTTCGTTGCACTTTGTGCTTTCATGTTGGTATGTGCTTTGATACCAAAATGAATGTACTGCTTTCACCATTTTTCTCTTTGTTACTGCAATCATAATAACTTCGTTACACTAGTCTGTATAATTAAGACTCTGATACTATGGACGATGTGGCCACATTATCGCAAATTAATTTTTCAGGGAACACGATTCTCTTAATATACTTCATTTGGTTCATGAATTTACCTATATATTATATATATATGTATTCCCTTCCTATTTAACAAGGAACAGAGATATGTTATACTCTGTAAATAAAGGTGGCTAGTTCATGTTGATGCTCATGATAAAAATTGTATTTATGTTGCATCTGTTCGCTTCCATTTGATATACAGAGCTGATTTGTTTACTAGTCTTAACTTGGGTTTTTGTTTCCTCCACCTTTTATTTCCGTACTTGTAGGCAACATTTTTATGGCAAGAATATTTCACCTCTACAGGAAGTTATTGATTCTTGACATCTGGTTCATGTGGTATTATGTATTATTCTACTCCAGTAGTATATGTCTACCTCTGCTTTTTAACTTAAAGTTTTCAAGTATTACTTACTGGTCTAAATAATAATAATCTCTGGAATTTCTTGTTTTAAATCTATAACATGTACAGTATGCTCTATTCTCTAGCTAACATTTCCAACTGAAATTTTAGAATAATATGGTATGTGAACTATTTGTCATTACTTCCTGCTTATAAAATTTACATGTGCTTCATATAAATTAGTTTCTATCTATTTTCCAGCAGTACATTCATTTTGGATCTCCAGTAAAGGAGGTAACCCATGTGCTAGTATTCTGTCTGTTTCTTAGGCCACATTTTGTTACAAGTTTAATCCCTCATATTTAGCTCTGTTTGTGTCGGAATATTCTTAACTAATTTAAAGGTACTTTTTTTTTTCATGGAAGTTAAATCTATAAATATACATACACTTCAACTAATTTATAGATCTGCACTTCATGTAAATAATCACTCCTTCATACATGTTTTTTTTATCTATTGTTCACTAATTTAATTTTATTTTTAACAGAAGGAGATTAAAGTTACACAATTTTGAATTATGAGGTAGCATAAATCTCCAGATTTAAACCAGTCACTGGTTTAGAGTTTTTGGTTGATTTTTCCCCATAATTCTTGTTCCTACAACTATGCAGAACTGAGAGAGTTTAATTTCTCTACCCTTCTATAAATGTATGGAACCCCAGTACAACACCAATCATTACAATTTATATGTAGCTACAAGCATTAACTTTTACCATAACAACAATTAAATTTTAATCATTCATAAACACTGTGAGCATACCACTTTGGTACTTGACCAGTCCTTCGAACCGTAGAGTGCTTCTATCTCTAGAACTCACCCCCGAGCTGAGATCACTTCCATTCCAGACCAACCCCTAATCTGTTCAGGAATAGCTTATTTAAGCTTTTGCTCCCCAAAGCCTGTTTCTAATTCTGCGTCCAGAATTACAGGATGCTTTTCTTCCTGTTTGCCTAGGCTTCCCTTTTTAGGGACTTTTAAAACTGCTTTCTACTTTTCCCAGCTTTTTACCTCTTCCCAACTACTCTCCACATCATTGGGGAAACTAGATTTTCCTCAAAATCTAATTTGGAAATAAATTCTTTCAAGGATTTTTGAAAGATTTTTGGGGAAAGTATTTTCCTCTTTCCATCCTCATGGATTTAGCAAGTGATCTCATAATTCTCATTTGGTCAATATGCACATAATTATTTTATTTATTTTTCATCATTAAATATTTAATTACATCCACAAAATACTTATCCATTGGGGTCCACTCCCCTTTGTATTTAAAGTTCAAATGTCTAACTTTGAAAGAACATAGAACTAGGGGTGTTACATATTCCCCCTCTGAAAGCAAACACCGTCCTCGGTGTTGATATCTAACTACTAGAGTTCATTTTCCAAACAAAAATGGATATTTTTCCATCATTTCAGCTTCTCTTTCCCAGGGAGCTTCTTCAGCAGTAAAGTTTTTCCACTACACCTTTACTCTTGCTACCGTTCGATTCCTCAATTCAATTTCTTCCCACTCCAATATTTGAAGCGGCTCTGGAAGGAACTCCCCTTATGGTTCCACCTGTATCACATTCCAATCAACAATGTGAGAAGCATCATGTACATATATTTTTAATAATGAAACATGAAACACTTCATGAACTCTAATATGGGGCGGTAAGGCCAGCTTGTAAGCCACTGGTCCCACCCTTTCTAACACCTCAAAAGGTCCACAATATCTAGGAGCTAATTTTGCACAACTTCTAGCATAAAGTGTGCTCTTTTTGGGTTTAATACGAAAATATACATACTCCCCCACTTTGAATTCTCGATGTACCCTCTTCTTATCAGCATAGTTTTTCTGTTGATCTTGTGCTGTCTTGATATTTCTTTGTATTTTTTTAACAATTCTTTCCATCTCTTGTAAAGCATCTGGTCCCAACATTAGCTTATCCTCAGGTTGGCTCCAGCTCAAAGGAGTACGACATTTCCTTCCATAGAGTGCCTCAAACAGACTCATTTTAATGGAGGATTGATAGTTATTATTATAGGCAAATTCAGCTAAATGCAAGTAGTCATCCCATTTTGATGGCCTATCCATCACATACATTCTCAACATATCTTCTAGAATCTGATTTATTCTCTCTGTCTGACCGTCTGTTTGTGGGTGATATGCAGTGCTAAAATTCAGCTTAGTTCCCATTCCCCCAAACAAACCTTTCCAAAAGGCTGCCGTGAACTTAGCATCTCTGTCTGAAACAATCATATTTGGAACCCCATGGAGCCTTACTACTTCCCTCAAGAATACATCTGCTACTTGGGCTGTCCAAAAAGTAGATTTCACAGGTATGAAGTGTGCAGCTTTTGTTAAAGTGTCTACCACCACCATCACTGAATCGTGTTGGTATTTGGTTTTGGGTAGCCCTATTAAGAAATCTATAGAAACTGTGTCCCATTTCCATTCTACAATCGGCAAAGGATTTAGAAGACCAGCAGGATTCTGATGCTCAACTTTAACTAGTTGAAATTTCATGCACCTAGCTAAATATTATGCGACATCTCTTTTCATTCCTGGCCAAAACAACTTCTTTCTGAAAGTTGTTAACATTTTCTGATATCCAGGATGTCCTGCATATGGTTGTTTGTGATATTCATCTAAAATTTCTTTTTGCAAAGTTTCTACATTGGGGACATACAATCTATTTTTGTAGCAGATCAGCCCTTTTTGGTTTTGAGTGTATTCAACCCTCTCCTTCTTTAGTATTTTCACCTGTAGATTTTCATAATTTGGATCCTGGTCTACTACCTTCCTCACTAGGTCTTCTAAATCAAAGTTAGCACTACTTCCAATACTGTTTATATTTTGGCAAGCATTTCTTCTCAATGCATCAGCAATTTTATTTTCTTTCCCTCTGATATTTTTTATGTCCATATCAAACTCACTCAGAAAAGACAGCCATCTGGCTTGTCTAGCATTCAGATCAATTTGGGAAAAGAAATATCTAAGGCTAATATGATCAGTCATCAATGTAAATTTCTTTCCAAGAAGATAGTGTCGCCACATCTTCAAGGCATGAATTACAGTAGTCAATTCCAGATAATATGCACTATAGTTCTGTTCATGTGTCTTAATTTTCCTGGACTCATATGCAATAACTGAATTTCTTGCAACAGGACTCCTCCCAATCCCTCTCTATAGGCATCCGTACACACAACAAATTCTTTATCAGGATCTACAATCTTTAGTATAGGGGTTGTAGTGAGTTTTAATTTTAATTGTTCAAAACTGTTTTGGCATTTTTCAGTCCACTCAAATTTGACACCTTTTCTTTGTAGTGACGTTATGGGATAGGCTATTGTAGAAAATATTTCCACAAATTTGCGATAGTAACCTGCAATCCCCATAAATGATCTCACTGCTGAAACATCAGTTGGTACTGGCCACTCTCTAATAGACTTTATCTTTTCAGGATCAACATCCAATCCTTGTTCAGAAATAATATGTCCCAAGTATTGGATCTTGTCCTTATAGAATTCACATTTGCTGAACTTGGCATACAACTCGTTTTCTTTCAGAGTTTGCAACACTATCCTCAAGTGTTCTTTATGCTCCTCCTCACTTTTTGAGTAAACTAAAAATATCGCCTATGAACACTAGTACGAATTTATCCAAGTACTTGTTTAACACACTGTTCATTAGGCACATAAAGGTGGCAGGGGAATTTGTCAAACCAAAAGGTAGGACTACAAATTCGTAGTGACCATACCTGGTTTGAAAAGCTGTTTTGCTAATGTCTTCCTCCTTAATTCGAAGCTAGTGATAACCAGTCCTTAGATCAATTTTTGAAAATACTGAAGCTCCTCTTACTTGATAAAAAAGATCATCAATTTGGCGCAAAGGGTATCTGGTTTTAATTGTCAACTTATTCAGTTGATGGTAGTCAATGCACATTCTAAAAGTTCCATCCTTATTTTTCACAAACAACACCGGTGCTCCCCAAGGAGACACACTCGGTCTGATATAACCCTTATCCAGCAATTCTTGCAATTGCATTTTCAGTTCCATAAGTTCAGGGGGACTCATTCGATAAGGGGCTCAGGAAACAGGTGTTGCTCCAGGCACCAAATCGATTGAAAATTCAATCTCTCTTTTAGGGGGAAGATGAGGAATCTCATCTGGAAAAAAATCCTTAAACTCCTGCACCACTGGCAGAGTATCCATCAGGTTTGCTTCAGGTTTCTGTTCTACTTCCTCAACATGTACTGCATATACTTGGTATCCTTTCCTAGCTATTTGTTTTAGTTGCAGTGCTGATATTTGTCTTACAGAGATAGGTTTTTGTTTTCCCTGGAGAATAAAAGGTTTCCCCTCTTCATCTATACAATGAAGGGTCTTATCCGAACAGTTCATCATGGCCTTTTTCTTTTCCAGCCAGTCCATTCCTACCAGAAGGTCATATGAACCTAATGGCAGAATGTTTAAATTCACTTCTGTTTGAAAATCATTTAATTTGATTGCTGTTTGGGGTAACTTATGAGTTACTTTCCTCTTGGTGCCAGTGGCTAACTGGACCAACCAAGACTGCTGAAATTTTTCAGTTTTAAGATTACATTTCTCTACCACTTGTGGACTAATGTAACTCAAAGAAGCACCCAGATCAATTAAGATTGTAACAGATTGGTCAGCAATCTTACCTTCTATTTCAACCATGGTAGCTTGGTGTTTTGCTTGTCGATTCTCCAAGGCTGCACTGATAGTGGGTATATTTCTTGCTATGTCATTCACTGTGGTAGCTTCTCGATCTCTCATAATCATCTGAATGTTTCGGTGGGGACAATCCCTCAAGAGATGGGGTTCTCCACATCCCCAGAATTTCAAGGCTTCCCTCATTTTAACTGTGCCTTCCTTTTTATTTCCTTCACCTAGTTGTTTGGAACCAACTTGGGACTGAGCTGTTTGTCTTTCTTTTGGTTTATTAAACTTTTTCCGCGGAAGATCCCTACCAAAATTCTTTAAGTAAGCTGGTTTCTGTTTCTTTCCCTTGATTTCACCTTTATTTATCTAGCCTTTTCCATGCTCACCCTTTCCTTTAAACTTTTGGTAGCATAATCTAGCTTTTCTTTCTACTTCGTCCATATTTTTTGGGTTATCAAACTCAATCTTCTCTTTGTACACAGTAGGAAAACAGTTCAAAAACCTTTTCACCTTTGCATTCTCTTCTCGAATGTAAGGGACATATCTCAACATATTTGTAAATTTGGTGACAAACTCATCGATAGTGAGTTGTCCCAGTCTGAGTTCATGGAATTCCTTTTCTTTATCATCATAATAACGTTCATTTAAATAGCGGTTTTTAAACTTAACCTAGAAATATTCCCAAGTAACTGTCTTTTCATCAATGGCATGCACCATTTTCGTCTCCTCCCACCACAAGGTAGCCTTACCTTGTAGCTGGTAGACAGCTAATCTGGCTTTCAGATTGCTTTCATATTCATAGACTTGGAAATATTTAATCATGTTCAAAAACCAGGCTTCAGCATCTTCCTCCTTCTCCCCATCATAGGAGGGAGGTTTGATCTTTCGGAATTCCCCCTGTAATTCTTTTTTCTGCTTATACTGATGCCTAACAGCATCATCTTCCTTAGAATCATCATTCTTCCTCTTTCCAGAACCTTCACCTTCTCGGCTGTTCCGTGAAGTTAATTCTCTGATGAGTTTTTCCTTCTCCTCACTGGCTAATGACAATCTGTCATTCTGGCTTCTTAGCTCAACCATCTCTCGTTGCAAACTGTGCAACATAGCCATCACTGGAGCGTTGGGATCTAGTGTATTATCTTCATCACGCAGATCGACATAAATTTCATCACTTCCAGCCATTTTACTTTTCTATTCCAGCAACACTGTACACTAAACAACACATATCAGTAAAAAAATAATTTTTTTCTTCCAGCAACTAATTTATATAGTGAGCACAACAACGACAGCCCAGTTTTTCTAACTTGAGCTCTGATACCATTTGTAACGTCTCCTCCTTTCCACCCCAATTTTTTTTTTCTATTTATAGTTTTCCTCTGTGCTTCTATTGACCACAGCTGTTCAATTCTATTTTTCAAACTTTGTAATTTTTACTTTGTTATGGAATAGAGTTCCTATTTCTTCTATTTCTCTTGTATTTAAAATTTTATTGTGCTCTTCCACTACATAGTTGTGACTTATATTAAATAAATATCTCTCTCTCTCTCTCTCTCTCTATATATATATATATATATATATATATATATATTTATCACCATATATATATATATTGTTCCCCTATTTAATATAATTATCACCATACACATATATTGTTCACCTATTTAATATAATTATCACCATACATATATAGTGTTCACCTACCATTGTTATATGCTTTCTTTTACTCCTAGGCATATTTATCTATGCATAAAGCTCTCCCATAATTCGATCTGTTCATTAACGTCTTCGCAAAATACTCGTAGGCTCACCCTACCTACACCTTAGCATTCGACAACATACTTTTATGGCTTATAGGTAGGATATATGAATCATTGGGCTTGAATATTCGTACCACTCCAAGATTTAAAATCTTATGTTGAAAATCTTATGTTGCATTTCAACTTATTCAAGGCATCAAAGGGTCTATTTATTTTTATAACTGATGTCTATTATATGAATTTATTATAGTTTTGTGGCCACTGTTTAAATGTGAATGAGCGTTTCCATCGTATCATTGATATCTCACGTACAGTTCAACTTATGGTGATTTTACTGTGGGGTAGGCGTATTAACCTTTCGATGCGTTCATTTCGTCTCGTTGGAAAAGATGACCCAAGGTTTTTCGCCAATGCAACCCATTCAAATTTCCACGTCCTCTTATGCAATGACGCTCTATTGATTCTTTTCCATTTCGTTGGCTTTCATTGCATCCACAGATAGAATTGTATGTGTCTACGTTTCAGTCTATATGCCATGCCAGAATACCGTTTCAATTACGCCTTCCATATAACATTAATGAGAGTACTATACCATCGATTTCATAGATCTAGGTATTTATGTATTGTATGGCTAGATATTAAATGAAAATTTCACCCACTCGATCGGTGTATAGGCCATGGATCCGAGGCCACTTGGACGGTGGATATTGTTCCTATCCATTAGGGTTTTGCCGGTTTTTGGATTTGATATGTTTGTATAAATCTCTATATTATTATTGAAGCGGTTCTTTTCGCCCTTCATTTGTTCTAATTTCCTCTCGGTGTCGAGACTCTGCACATTGGAGGAACTAAGTGTCAACTTGCCCAGGCTTCTGGCTTACCTATCTACTCATCGCAACTTAAATTCAGGTATGAGTTTCTATGCATGTCGCTCACTTTACCGTGAAGCTCACGTTCGGTGTCTATAACTTGATATGTATTTTTTTCTTCATATTAGTACGCTCTGTGGATAGGGCGAGAGCTGAGTTTGAATAAAATAATTTCTTTCCTATAGTCTCGTTCATGGTAGAGTCCTCGTCTAGGTCAGATGAACGAATCTCTCATGGAATTTTTCTGTTCTAATATGTTGATTTTTGGTTTATGCCCCCATCTCTTCTTACATTTCGCGTGTTTTCCTGTTAAAAATGCATGGCACTAATACGCCATGGTTTCTTGATAGGGCATAACCCTCCTCGTCTTTCGTAACTTTAATGATGGGGTTCGAATGGTGTGGTGTTAATTGTACTCGTCTCTTCTACGGCGAGTGATACATACCCTAGGCAAGTAATCGATTCGACCGTATCACTGGCCCCATGGGTTTTTTTTTTTTTTTTTCCATTTGAAACTTTTGGTCTTCGAATTTTTAATGTTATGCAACTACCTCTATTTCAGATCATTTTGAAGGAAAGAAGTTCCTCCCTTGCCAGGTAATTCCTTAAGATTTTTTTATTATAATTATTTGCGATATAATTCATATCAGTTACTCGAATTGTATTCCCACTGTCTCTAGTTTTTTTTTTGTTGCAGGTAAATCCGAATGCCATACGATTTTCCTTCTCAGTGATATAATGGAAAGGGTTGTTCCATTCGGCATTAATTTCGTTGCAATTTGCGCTTTCAGGTTCGTATCACCAATATACTGGTCAAAGTGAAGCCAGACTCTCATGACGTTATTCTACATAATTTTTGTTCAGACTACTCTGGTCTAGCTTTCATAATTTTTCTCTTTGTTACTGTAATCATAATAACTTCGTTAGACTGGTTTGTATAATTAAGACTCTGATACTATGGATGTTGTGGCCACATTATCCCAAATTAATTTGTGAGGTAACATGCTTCTCTTAATATACTCCATTTGGTTCATGAATTTACCTATAGATTTTATATATATGTATTCCCTTCCTATTTAACAAGGAACAGAGATATGTTATACTCTGTAAATTTAGGTGGCTAGTCCATGTTGATGCTCATGATAAAATTTTTATTCTTTTTGCATCAGTTTTCTTCCATTTGATAGACATAACTGATTTGTTTACTAGTCTTAACTAGGGTTTATGTTTCCTCCACCTTTTATTTCCGTACTTATAGGCAATATTTTTATGGCAAGAATATTTCACCTCTACAGGAAGTTATTGATTCTTGACATCTGGTTCATGTGGTATTATGTATTATTCTACTCCAGTAGTATATGTCTACCTCTACTTTTTAACTTAAAGTTTTCAAGTATTACTTACTGGTGTAAATAATAATAATCTCTGGAATTTCTTGTTTTAGATCTATAACATGTATAGTATGCTCTATTCTCTAGCTAACATTTCCAACTGACATTTTAGAATAATCCGGTATGTGAACTATTTGTCATTACTTCCTGCTTATAAAATTTACATGTGCTTCATATAAATTTGTTTCTATCTATTTTCCAGTAGTACATTCATTTTGGATCTCCAGTAAAGGAGGTAACCGATGTGCTAGTACTCTGTCTGTTTCTTAGGCCACATTTTGTTACAATTTTAATCCCTCATATTTATCTTTGTTTGTGTCTGAATATTCTTAACTAAATTAAAGGTACTCTTTTTTTTCATGGAAGTTAAATCTATAAATATACATACACTTCAACTAATTCATAGATCTGCACTGCATGTAAATAATCACTCCTTCATACATGTTTTGTTTATCTATTGTTCACTAATTTAATTCTATTTTTAATAGAAGCAGATTAAAGTTACACAATTTTGAATTACGAGGTAGCATAAATCTCCAGATTTAAACCAGTCACCGGTTTAGAGTTTCTAGTTGATTTTCCCCCATAATTCTTGTTCCTACAACTATGCAGAACTGAGAGAGTTTAATTTCTCTACCCTTCTGTAAATGTATGGAACCCCAGTACAACACCAATCATTACAATTAATATGTAGCTACAAACATTAACTTTTACCATAACAACAATTAAATTTTAATCATTCATAAACACTGTGAGCATACCACTTTGGTACTTGACCAGTCCTCCCAACCGTATAGTCCTTCTATCTCTAGAACTCACCCCCGAGCTGAGATCACTTCCATTCCAGACCAACTCCTAATATGTTCACGAATAGCTTATTTAAGCTTTTTCTCCCCAAATCTTGTTTCTAATTCTGCGTCCAGAATTACAGGATGCTTTTCTTCCTGTTTCCCTAGGCTTCCCTTTTTAGGGACTTTTAAAGCTGATTTCTACTTTTCCCAGCTTCTTACCTCTTCCCAACTACTCTCCACATCATTGGGGAAACTAGATTTTCCTCAAAATCTAATTTAGAAATAAATTCTTTCAAGGATTTTTGAAATATTTTTGGGGAAAGTATTTGCCTCTTTCCATCCTCATGGATTTAGCAAGTGATCTCATAATTCTCATTTGGTCAATATGCACAGAATTATTTTATTTATTTTTCGTAATTAAATATTTAATTACATCCACAAAATACTTATCCATTGGCGTCCACTCCCCTTTGGATTTAAATTTCAAATGTCTAGCTTTGAAAGAACATAGAACTAGGGGTGTTACAATTAGTTAAATAAATTTATTGCCGTAAATTTTTGGAGACTAAATGTATATACACCAAAAAAACATGTTGCATGCACTCTAACTCATCTTATAAATGTGTATTTTAAAATAGATCAAAACATGCTTGTACATACCCCACCCATGGTGTGCATTTGTCATGTAATGGATTGCTCATAGAGGTCTCTACATGAGGATGCATACTCCATAAGCTCATATCGCTCCATCTCCCTCAACACATCATCTAAAATACTCAAAAATGAATGAACTCCTGCACTAGATGAAGGTTGGCTTGTCCCTAAGCTGACTTCCACCCCTCCTAAAGAAGCTGCAATATGTTCTTGTATCTTCTCCCTTATTTTTGATGCAGCAGTGGAGATAAGGGCTAAATCCTCTGGAAGTGTAACTACCCTAGGTGGTCGAGGTGCTAAATGAGGTGTTGGAGGCCTAAACCCAACATCTCGCATAGAATCAGGTCGTTCATATGTACAACCTTTTCCAGCTCCATAGAATTTGGACCCAGTATCTGTATAGTTAGGATCCATGTGCTCTCAGAATTGAGAAAAAACATCCTAAAAAAATATTGTGGCACCTCATCATTATTTGGTAACTTCCCCTATGCATACAGGAACTTCTAATAAATATAAGGTGCAATATTGGGATCATTGAATCTTGCAATCTTCAGATTTTTTTTTTCTTCAGGCCGCAAGTCAAATAGTGACAAGGCCATTTCTTTAGTGACCCTAATTTTAACTTCAATGTAGGAGTTTATACGAATCACTAACGCTCTCCTCCTATGCATCATGTCAAAAAAAACATGGGTTGATGGTCCAACCCCATGATAAGTCTCTATCAAGCTCTCCAAATTGTGCAAAACAATTTGGAGACAATTTCGACTAGGGGCAGAGAGATTGCAAATTTGCAATTCATTGCGCAATATCGTGGAATGCTCTCTCATCCCTTCAACAGTAAGTAAGGAGATGGTATCTTCCCAAGGCATCTTATCAGGAATATCACCGAGATGGGTGTAAAGGGGATCATTTCTTAGATTTCGAGCAAAATCATGAACCCTATGACCTCTCCCCCTAGGAGGGAGACCACCACCACATGTAACATGTTAAATTATTTCACATATTAAAAATTAAATAATTTATAAGGAAAATTTGTATTTAAAAAACTTATCTAGTCATTTGAAAATACCTGGTGGAAAAATTGTCTCTTCCTCTTCGCTCATACTAGGATGGTTCCCTTTCGAGGAATGAACATATCTAACACCCACTGTACAAAACATTAAATTGTTTTATAACACAATTACATGAGTTACACAATAAGTTTCACATTAAACATACATCAAACAATAAATTTTCCTTTAGATTTTACCTGGAGGAGAAGTATCCAAGTGTGGGATGGATGTCACAGGCTGAGACATTGTTCTCCTTTGCCCCTCACCAACAATATGGCCAACCCCAACTCCTAGATTTGCACCTATGGAGCATAATTTTTTCACATTAAACATATGTCATTTGAAAAAAAAAAATTCACCTATTCAACATTGCATATAACGTAAAATTGAGCATTTTAACTAGCAATTGATCTAATGTGTACCTATACCATGTATAATATGATCCTTAGAATAGGCTCTATGAAATTGGGGGCGAATGGGAACAGGTTTATGTGGCTCCTATTGTTTGATTTCCTATTTGGGCGCATGAGCCATATGAGTGCGTCCACCTTTGCAGGACCAAAAAAAAATCACATTAATCAATTTTTCATAACGACCAATAAACATAACCAACTTGAAAACATGACATAACTAAAAAACCAATGTACCTAATAATATTCCTCTCATGGAGGGGTCTTTGTAGGGCTCACCTGATGCCATTTTTGCTATAGTATCAAATCAAATTTTTGCCCCTCATAAAAAAATTAGAAAATAAATTATCAATCGACAGTCATGTCATCAACCAATGCATAATAGGTACTATAGCTCCAACATTTTGAAGCCAACAACAATATTAGTTATATGGTATAAAAATTATGGTAAGCATTTTTTAAAGTCTGGAATTTTTTTAGCAATATCATATAAAAATTTAATGTTAATACTTTTTTATATCTATTTCCTATATCCTAAAATTTTAGTTACAACCTCAAAATTTCGAAATTTGATTTACAATCCCAATTAAAACCTCTCCTTTTTTCCTTTGCAATAAGTTAAATTGTCTGTATGAGGACATGTTTTGTGTCAAAGCGCAAGGTTACAAGGTTGAGGTTACAGGGACGCAAGGACATATAGGAACACATGCTTAGGTTACAATGACAAGGGTCAAAGGTTACAATTATGTGGCGTTGAGGTGGAGAAAGCTATGGAAATTAGCATACGAATGCCAGCCAAGTTAAAAAAAACATACATGGACACGAGTCAAGGCTACAGTGACTCACCAAGTTATCGGACCGAGGTTACATGCCATATAAGGATGTAACCATCATTCCTCTGTTCAGCATGGATTCTCTCTAACTATGGATGATTAAATTAGATTTTCATGTATGTTCATTGATAAAAATGCTTGCTCATATGTTTTTATTGATATTAATCTTATCAATTTATTTTTTCTGTGTTATAATATGTATGTGTGAACGCAATGCACATTGAAAAGTATAACTAGGTCGATCTTCATGTTGACTATGTAATTATATTCTTATGTAAAGAAGAATTCAAAATAATAAGATGTATTTAAGAGTAATGATCATGGAGGATGTAGTCAACAAATATATTCCAAGATCTTGGCAAAATACCATGAAGAGGTGACTCCCAAAAGATGCACAAAGATAATCTTATAAACATTGAAATATCTATTCTTCATGTTGGCCTATAATTAACCATAAAGCCATCTCCCTATTGTGTTGACTGGTCAGCCTAAAACACAATCAGATTGTCTATATAAATAACCTCTCTACGGCTCATTTGAGGAGGAAGTTTTTAGGTCAATCAAGATAGAGTTTGTGGATTTATCTGAGATGGTAAAGCAGTTAAAAGGGATGCAGATTCACCTAAGATAGAAGTAACTGAAGGCATATACCGAAGGTGTAAACTGAACGTATAGACTGAAGGTATAGACTGCGGATTGATGAAGCTAGTTTGAGAAGAATATAGTGCAAATACTTACAAGGTTACAATGCAGATATCGCAAGGGTTGTGATGAATTCTGAAGTCTAATGAAAGGAAGGTAAATATGTGATTTACCTTCCTATAATAAAAGTATTACTTTTGATTAAATCATTTTTGTCATGTACACTTCGGTAATTGACTTGATGAAGGATTAATTAAGAATAATACATAAGCAAACAAGCTCACAAGTAATTATCAAGAAGAGAATTTATAACCCCTCTACATTCTGAACATGGTTTCAGAGATATGGAAAACTATGATCACCTTATAGGCAAGAAGATTTTGAAATTAGAGAAAATTTAGTATGTGGGATCAAATTTAGAGAGAAGAAGTTTTTTTCTTTCAAAAATAAAAATTTTGATACAAATTCATTGATACAAATTCTCAATAGAAATAGCCCACTGTACTGCGTAGAAGAGACATGGACAGAGTTCATCTTGGCCTAATATTTTCGAACTGAATTACAGTGAATCAAGTTCAGATCTTCCTCTCAAATTTTCAGATTATATTCTGGGTTCAATTCAAAATTTTAGGAGGTCGAGAAAGGATCATATTATAGGTTTAGATAAAATATCAGGGACATAGTGGTTCGGTGCTATTTTACAGTGCTACTCAATAATAAGTTTACAGTGATACAGTGGCTCAGTTCAAGTACCAATTATAGTAGATCCAATTCAGATGATGCCATAGTTCATTGTTTCGGTGTTTTATGAGATGATGTCTCGATTTAAATATATGGTGCCATTCTCTGTAATCATCAGTATTGAATGGAAGATCACAAGAAGGTCAAGGGACTACATTTTGGTGTTATATAGAGGTCACAGTACAATGATGTATCACTGTGGTCTTGATGTTGCTACAATGATAACCTTACATGAACATGTTCTGGTGTCAAAGTGCAACATGCTGCAATCAAGGAATTTTTGGGTTCAATATATCACGTCATGTCCTGGTGCAAACTAGTGCAGAAAAGAGAAGATCATCATAAGGTGGATAAAAGAGAAGTATCACTATATAAGATCTTAGACTTGGTCAAGGAAGGATATTATCTAAATACTACAAATCGAGATTTCCTAAGACTGGTATAGAAGAGTGCAAAAAATAAGTCTTTATCATCATTACAACGAAGATCTAATCCTTACCCTTGAATAATATCATTCAAAGAGAAATCCCTAACACATCTTTTCTCCACAGTCGAATAGATCTAGATGAAGACTTTATCTTCACTTATCAAGTAATTATCTTTCATTATATAGTCAAATTTTGTTTAAGTGACTTTGTTTTTGCAGGGAGATCTATAAGCTGGTTGGGTTTCCAAGATTCCTTGCATGAGGATAATAGTCACAGTCCTCAAACAAAGTAAGGTTATGTCACTTAGACCAGATTTATACAAAATTGAGGTATAAAAGAATAAAGGATATCTTCATAAGATCTTAACTATGAGATATGGAAAAGATGATAAGATGGACAAGGTAACAAATAAATAAGAAAAAATAACCTCATTCAACTAGTGGTCTCTATACTAGGTGGAAAAAGATAAATCAAGGGAAAAAATGTTGAAGGATAAAAGACTCAAACATTTGCAGAAAGAAAAAGGGAAGTTGAGGAAATTACAAGAAAGATGGTCCTAAAGGGACAATCTCAATAAGAATAAGAAAAGAAGATTAAAGAAAAAAATCACGCAAACTTATAAATAAGGAATTAATTTATGTTGGAAATAATGTAACATCCTGGTCTAAGCATGGCAAGAACTCTTGGTTTTTATTCTAGTTTCGTTAGACCCTCACTTGGTTGATTATGGTTCTAGTTTTCAAAATAGGGTATCAACATACCAAATTTTGAAAATAATCTTGAACCTACTAATAATGGATGAAATCCTATATTTATTAATCTTAAGCTTGGCATGGATGGTTGGGGCCTAACCCCAAAGGACTAGGATGACCCACCACCTAATGCTAGGATTTTTAGTTTGGAATAACACTTAGTTAGTATTCGAGGGAAATTCAAACCATGATGAGGTTTACTATGGAGGATGTAGAAATTATAAAGGAAATGAAAACCCTTATAGGTTATTGAAAAATATAAATCAAGAAAAGGTTAGCCAGAAAGAGATGCAAGCTAAGATAGAGAAAAGGAGAGAGATTCTATAGAAATGTAGCCATAATTTTCAAGGTTCCTCCTCTAAATCTATAATTGTTAGGGAACACTTTAGACATGTTTCTCCCATTCATGAAAATCATCCCAAAGTTTCACTTTCAATTCCACAAATGAGAGAGTATTGTTGGTTTTATTCCACCTTCCTCCACTACTACTAGTTGCATTTAGCCCACCATTGAAACCATTGGAATAAGTACAAGGAATATGCTTATGAGTACATGGAAAAATTGTGGTATGATGAAGATATCCCCTTACATAGTTCCTACTCATCTTATGATCAATCTACTCTAGATTTCATAGTTGTTGTTAGTAAGAGCTTCAAAGGCCATTTTTATAGATTAAAAAAGAAAATTTTTTAATCCATAAATGACTAGTTTATAGAGATTGAAAAATCATGGGAAAAAAAGGGCTGTTTTTTCTCAAATGGATGGAATGATGGAAAGTATCTTACCATGATTAATTTCCTTTTTTTTTTCACACAAGGATCCTCGTTTCTGAGATCAATAAATGCATCTAACTGGGATTAATATGCAAACTTGTTATTTCAGCTATGAAATGTGATTGTCCTAACCTGATGTGGAGAATGTTGGTTAGGTTATCACTGATAATGCCTCTAAATATTTTGTTGTTGGTCAGAAGTTGGGTGGAAGAAAACCCAAACACACTACAAACTCTATGCATTCCAACTACCTAAAATTTGCATGTTTGGCGTCTAATTATTTGGATTTACATTGAAGTCCATCAATATGTATTTTTAATTATTTTTTTAATATTTTATGTTGTTTTTAGTAAATTTGTTCAAAAACTAGTCTATATGGACCACTTTCTTGTTTTGGTTTGGTAGACCCCTTAACTAGTTGATTTTGGTTGTGGTTTTCAAAAAATTGGTCTCACTATACCAAAATCTAATAAGCCTATTGGACCTACCAATCATGGATGGGAACCAATTATTTTTATCCCTAGAATTGTTGTGGATGATTGGGGCCTAACCCCCAAGGGCCATGGTGATCCACCACCCAATGTTGCTTTATGTTTATCCCAAACCTTGAGCCATTATACTATAGGTTTTGAAGGATTTGGTAAATATTGTTATTGTTTAAGGGGTGTTGGATAGCTATTTCTGGGAAATTTTCTTTAAGCCCAATCAATTTTAAGAGGGAGTGTTGAAATTTTGAGTAGCTTTGGGATGAACTCCCCCAAGAGAACCTGACCTGCCCCAAGGAGAAACCATCTTGACCCAAAGAGAATTTATTTGGATAAAGGAAAATTATTATTATTTATGTGTCCAAATTGACTTGGTATTCCTCCTATCATTTAATATGGCATAAAATTTATTTGGATGAGCAATCATCAAGGTGAATACATTTAAATATTCTCAAGGGAAAATTAAAAGAGGCTTTTCGTTAAAGTGAACCTCACAAATGAAGGGTCTCATTGACACCAAAAGGCACCCCTTGATTCCTCCATCTATTTATATAAATAGAAGGCCTTGGAGCTCATTTAAATCATATTAATTTCATTAGAGAAAAGGTAAAAATGGCTTTTGAGGTAGCCGCAGGATTGAGAGCCCTAGCCGAAGTGGAAAAAGGAGAGTTTTGGTGTCTATGGTGTATGATCTGATTAGCAGAGTAAGGAAGGAGGCTAGCCAATATTGTTTGTAGTATTTTTGGGCATGTTTGGCGACACAATCTCTGTGAATAGGCTGCATACTTTTTGTGTCTTGGAGGTAAGGCTGAGCCCCTATGGTATCCTATTTGGAGGGTTGTAAGGCATGTCTTGGAGCACCAAATCAAGGCAAGCAACAATCTGAGTTCATGGATGATTCTGTGCATGCTTGAGGGCTGATTTTTCTTGGGAATAGGGCTGCATATTCTAAGTTGGTTTCTAGAGGGTTGAGCCGTAAATTGGATCAGATATAAGGTCATTCAATGCTGGAACAAACCTATGTCTAAGGGCCAAATTTTCTAGTGAAACAACGTTGAAGATAACGTCTGTTTGCAAGTGGTTTGTAAGCTAAAATTCGAGTTGTAGCATTAGCTACTAGAAGCCCTAACTAGGGCTAAATCTTTAGAGATTAAAATTGTGCATAGGGCCAAGCTTTCATGGGTGAAAGTTAAGTCCTTAAGGGTAAGTAATTGTATTCTATTTCGATTATTTGCTAGAAGATACATTACGTGGCTATGAGGGGTTGTGGGTTATGATTTCAGTGATTATGGTGTTTCCATGGTCTCGCAGACCCTAGTGTCTCTATCCACCAGATAAACCACGTACATGTACTACTATATATTTTATAGCAATATCACTTTGACTTATTATGTACCGCGTACCTATACTACTATATATGTTATAGCAATCTCAATTTGACTTATAATGTCTTACAGTGTTGGTTAATATATTAATAAAGTATGAGCCATTGATGAATGAGCCAAAGGGAGTCTACATCTGACACAAAACGTGGAAGCTCTAGTTCGATAAGTGATAAATAGAATGCATAACAACATAGATCCCCTTATTTACCAACAGATTAGTATACTACCTTTTCTGGTATACCAAGATTATGTATGTTTCCCCTCAATAAATTTTCAACTTTAGATTTTCCAACCTTCATATATAAAAGAAAAACAAACCATAACTGACTGGAGCATTCTAACATATCTAGCAAAGAAACCATAACGAATTGACTCTTTTTAGCATAGTTTTGTTTAGGCTAATAGAGTGTTACACTAGATTCAATTATCTGAAATGGTTATCAAGCTTAAGAAATATTTATTTAAGTTCAAGCGTGTGCCCCCATATAGCTTTATATTAAGGAGTTACTCATACTTCAACAAAGATGGCAGGAAAATTGTCTGTTTTGACACATTATTGGCACAACGCTCTAAAAAATTGAGCTAATAAGATGGATGATAAACAAAACTGATCTAATAAGATGACTGATAAAATTTTATGTGTTTTAGTTCTAACCTGATTTATTAATTGTTCTCAGATACGGTAGGGACTACTGCTCCTTGTAAAACTTGTTTAAGTTGTCTAAGATGAAAATGGTAAAAATTATACTCATGTTCATATCCCGACTGATATTTGAAACCACACATAGATTTCACATCTTGCTCCCAATTACTAATTCTCCAAGCACCATAATTTATCAATTTTTCTAAAATAAATATTAAGTCACCAATATTAAAGTAAGTGTTGATCATTGAATAGATAATTTCTAGTTATTTTTGCATGACAAGTACTTTAATCTAATAAAAATGTTCATTTTTTTTACAAATTCTAAAATAATTCCCATGAAAGTCGAAAAGCTACCAAAAGTAGTTGACCCTTTTGAGGATGAAGGAAACAACCCAAATTTGGCTCTGTTTTCTAACATTTCTTACAAAATTGGTTCAAATTCCATAAATTGGGGTGATATATTTTATTATATCAAGCATGGAGATTTCAATGATGGATACCAAGAAGATGAAGACGATTGTATTGACTCTATTTTCTAACATTTATTACAAAATTGGTTGAAATTCTATGAATTGGGGTAGTATATTTTATTATATCAAGCAGGGAGATTTCAATGATGAATACGAAGAATATGAAGATGATTGTATTGATGTTTAGAGGTCAACACTTCACAAAAATTTGGCCAAGCATGCTATGCCAATATATAGATACAGTACATTGGATTGACACTCAATATGATGTTGAAACCTCACATACCATTCTATAAATAGCCACTTACAAAACAGAGTCATCAAATTTCATTATAGAGATATATAAAGATCCATTGAGTAACCTTCCACAGTGAGTGAGAGGCCCTAATATAAATTTAAAAGACTCCTGCATTTACCCCATGCCAGATAAACAAGATTGCCATGATCCATGTGAAAGACCCTTGCAAAGATTTCAGACTAATAATGATCGATAATCATGAAAGATTCTCTATTCACTATATCTTCTGGGGTTTAAATTTTTATTACCATCATCAAAAGGGTCACACCTATTAATAGAAGCTAACATGAATAATTGCATGAAAAGGGTTGGTGGTAAAGCCCTTATTCAATGGCTAGATGAAGAAGCTTACCTGGTTAGATGATAAGCATGGCTCAAATGCTCAACGACGACAACTCCAGTCCAAGAAAACATGAAAATGACAGCGCCAAAATGAAAATGACAGTGCAGAATGTCGGGAGAGTTAAGAATTTTTGGGTTTTATTATAAGAATAAAAATCTCGGATGAGAGTTAAAAAAACTCTCAGATGAGAGTTAAAAAAACTCTCGTCTGAGATTTTTTTTAACTCTCATCCGAGAGTTTTATTCTTATAATAAAACCCCAAAATTCTTAAGTCGCCCAGCATTTTGCACTCTCATCCGAGAGTTTTTTTAACTCTCATTCGAGAGTCTTCCCGAGAGTTTATGTCAATACAACTCTTGGACGAGAAAATACTTATCTCTCGTCCAAGATAATTTTAACTCCGGTCAAGCCCAATGAATCTCTCGGGTGAAACATTAAAAATATCTCAGATGAGAGTTTTAAAAACTCTCTGTCGAGAAATGAAGTTGACTATTTTCTTGGACGAGATATTAAAAATTTCACCCAAATTCTAGCCATCTGCCAAAAAGTGTTTCCCAACTTCAGGATTTCACCCTTATGTGATTTAAGAGAAGAAAAGGCTTTGGGTGCTTGCTTGGTGTGGCAACCAATCCGGTGTTTGTACAAAAATAAAAAAGGCAGAAGAAGGACCGATGAAGGATAAGTATCAATATTCTATTTCAGTTTTATTATGCGTGTGATCCATGAAAATAAATTATGATGGTTACATGTGATTTATGATTATGGTTTATGGTGATTTCATGTGATTCATGATTTTAATTTATGATGGTTTCGTTTTGAGCTTACTAGGTGTGATATGTTTATACATGATGATTTTATCAAACAACTTGTCTAACTTGTTGTGACACGAAGTGAACATAATTGAAAGTGTACCTTATTGATGAGCTACCAATGAGGTATGATGTGAATTTATTTCAATTTATTTTGAATCTAATGGTAGTTATGTTCTTCGTATAGGAAGCACAAAAATACTCATTTGGATGGTTGAAATTGATTGTAAGAATTAGCAACAAAACAAAAGTAATTGAAATAATGTGAAGGTAAAGAAACTCAGGAGCAAGGCCATTGTGGGACACTAGTAACCTATAGTGTCCATTGATTGGAATGAACATGCTATGACATGTATGATGGTTTTTAGGCACGTATATGCCTTGGTTTCTGTATCTTCTGATGCGAGGAAGCCTTGCGAAGGGATGGATCGCCTGGGATAGGGGAAGTCGGGGAACTTAGAAGGTGAGTGCCTACACAGAAGGGGATGACTGTATTTCCCAAGGGACTATGTAGAAGAGAAAGAAAGGCCATGAAATGGATTTGTTTTGGTCATTAGCATTTCCAGATGGAATCATATGCACATTGGGATGGCACCCAAGAACAATGAGCTGGTAACTGTTCACTGAGGGTATAGAGACGTAGGATTGTAGCAGAAGACATTGGATGTAACTTTGGCTCTGAAAGTGGCTTCTAGACTTCCTAGGAAGGAAGTGAATCCAGGTACTACTTTGATAGTGGAGGCATGACACTCTGGAATGCCTTATTGTTGATACAAGAATTGTATCAGTTTATTTGTTGGTTGAGAAAATGTGCATATGTGTATATTATTATAAATACTGTATCAAGGTGGATTTATAAATCTCCATAGAGAGTATGGTTGTAAATATGGATGTCATTGTAAATACTGCAACAAGCTGTGTTATAAATATCCATGGGAAATATGTTTTATTTTCAGCAATTTGTTGGTTTGTAGTTGTCATTGAACACCGTCGATGGTATCCCCCCAAGGGGGAGGGTTCTACAACAAACCTGAGTTAAATTTCATGTAATAAAATCATTAGGGGAATTTTGACATCAGGCCTCCAAAGAAAAATGTAAAAAAAAAATGAACTTCAAAAGAACCAATAGGATTTAAGATGATGATGCCAACCATGGGGGATGGCTTGCCATTTTTGAAGTAAAAAAGTAAAAAATATTAAAAAATAATAAAAAAATAAACTACTTTTTCAACTCATATTTTCAACTTATCTCCCTGACATTTTACCCAAATTTTGAGCGAGAGTACTCGTTAGATGAAAAATGTAGTTCTTCATCTAAGGAGTCTCCATGTTTCATACTTTCGATCGACCATGCTATATGAAAAATGAGAAATACATGAAGAAACATGTTTGTAATCACATTTTTCATGTATTTCTCACTTTTTGTGTAGCAGGGTCCATCGAAAGTATGTAACATAGGTACTCCTTGGATGAGAAATCAAATTCTACATCTAACAAGTGTTTCCACTTGAAATTTGAGAAAACCCATAGTGAGATAAGTTGAAAATACGAGTTGAATAAATAGTATTTCCTTTTTTCCCTCTAAAATTTGATGATGTAATCAAATCTTATTTTATTATTTCCAGTATTATTTTATAATTTCCTTATGAGGCCCATTTTATACCTCAAAATTCCCCTAATTTTAATAAAGGAAAAATAATACCACGATTAAGGGACACGTAATCCAAGTTGAACGTTTGAAAAGACATTCTAGTGTGGGTGTTCATTTCAGTTATTATGGCTAAGGAAATTGACAAAGGCAATGGAAAAGGCATTAAAGAGGAAAAATATTTTTGCCACATTTATTTATAAAAATAAAGGAAAATAGGAGAAAATAAAGGTGAAAGATCATGGGTTTTGATGTGACGAGGAAAATGAAGGAAAATAATGGAAAATTGAAAAAATAAAAGCCTCGCTGATAAAAAGGCTGAAGAGGATCAGTTGGAAAGATTTTGTCGAGAACTGGGCCAAGAAAGAGGAAAGAAAGCAAAGGAAGGACAAGGAAAGAAAAGGAAAGCAAATATTAAACAAGGAAGAGTAGGATCTAGTAGCTTCAACAGGAATAATTGCAGGTAACATATTGCATGTGTGATTTCCTAAAGAGTTTGAACATGCATGGCTTATGCATTTTGGTATTTGGTTCTCTTGCTTCCGATTTCATGGTTTTGTAGGGTTTTGATAATGGTTTTCAACCATGCCTTTCATTTTTCTGGATAGCCATGGTTTTATGGGATTTTATCTTGGTTTTTAGCTTTGTAACTACTCGATGGATTTCAGAATCTGAGGTAGAGGTGGTCTCAAGGAAAATTCCCAAAGGCTTAGGAATCCCTTGACGAGTTTTGGCAGGATACATGGTAGATACTGAGGGTGGTGTCTCAGTTAAGGCTTAGTGATCTGGCGTGGATTACGGTAAATTCTGAGAGGCAGGGAAATGGAAAATTCCTCAAGGATAGTGATGGATTCCAGAGGAATTCAAATCTCGGTTCGATTTTGTGATATTGGTACCAATTTAGGTGTGATCATAGTATGGTGATGGTGAAGGTAGTTTAACCTTTGTATTCCTTGGTTTTTTTGTATTGGTTTATCCATGAGATCCCACATTCATACTTGCAATATGTCATGGGGGTGACTACCTGAAAAGCGATTTGGCTCAACGATTTATATGGTCGGGTTGTACATGGAAGTCCTCAACCTAGTTGCCTCTTTCCTATTTTTAATAAAATATAAGTTCTCTTTATTTTTCACATGTTAATTTTTGGCTTTAATGGTTGTTATCTCATTTTTATTTACATGGTTTTATCCTGGTTATAATCATGGCTATATGACTCATTGAAAACATGGTTATTTCATGTATTTAATTGTAATTTTTAAGATAATGTATGCAAGACCTAATTTATGTCATAGAAATTCAAGGAAGACGATAATGTTCCTTATTGTCATGTCTCATAAGAGTTTTCAAACATTCATGCTCTATCTTGTATCGTAGACCTGTAGATTTCAGTGATGCCAAGTGTTTGACAGAATGTGAGTCCCACTTGGGGATGGTCAAGCCTAGCCCTGGAGTCAGTTTTTGGTTCTTTGGCATTGTAGTAATGTGTTTTATGGATTCTAAAAGCTATAAGAAGTTATGGGCAGTGTCCAGGATTCTCGGCTTAAAATGTGTCTTAAATCCTGTTGACGTCGGCTGGTCAAGTGCTTAAAAATGAAAGTTTCTAGATTTGTGTGGAACCTAAACGACCACATCAACATCATTGTTTTGAATATAAAACAACTTGTTTTGTAGAAAAACGACTCTGTATGCTCCCATAAACACGTTATCTCTTGTTTTTCAAACACAAAAATTTAAAACAAAAATGCACGACAACCTGGTAAGTAGTCAATACAGTTGACTGGACATGCCTTTACCGTAGGGTGGCTGTGCAGGTTAATTGGCCAATGGATTTTCTTCAACGAATGAAATTTTTACAAGTGGCACATTGTTATTGGTTTGAAATGGTGCGATTTTTATTGGTGTGGTGGAGGCCAAGCATAGGCTTCCACATGGCCCAACCAAGGGTTTCCATGTAGCAGCCTGAGGGCCATGAAAACTATGGTAAGGGTCAAAGTGCACCCCATGGGGGTTGAACAAAAGAATTCACTGCCGCAAGCCTAACGCACTACCATTGTGCCCGCACTTTATTCCTTACAAGGCTATGATTTAAACTTTGTTTCATTGTCATATGTATTCTGCCATGGGGGGAGGGGGCTGGGGTCTAGCCCCACCCCTGGTCACCACCGGGGGCAGGACCATGAGGTAACCCCCCCGACCGCCCACTCACCATAACCTAAAACATATACACCATTTCCTCCATGTGTCCATGATTAACATGAAATGCCGATGGTCATGAGTAAACTGTGCGGCATTTTAATATAAAAAAAATTACTTGACCATATACAATATGGTTCAAAATTTAATTTTTAAGCCATATTAGAAAATTAAAATGCTGAAAATTTCACCCAGTTTTTGGCAAAATTGGAGCTCAGTTAGAGAAATTCCAGGGGGATTTATAGTATGGTACGAGATTGTGAGGAGCTTTTGGAAAGCTTAGTCCCAAAACTTGGGGAAGTCGTAACTTGGTTTTTGACCAATATCGAGGAAAAAAGAGGCTACACAAGAATTTTTTGGTATTCTAGAGCTGAAGGAATAGGTTTCAGAATTTTTTAAGCATTGTAAACATATGTAATCACACTTTTGAACATAATAGAATAGGGCCTAGCCATTGGAAGCTGGACCAAGGAGATGTATCCCAGGCCAGGTGAAATCCTTCATCATGTGCTATTGTGTTACCATTTGTTGTTATGTTCATGTTTGTTGGGTGTTGTTGTTCAGTGTTTTTTCTTATGTTAATTTGCTCAGGAAATTTACATAAAAACACATAAAAACTCATGAAAAACTTGCAATTTACCTCATAGTTCTCAAGCACTTTGTTTATATTCTGAATTGGATCTTAGCACAACAAACACTAATATTCCTATTCATATCAAGTTGGTATCCGAGCACTAGGTTTACTTGTGCAAGGAGGATTTTATTTTTTTGCAAGTGTTTAAATGCTTACAAGGTTGAAGCTCAAGAGAGGAGAAGGAAAGCTTGTGGGTGTAGGTTCTCTAGTTGGAGTAAGGAGAAGGAGGGCACAGTTACCACCATTTCCACCACAATATTCACCTCGTGTTGTAATTGAGACTTCAATAAGAATGTCCCATGAAGGAGGGAATGATAACATGAAAGAGGATAAGAAGGCTTTTACTATTGATTTATTTGACACGAGAGAGATGGTGAAGGTCCTCTATGAAGAGAGGAATAAAAAGTTGTAGTATGAAAGATCCATGCCTCCAAGAAGAGAGGGTTCTCCAGGAGGAGGAGGCAATAGAAATGGTGATAAGCCACCATTTACTCCACCATCATCCTCATCACCATCTTCACCTTCATATTCATGCTCTTCCACTACTACAACCGTTTCTCATACTCATCAAAAATACATCAAAAGGAATTGGTAAACAACCCTTGTTAAAAATTGATATTAAATTTGAGCTACCTATGTATAATGGTGAAGTGAATGCAAAGAATCTTGATAATTGGGTTCATTAGTTGGAGGTCTACTGTGAGATTCAAATCCTTCAAGATGATGATATAAAGATTTAGCTAGCTTCCTTGAGACTAGATGGTGAAGCACTAGTATTGTGCAAAGGCAAGACACAATATGAGATTAAAAAAAATTGTAAGATCTCACTCTCTTAGTATAATTTCATTGCTGCAATTAAAATAAAAATTCATTCTCTAGAATATATGTAAAAATCCATCATGAATTGGAAAAAATTTAGACAACTTAAAGGTCAAAGTGTGCAATATTACACCCAAGAATTTATAAAAAGAGCTCTTATGTTAGGTTTTGATTTTCATTCAAAAGATGGTTGAAGTATAGGGGGTTTACATAGCTACCTAAGGAAATTATCCTTATGTTCAATCCAACTAGTATAGATGAGGGTTGTGTGGAAGCCACTCACCTTGATGCAAGAGGGAAAAATATTCAAGAAGATAGTAAAAAGAATCCATTTAAGGGTGGAGAGAAAGGAAAGGGTAAGAAAAATGCATTTGTGAATAATGAAGGAGAGAAAACGACATGATAACATTGTTCCAAAGAAGGTCATGATTAAGACCACTATTTGAAGCTTCATCCAAAGATGAGGCCAAAGAAATTCAAAAAAAACTACAACCACTCAATAGGATTTGGGATCTGATTCAAGTGATGAAACTAAAATTACAGCCATGGGTATGAAAGGAAAAGAAACTATTGCTAGCACTATCTCATCAAGTTTTCACACTAGTACTCCAAATGAAAAAAAAAGGATTGAATTATTTCATGTGAGGGTTATTTCAAAACATACAAAAGTCGACACACTATTTATAGTGGGTCTCAAGACAATTTGATATCTGAATACTTAGTCAAGAAACTTAATCTTGAAAAAATTCATCATCACAAACCATATCCATTGGGTTGGATATGCAATAACACAAATTTAAAGGCTACAAGATAATGTGTTCTTCGGTTTGCAATCGCAAGAAACTTCATTGAAGAAATTGAATTAGATGTTGTACCTCTTGATATTTGAGGAATTGTTTTGGGAAGTCCTTACCTCTATGATATAAAAGCCATCTTATATCACCATGAAAAAACCTACCACTTGTTCAAAGATGGTGTGGATTACAGTGTGAGAGCTCATCCCAAGAAACTAAATATTTCATTAGTTAATGCATGGAAAATGAAAAGAATAATGAATTCAAGCAAGAATTTTGTGCTGCTTTTCATTAAACCAAGGAATGATGTTGATTATGAATGATTTCAAGGTTGTGATCCTAAGCTGAAATCTGATTTGATTGAATTGGTTAATCAAAATAATGACATGTTTCAAGATGTTAAGCCCCTATATTAATAGTGTAGTCCCTTATTATGTTATTCTAACCCCACTTATTGTTATTTTTGTACCCCTGTAACCCCCATATTGTTATTATTGTGCCCTTACATTATTATTGTTAGGTCGGCTAGGATTACATTGTGGCCCCATGGACTCCTATATATAGAAAGGAGGTTTGTCATTTTGTCATCAAAGAATTGTTCATTTTATGTAATGTATTGGAGGTTTCCCCCTCGAAGTGGCTCATTTATAAGGCGTTTATATCTCTTTTCTTCTCTTTTTGGAGCTGGTTACACAACATTTGGTATCAAAGCTTTGGATTCTAGGGTTTCGCTACTCCAAACAGGTCATCGTGGAATTTTCACTATAAACTTTTTTCTACGAAGTTTTAGAAGCTGAAATTTTTAGGGTGTGAAGCTGAAATCCTGAGGAAGATTTTCTAAAAATTTCAGAGCTTGGTTCACAATATTTTAGGATATATGATCTGTGGAAGTTAGGTCTTTTTTCAAGCTCCTAAACAGGTCATCGTGGAATTTACGCTATAACTTTTTTTCTACGAAGGTTCAGAATCTGAAATTCATATGATGCGAAGCTGAAATTTTGAGGAAATCCATCAAAAAATTTTAGAGCTTGGTTCGCAATATTTCTAGAGATATGATCTGTGGAAGGTAGTGCTTTTTGAGGCTCCTGAATTTCATCTCAAAGAGCTGATCGTGGGAAAAGTTCAATAACTCTCTCTCTGGGCATCGGATTGGAGTACCGTAAAAATTGGTTGCAAGTACACGGACTGTAGTTTCATGGCTATCAATTTCAGTGACGAAGGATGAAACAATGATACGTGGCAAGTCATACAAGTTCGCTCTACTGAACCAGTCCATAATTAGGTCATTGTGGGAGATTGGACACAACTTGGTCTTGGAGAATTCGAATCAGGTCAGAACTGTTGCATTCAAAATATAATTCAGAGGGCTACGTTGATACAGAAATTTAGATATTTAGGTGCTGCAATTATAGAGTAATCCAATTTCAATATCGAGCTCCTTAAAATCAAGAAAAAGGTGTGTATTTTTTTTCCGAATTACATAAGTCTTGTTTGAAGAATCAAGTGGAATTGATTCCAAGGGAATATTGAATAATTTTTATCAGTAATGGGTTCTATTATGCATCCAAAAAATAATTCCATACCCATTAAGCCCTCAGAAAGCTATACTATGACGCATGAAGAGGAAGAATTGCAGTATGAGATATCAAAATTACGGTACCAAGTGCAACAAATTTCGATCTTACGAAGAGCAACCGAGGATGACATAGATGGTTTAAAAGAAAAAATGAAGGCTAATTTGGATGGTTTGAAGGATAAAATAAAATCAACTGTGGATGATACAGTAGTGGAATATCACATCAAGCATCAGCAACAAGTTCTCCAACTCTCAAAGGATAACGTAACTTTGGTGCAAAAACAAATGAAACAACTGGAAGATCAACATCACATCGAAAAAATTTCTGAAGGAGTCACAAAAACAAGATCGCAACAAGTACAATCAATTTCATATTATCTCAGCAAGTGGAAGAACTTTCCTGTAGAAGATTCCACATGGGAGGATGAGAATTTTATACAGAAGCATCAAGAAATAATCAAGCGTTCAGGACAACACTTGTTTGAAGGAGAGGGGCATGTTAAGTCCCTATATTAATAGTATAGCCCCTTATTATGTTAGTGTAGCCCCCCTTATTGTTATTATTGTACCCCTGTAACCCCCATATTGTTATTATTGTGCCCTTACATTATTATTTTTAGGTTGGCTAGGATTACATTGTGGCCCACTAGGATTACATTGTGGCCCCATGGACTCCTATATATAGAAAGGAGGTTTTGTCATTTGTATCATCCAAGAATTTTTCATTTATGTAATGTATTGGAGGTTACCCCCTCGAAGTGGCTCATTTCTAAGGCGTTGATATCTCTTTTCTTCTCTTTTTGGAGCTGGTTACACAACACAAGAATCAAAGGGATTTCCTCCCAAGAGGGGAATCCAACATGAAACACAGTTGTAGCAAGATTGTCCTCTTCCTAACATTAGCATGTATAGGATGTCAGGGATGGAGAGTTTTGAAATAAAAAATCAAATTCAAGAGTTGTAGGACAAAGGATCATCTGACCAAGTACCTTGCCATGTGGGTCAGCTATTGTGTATGTGCCAAATAAGGATGGAACATGGTGAATAAGTATAGATTTTTGTGTATTGAACAAGATTATGGTAAATAATGGTTATCCACTCCCTAGAATAGATGATTTACTTGTTCATTTGAAAGATGCAAAGTATTTTACTAAGTTGGACTTAAGGAGTAGCTGCCATCAAATTAGAATTGTTTAAGGTGACATTTGGAAGATAACATCCAAAACAAGGCAAGGTTTGTTCGAATGGTTTTTTATGCCATTTCATTTATGTAATGCTCCTGCTACCTTCATGCGTGTCATGAATGATGTTTTAAGGGAATTTCTTGATGAGTTTTTCGTCGCCTACTTAGATGATATCTTAATTTTCAGCAAATTGCTTGATGGACATGTCATGCATATAACAAAAGTACTTGATGACTTAAGGAAAGAATAATTGTTTTGAAGATGTCAAAATGTGAGTTTGGTAAAACTTCTTTGGTGTACTTGGGGCATATTGTTGGAGGAGGTGAGTTGAGGATAGACCCCTCTAAGGTTGAGGTCATTGTGAATTGGCCAATGCCCAAGATAGTCACTGAAGCAAGAATTTTTTTGGGAGAAGCCCAATATTGGAGGAAGTTTATTACTAACTTCTCTTCTATCACAACTCCTTTGCATGCATTGACTACTGTGAAAGAGGTCTTCCAGTGGTTATGAAAGCAGCAGAAAGCATTTGATGCTTTGAAAGAGAATATAATTTTAGTCCCAGTACTTGCACTACCAGACTTGACACAACCCTTTGAGATCCAAACCGATACAAGCGAATATGTGACGGACGCAGTCCTTATGCAGCATGGTAAGCCCATTTCATTTCCTTCAGAAACATTCAATGGTGTAATGACTAATTATCCTACTTATGACAAGGAGATTTTTATTTTGGTTCAAAGTGTGAAAAAGTGGAAACGGTACTTGAAGGGAATGGAAACCATCAAACACACTGACCACCAACCATTGCAATACTTTGAATCACAAACTAAGTTTCCATAATCAAGGCACTTTCGATGGATGGGTTTCTTACAACAATTACACTTGGTCACCAAGTATAAGAAATGTATTTACAATAAGGTTTTTGATATGCTTTCTAGGCCTATTGTTAGTGGAGCTAATTTACTCAAGCATAATTATGTTTTGAATGAAAGTTATGAGGAGCAATATGCATTTGATAATGACTTTCAAGATGTTGATGCAAACTTCAGCCAAGGAAACCAAGTAGAGGAATTTTATTACCATGTACATAATAATTTTTTCTATCAATTGGAAAGCTTTGTATTCCACAGGGGGGGAGAGTGAATGTCATAAGGGAAGCATGCACTTCTCTTATTGACATACATTTTGAAGTAAGTAAAACAATGGCACACTACAGAGGTATTTTTATTGGCCTCGTATGCTTGAAATTTTGTCACATTTCATTAAATGTTGTTAATTATTTGGAGTCAGTGATCGTAGCAATAGGATGTTAGGATTCTACACATCACTTCCCATACCTTCACGTCCAGGGGAGAGTGTTTACATGGATTTTTTAGGAGGAATCCCTTTGTCAAAAAGAGGCCATTATTATTTTTATGTAGTTGTGGATAGGTTGAGAAAGAAGTGTATATTAATTCCATGTAAAAAGAAAATCATATCTGAATAAAAAACTCACTTATTCTTTCAGCATGTTTGGGTGCATTTTGGTTTACCCACATACATTTTTAGTGATAGGGATTCTCGATTTGTTGGGAATTTTTTGTCAAGTTTGTGGGACTTGATGGATACCAATTTGAAGAAGAGAATAACCTTTCATACAAAAATGGATGTTCAAACTGAGATGGTCAATCGAATAATCATACATCTTCTTTGAGGATACTTCCACAAGAATCCTAAGTTCTGGGATGAAAACTTGCACTAAATTCAGCATGCTTACAATCGTGCAAAACATTCCTCTACACAAACATCACCATTTGAGGCATGTCTTCGATACTTTCCTAGATCACCATTGGATTTGATTTTTCGGAAGGATGTTGCTATTGATATCCATACTGACATAGAAAAAGCCAAGAAGTTCGTAGAACAAATCCAATTGATACAAAGCAAGGCACGAAAAGCATCATGTAGATCACAAGTTCCAAGTTGGTGACTAATTTTGGCTTCACATTAGCAAAGAGAGGCTTCAAGGGGAAGGTAAAAATATGAAGCCAATCTGTTATGGTCCTTTCAAAATTTTGGAAAATATTGGTGAAAATACCTTCAAGTTAGATTTTCATCCATACATGCTAATTTATTATGTTATTAATATTGAGAACTTGAGGTTTTATGAGCCTCCTTTGATTTAATATCAAGAAGAATAGGTTAAAATTCCTCTATTGAATAATTTTCTCCTAAATACCCTGGTGAGCTTCAACAAGACACAATTCTTGACAGAAGAATAAGGACATTAAAATGAGGGAGTATACACTACCTTCGTGTGGGGATGAAAGGGACAAACTTTCTAAGGAAAAATGGATCGACATTGGAAAGGTGAGAGAGTTGTACCCTCATCTGTTGAACAAATGAAAGTGATATTTTGTGGTCCAAAAGCTTCTAGTGGGGTAGAGTGATCAGGTGCTCAAAATTATGCTGAAGAATGAAATTTGTCGGATTGGTGTGTAACCTAAACGACCACGTATTTCTCATTGTTTTGAATCTGGAACAACTTGTTTCACGGATAAAAGACTGTATGGCCCCAGAAAGGCATTTTTTCCACTTTCTCAAATAGGGAAAAAAATGTAGGACAACCTAGTCAGCGGTCTATACAACTTACTAGGCATGACTACATGGTAGGGTGACTATGTAGGTTGACTTGGTTAGTGGATTGTCTTCAGTGAATGGCATTGTGCTAAGTGGCATGTTGTTATTGGTTTTAAATGGTGCGAATTGGTTGGGTGTGATGGGGGCAATCACAGGGTGCCATGTGGCCCAACGATAGATCGCCACATGGCCCAGTGAGGGATCATCACGTGGCATCCCGAGGGCCACCAAAACTATGGTAAGGGCCAAACTACACTCCATGGGGTTCAAACACAAGACCTCATCACCACAAGCCTAACACACTACCACTGCACCCATGCTTTATTCCTTACAAGACTATGGCTTAAACTTTGTTTTATTGTCTTATGTATTCCGCCATGGGGGGAGGGGGCTGGTGTCTAGCCCTAGCCTTGGTTAGCGCTACGGGTGGGATTATTGGTGGGAGGTTAGCCCCGCAGTACCCCCTACTAATCGTAACCTCAAACATATAAGCCATTTCCGCCATGTGTCCATGGTTAACATTAAATGCCGACGATTAGGAGTAAACCATGTGATGTTTTAATATAAAAAAACGTATTTGAACATATACAATATGGTTCATAATTTTTTTTATAGGCCTTATTGGAATAATTAAAGCGTCGATAATATCGCTCAGTTTTTGGCAAAATTGGCGTTCTGTTAGCGAAATTCGGGGCAAATTTGTAGGATGGTGCCAGATTTTGAGGAATTTGTGGAGCGGTTAGTGCCAAAACTTAGCGAAGTCATATATTACTCAGGTTTTGACCCAATTTGAGGCAAAAAGAGGCTACACAGACATTTTTTGGCATTCAGGAGATGATGGTACAAGTTTCATTGTTTTTTGAGCATTGTAAACACATGTAGTCACACTTTTGAGCATAATAGAAGTGGGCCAAGCCATTGGAAGCTGGACCAAGGAGTCATAGCCCAGGCGGGGTAAACTCCTTCATCATGTGTTGTTGTTTTACTGTTTATGGTGATGTTCATGTTTTTTAGATGCTGATGTTCAGTGTTTTGTTTACGTTAATTTTCTCAATAAATTCACATACAAGCACATAAAAATTGATGAAAAACTTGCAATTTACCTCATAATTCTCAAGAACTTTGTTTATATTTTGAATTTGATCTTAGTAGAACAAACACTATTATTGCTATTTGGATCACTGGCATAGGTTTGGGTGAAGAAGTCCTTGGACACATGGATGCCTATGTTGTGGGAGCGTCCAAAGCCTCCCAAACACACCCATGCCTACTATGTGTGAGCGTCCAGGGCTTTTCCTCATTAAAATTCAGTGGGACCTATGAATAAGTCACGCGTATGACTAGGATAGTCTTTGGGGGTCCTATAGCACGTACAAAGAGTGTATGTTAGGGTTTTTTGCATCGATTCTAATTTATGAAGGTTCCCAAGGAGGTTGAGTCTGCTCTTAACTGCCTTCATCTCGTTTTACCCTCGTTGGTTAGTTAATTGAGTAGATTTGAGGGAAAGTTTACATTACAACAATGATAATATTTATCACTCTGAAAGGATAATTTTTTTTTTTCTATAAGTTGAAAAAAACACACCAAAAATTTTAAAATGGAAATTTTAATATATATATATATATATATATATATATATATATATATATATATATAATTTTTTATTTCATTAATATAAAAATTATTAGAAAATTTATTTTATTATAAAATTTCTGAAAATTTCTTTTATTTTAGTTTTATTAGATTTTTTTTTTGTGTTTTTAAATAGTTTTTAAAATTATATATAGATATATATGAAAATTTAGAATTTAAAGTAATTTTTAGAGCATTTTGTTTATTTTTTCCTTAATGTTAATGGTTTAAACCAAATACTTTGTCATAGAAACCTTAAATAGTTCTTAGAAACTAGTTTGGATAAGGAAAAAAAAATATTTTCTCCTTACACACATATGTTTTAGTATTTTGATTTATAGGTTATTGAAATTTTAGGAAACTTGGTAACAAGTACCTAAGATTAAATGTATATATTGTAAATTTAAATACGAATTTAAAAAGAAATATTTTATTATGCAACTTAAAATTATATTTTTAAAAAACTATTATGTCATATTTGTTTATTTTATTTTTGATTTAATCAATTTAATAGAAAATAAAAAGAAAACAATTATTTTTTTTGATAAATCTTCATTTTTGATTTGTGAGTGTCATTAAATATATTTTAAAATATTATGTTACAGTTGAATCTCTATCTTCCACCTAATAATTGTTGATAATTAAATTAAAATTCTAAAATTTCTATTCCAAAATAAATTTCATTGTCAATCTTATTATTCAGTTAAATAATAATTATTTCCATATTATATATATATATATATATATATATATATATATATATATATATATATATATATAACAATGCTATATTTAAATCTTAAAACCAATTTTTTTATTATAAGATATGATTTACGATAATTCTAATAATAGAAATTATAAAACGAATACATAGATGAGTGTAAATTAATGCTACTCTATAATCCTAAATTAATATTAATTCACGGAAAAAAGCTCAATAACTTAATTCATAAAAAAAAATCTATTTTAACAATATTTTTTATTTTTTTTTAAATTTAATATGATGTAAAAAAACTAAAATATATATATATATATATATATATAATTAATTATAATTATAACCGTGGTAGGATGCTCTTAACATAATAAAACAATTTTGTTATAATTTGAATTAAAAACATGTATTTTAAGATTTTCATATATGTGATGCTCTTAACATAATAAAACAATTTTGTTATAATTTGAATTAAAAACATGTATTTTAAGATTTTCATATATGTGGAGCAATATGTTTTCAGTTCTGTAAACAATTCGATGCTGGTGGAGATAGTCTAGTGCAGGACAACTTATGTTACATATGGTATTAAAAAACGAATGATTAGGCAAAACAAATATCTGGCCTCTTCCTCTCAAACATTTGAATATGTTTTCAGGTTTCAAGTCCCTGTACACAATTCCATTCTGGTGCAAATAGTCTACTGCAAAGACAACTTCGAGAATCAGTATATGGTATACAAAAACGAATGATTATGAAAAACAAATATATTGACTTTTCCTGAGAAATTTGAGCAAACGAACTAGCATTATTATTGTTTCTACCAGCATAGCTATTTTGGATTTTGAAAAAGACAACCATTTTGACTACTACACAAAAACATACCACAACTTTCAAATATGAAGTAAGAGATTTATGAGATTTGAAATAATAGATTTATGACGAAAAAGAGGAAAACGTTAATGGAATAAGGCATTCATCCTCTTTCCCGTTAAAAGGTGAAATAATAGATTTACGAGAAAAAAAGTGAATGGAGTAAGTCACTCATCTTTTTTTTCTTTCCCTTTAGTGGAGAAGTGCAAAAGAAATTCACTTAAAATCTTAATAAGGTTGAATAGTTTAGATTGCAAGTTAAACAAACAACTGAATAGTTGAGATTGCAAGTTAAACAAAAAGCCGAGTAGTTGAGATTGCAAGTTACTTAAATTTTTTTTATCCAGTCCATGATCTAATAGGCAATATGAAAGTATTTGCTTTTATTTTAGTATGTCTTTTTCTTTCTTTAATTTATTAGAAAATCATTTTTGAAACATGGCTATCCTTGTAATTTATTTAAAAAATATTTATCTATTTGGTGTTCGCCTTGTTCATTTAGTGTGGCTATTGAAACATAGGTTAAATCATTGCTTTTAATAATAATTTTTATTATTTTTTATTTTAGGTTTATAACAATATTATTGATGATGATGATAATGATCATGATGGTTAACGTCCACTATCTTTAGTCTATCGGACCTAAAGAAAAGAGTTATTTAGTTTGATTTAAGATTTTATTCCTATGCTCAAAAACCTTGGAGAGAAGCCTCCTAAGCTCACTATAATTTTGACATCTTACAAGGCTAGGAATGTCAGTGTTGCAAAAAAGATTATGAAATTGAGCTCTAATGTGGTTGTATGCAAGGCACTCTAAGAGGAAGTTATTTTCATCATCAACAGATCCTTTCCATCCATGGTGTTTTAGGAACTATCCAACGGCCGGTTTCACTATGGAGCTCATGAGAGTTCGTTCTAATCTAGACTATATTAATTTTCTTCTTTGAGCTAGTTAAAATAGAGAGATACTTTTGATCTTCTAGGGTGGGGTTGATGACCTCCTTATAATATCTTAATTTTCTTTTAGCTGCTAGATCTTTCTCACACCACATTTTTTCTTTGAGCTTAGAAGTAACAATTTTTTTAATGTTATTAATTTTTTGCAATGCAACATTCTCGTCGATCTCCCAATGGTTTAACCAGGCCCTGATGTCTTTATACCAACCTCGTTTAAGCCTTAGGTGGTTTTGGCTAGAATTTAAAGCTAGCTTAGGAAGTCTATGGTCTCCTATGCTATTGAGCTTGTGCTTGTACAATAAAAGCCTAGTCATAGCCAGACTCTCGATAGAGGAAAGACCCACTTCTATAAGGAGAATAGGATATGGTGTATTTCTTTTAATTTTAGGTTATACGTTATAAAATTCTTTTGGATTTGCTCAATCTTTCTCTAGGATTCTCTAGAGATGCTGCAACCCCAAGCCTCACATCCATATAATATAACATGAGTGACTAAAGTTTCAAAGAGGAACTTATTTCTATCCCACATTACGAGGTTTGTCGTTTTACAATTATTTTCAAGACCAAAATAAGCTTTCCACCCACCATTAATCCTTTTCTGAATGCTATAATTCCAATTGAGCTTATGTTGAATATCAATTCCTAGGTACTTGTAAGAATAAACTTCCTCCAAGTTATTATTGTCATACGTAAAATTAGCGAAAGTGTCATTTTTGGATTTGATAATCATAACTTTTGTTTTGTTAGTGTTAACAGACATACCCATTGTAGAGCAGAAATATTTAATAAGTCTAAGTTGCTTATCAAGATCAGATGGGAACCTTGTGTGAAGAACAATATCATCAGCATAGAGAAGAAGGATGATGACTATCCCAGCTAAGATCGTGCCAACACATCCTACTTCCTCTAAACAACCTTCTAGCTTGTTGATGTAAATGCCAAATAGGGTAGGGGAGAGGGGGCAACCTTGTTTAACTCCGATATTACACTTAATATCTTTCGACCACCCCTCGTTTCTCTTTAACTTGGCAATTACATTCTTTTATAACCTTATAGCGGCTACTCTTAGCTCGAAAGGAACATTTAGCTCTTCTAATCTATTCCATAGGTGTTTCGAGGAACCATATCGAAAGCCTTTCTAAAGTCCACAAAGCAGCATAAGAGATTGGATTTATCATTGCGACATTCCTCCACAATGATCCTAAGCATAACGAGGTGGTCCATTGATGAGTGCTTCCTTCTAAAACCCTTCTTGGCCTTTAGCCCGCTTAACTTCACTTTCAAGCCAAATGCTCAACTTCTTTTCCAAAATAATACCATATAACTTAGATATGTGATGTTTGATCATAATTGTCCTATAATTACAGGGGTTATTTGTATTCCCACTTTTAAAAATAGAGATAATTAGGCTCGGAGTCCAAGGTTTAGGGAACCCTTGCTTTACCTCTTGGTTGAAAAGCTTGTGGATGTGGGGGATGAGAATAGGACCTCTAATTTTTAATATTTTCTCCCAGTAACCTTCAATGTCTTTAGATTTCCCATTTGCCAGGCATTTAACCCCAGAATCAATGTCTTCTAATGAGAAAACTTCTTTCTTTGTGAGTAGGGTTTCAAAATCCCTGGCATTTGAAGATTCATAAAGCTTTTTAAGATAGGAATTCCAGTCATGTAAAGAAATTTTATTATTATCTTTAGTTTTCCTAGTTAGAATCTATCTCTAGAATTTCTTAGGAGCCACCTTAGAGAGGTGTAAGAGATTCTCTTATCTTTTACAAATATATTGCCTTTTTTTCCTTTTAGTTAGGGATTTGTAAATTTTTATCTTGTCAATTTTGAGAGATTCATCAACAACTTCCTTAATTTCTCTCCTCACACTTTTATAATATTTTTCATACCATGGGTTGGTTTTGCTATTGCTTTTATTACTTGAGACTTCAATTGAGAACTTGTTTATAGAATATGAGAGGGTTGTGGTAAAATTATGATAGAGGTCATCTATGTTGTCTATACTAGATAAAGGAAGCAAATTAATTTTTAATTCACTTATAAAGAGATCATTTTTATTTGTATCAAAGATTAAGTTCTTTTGACTATAAGGATTATTTTCTATGGGATCTCTCTTCATGACAAAATTGAGATTTATGAGTAAATTCCTATGATCAAAGTTAGGCTTGTGGTCGTCTAAGATGTCAAAATTTATTATTTCATTGTATAAAGGGAGATCAGAAATAACATAGTCTACCACGCTTCTGCCAAGCCCATGGATGTAGGTCATCTGGCTAGAATTGGGCCACTTCTTTAGACCATTGCAAATTATGAGATCCTGACCACTATAGAGCTTGACTAGCTCCGACCCAAACAAATTATCCCCGAGGTCTTTAGAGCTCCTTTTGTACTAGCTAGCCAGAGTAAGGTCTTCTTCTAACCAAAGAGGATTGGGGTTGGAATTATTTCTTAGAAGAATAGCTTGGTTGCTTGAAGTTCGGGCATTAAAGTCACCCATTAAAACAATATTACCTTTATTCCTTAGGCTAGAAATATCATTCTCTAAACCTTTGTAAGGACTCTTTTTATTTAGATCCTTTTTCTTATAGAAGTTAGAATTAATAGGGGAAAAATAACAGATTGTTATGTAGGTCTTTTTATCATTGATGTCAGTAATCTGAATCCAACTATATTAGTTGTAAGGGTCGCTTTTATAAATTCTAGCATCGGGGGGGATGTTCTTCTTAATGTAGCAAGCTATGCCCCCAATGCCTCTACGGGAGGATCACTTATTTTAGGTAGACCATAGTGTAAAGCCATCTATGTTAGGGACCTTAGATTATTCGTGCTCCCAATCTTCAACAAGCAATATAATATCAACATCATTTGAGATCCAACTTCGCTTCGGGAATTTGTTCCATGGAAAGCCCCGACAGTTCCAAGAAAGAATTCAGAGCATGTTGAATTGCTATTTATTACTATCTTTTTGGTTTCTATCTCGAATAACAGCTTTTCTATTTCTAATTATTGCCCATTTTCCTTCCTTCCTAGCTTCTTTTACCTTTTGAACCTCCTTCCTTAATTCCGCTTGATCTTTTGGAATGAGATCTTCGTTTATAAATATTCTTATTCCTTTTATAATTGAGGTTTTACTGAGTATGTCATACTTATGGTCAGTAGAGCTCACCTTTATTCGGATCAGTATTCCTTTATTCTTAGTTAATTTCCCTAACCTTGTTGCTTTTGTGAGACACGTGGTTTCAATTTGTAATCTATTATGTAATTCTGTCTGGGCTATGGCTAAAGTATCCTTGTCTACTTCCTCTTTCAAACCAAATATTATAAGGTTCAAGGCCCTTTTGTTACACTCATGGTCTAATTTGATCAATTTTTTCATTTCATCTTTAATTGGTTTGATATCTAATTTACCTGTCCCACTATTTAGGGTGAGACTATTGTTAACTTTTTCTTCTAGTTATTTAATCATGTCCTTCATTTTAAGACTCTCTATATTATCAACATCTCCTTGTTGGTATGTTTGGTTCGTATCATGGTTTTTATTTTCTATGACCTACAACCTAGTGTCCATTTCCTCCATTTTATTCTCCAATAGTTCTATTTTATTTTCTATTTGTTTTTAGATATTGTCTTCAAGAGATGAGAATTTGTTTTCTAGCATGGCTTGTAACTGGGTTTGTAGCTTGACTTCTCGTTCTTCTCTACATTTCTCTAAATACTCTATATACTCATAAAGGCTTTGTAGAGTAACTGTGCTAGGTCTACCTTTGGTAATATTTGGTAACTGCAGTGAATTATTCATACTTGAGAATATATGAGAAGATGTGTATTAGAAAAAGATAAGGAATGTGTGCACCTGAATATTAGTAAACCAGACAGTAGACCTGAAGTGCCCAGGTCTGAAAATTTATTGAGAAAAAATCACCGCAGACCCATGTATTAATAGAGAAAATTCATCGCAGATCCAAGTATTAATCGAGAAAATTCATCACAAATCCAAGTATTAATCGAGAAAATTCACCACAAAATTTTCACTGCAGACCCAAGTAGTTAATAATAAACATTAAGTTTAATATTAATATTAATATTAAATCATTAATGAAATTACTAGTATTATTAATAAATTTAACATTTTAAGTATAAACAATATTAGTATTAATACTAATACCAATATTAATATTAGTAAATATCTTAAATTATACTAATTGACTTCATTTTTTAAAACTTGGTGGCATATAAATGATGGAAAATGATGCATTTCACTTATATCAGCCACATTTACTAATGTGGTTATGTTAGTTTAGTTGGTTGATAGAAACTTTCAAGCAACCATTTTTTTTTCCTTGAAATGTCAAATATTATAGAGGAAGTCATTCACTTTCAGGTGGAAATTCTCTAGTGAAGAATGTAGGTGGGGAAGGATTGATAAGAAAATCACTGTAATTGCATATGAAATTTGTATTCAATGATAGTGATGAAAATTGTGCTAGAAAGGTCAACGCCACCGGATATACAATTAGTCACTAAAGCTTGTGCAAAATACACCTTCAAAAATAAGGAGCTTCTTAGAATTATGTGAATTCCTAGTATTGCAAAATATAAAATCATACACGGTATTTTCAAAAGATAAAGGTCATGTTGATAACATTGGAACTTGCCACAGTATTGTATAATGGAATTTCGAACTATCCCATATAAATTGTTTCTCATGGAAAATTTAAACTCTCTTAAGGAAAGAGATTTATTAGGTATAATAGATCAAAAATTGCACATGAAGAGATTCAAGATAATCACTCAATCAACGAAGCTTTCAAACAAATGAATTGGCATTAAAACAATCGATTCCAATTTGATTCAATCAACAAATCAACTTGAAATCCATATAAGGATAACAAAATTAGAATTTAAGATCCAAAAATATGATATTGACACCTCTAATTATGGAATTATCACTCCTAAATCTATAAAAACTCGAGAGAGTCCTAATTTTGTAGAGGAAAAATCGAAGATGAAAACCAGTTTTCTATTAAAACAAATCTAGAATTTCAAATCATGAGAACTACAACCCTCTATGGTAACACCTACTACATGGACATTATATCGAGGAATGCTATGTCGATTGAGGATCATAATCAGCCAAAATACTTGAAGAAATTATAATAAATGATCTTGGAGCTAAGAATGATAGCTCACCCATTAGTTCATGGGCATATCCCTATTACAAGTTATCCACGAGGCTCAATATAGAGGGTGATGCAAATGCTTCATGGGATGAGAATTTCATGATCCACATTACAAACAAATCATTGTTGAAAATGCAGAGGAAATTAATGCCCTCATTGATTATTTTCCCCATCAGATAGAAATGGAAATAAAGATTGAAGAGTCAACTATTCACTGTGAGATATAGAATTTGTGGTCATATTTGATGTCAAGATTTAGTCTGGACACCCTCACAAATCTCTTAGATATGGATGAGAAGGTGAGAAACTAGGTAATGGTAGTCATGGAGGATAATTGCTTAATGGATAGAATATTACTATCAAAAAGTACTCCATGTGCCCGTGGGAGTTGTAGGAAGCACTAGATGAGATTTCTAAAAACATTCCATGTAGCTTCATACATCACATGCCTTATGTGGTTGGTTATATACTTCATGTGTATATTCTCTGAACCTATGACTACCACAAAGAAACTACAACCTTCACAACACCCTATGGACAATGCTTCAATATTCTTTCTCACATGTCTTACCTTCTCATGGTTTTGATACCAAAATAATAAAAACAAAGACACCATAGAGAGATAGGAAAACTATGTAACTCAGAGATTTTATTAATTGGAACACACACATATAACACATAATAGAGTCTCATTTTTTGGCAATGGTACCGACATTGAAGATAATGATGATATGGATACAAATTAATGCTACAAACTAACAACATTAACTAAGGTAATATATAATAATGGTTTGGAACAATAAATTCCTCCAATTAACTCTAACATCCTCTTGTTCCTAATTTTATGGATGTGTTTTTAAACAATAATTCTTTAAGTTTTGTAGTGAATTTGTATTGAATTATCAAGAGTAGTTATCTCATGTCTCTACTTACTGCATTCAAATTGTTTTCAACATTATAAAAATAAATATATTTTATTCTAAAACAACATATAGATCTATTCCAATTACAAAATGAGAAATACATTTGTCATAGTTTATAAAATTGGTTTAATAATTTAAGAAAAATATAAATATTTTTTTTGGAAAATTTGGTTATGCATATGAAAATGCTTGAAATCAGGGTCGGACTGAGAGGCTAAATCTATCCCCCGTGAGGGTAGGAACTAATAATATTTCTAATAATAATTAATCTATTAATATATTTTCTTACATATATCCACAATTGTTTATCTGAGTTTCGATATCCACAATTGTTAATCTCATTGTTAGAACTATTGAAAGCCTCCACACCTTCTCATATTTTAGGGATCTTCAAAAGAAATGAATGTTGGGTCACCCCATTCTCCTTCGGCCATATTAACCTAGCTCAACATTGTGGCTTCAACCTCCTTAGCGAATTATGCCTTAAATAGTTCCCCTTTTGCGAATTTTGGTTCGAGTTTCTCTAGTTGGGGAGATATTGAAGAGCTGAGAACACCACAGAAAATCCAAAATCTCTCAAGGATATATTTTATTAGATATAATATATCAAAACTTTCTCACGAATAGGTTGAACATAATCACTCAATCAAGGAAACATTCAAACAAATGAATTGGCATTCAAACAATCAATAAATCAACTTGCAACCCCTAGGACGATACCAAAATTAGAATTTAGTAGCCTAAATTTGATATTGGCAACTATTATTATGGAATTAGCACTCCAGACTCCACAAAGTCCTAAATTTGTACAGGAAAAATTGAATATGAAAAACAAAATGCTACTAAAACACATCTATAATTTCAAATCATGGGAGCTACAACCCTCTATGGTAAGGCCTACTACATGAACATTAACTCCGGGAATATTGAGTCAAATGAGGAGAATAATCATCTGAAATGCTTGGAAAAATAACAATAACTGATCTTGGAGCTAAGAATGATAGCTCGTCCATTGATCTATTAGTTGATCCTTATTAAAATTTCTACTACAGGGTCGAGCTGGAGTGTGATGCAAATCCTTCGTGGAATGAGAAGCTCATTATCACCATTACATTTTTTATTAGTGTGGAGGAAATACATGCCTTCATTGATTATTTTCCCATGAGATAGAACTGGAAATACATATTAAATATTTGATCGTTTGGGGTGAGCTATAGAATTTGGGGTCACATTTGATGTTAAGATTTATTTTGGACTCCCTCTCAAATATCCTAGTTCTAGATGATAAGGCAAGGAAATGTGTAATGGTATACATGGAGGATAGTTTCTTAATGAATACAATAATACTATCACCAGGTACTCCATGTAGTTGTGGGATTTATAGGAAGCATGAGATGATATTTCTAAAAACATTCCATTTAGCTCCATACATCACATGACACATGTGGTTGGTTTTATACTACATTTAATTCATGCTTTGAACCTATGGCTACAACATAGAAAGTACAAGCACACCTGCCAATGGAAAATGCTTCAATATTGTTTCTCACATGTCACACCACCTCATGGTTTTGATACCAAAATAGGAAAAACAAAGACAATCGAGAAGGATTGAATAACAATACAACTAAGAGGTTTTATTAACTGGAGCACACATATAACACATAATATAGCTTTATTTTATAGTAATGGTATCAACATAGAAGATAATGAAGATATAGCTAAAATGCTACAAAATAACAACATTAACTAAGTTAATAAAGAAGAATGGACTACAACAATATAATCCTCCAATTAACTCTAACATCCTATTATTCCTAATTTTATGGATACATCTTTAAACAATAATTCTTTAAATTTTGTAGTGAGTATTTATATGGTACTACATAGAACACCTTTTACTATCGATTTAAAATAAATAAATAGTATAATGAATGCTTGAGAGTGGCTATTTCACACTCCCATTTTATAAAAATCGCTATCTCATTGTATTTTCTTTCTCTTTATTCAAATTGTTTTCAAGGTTACACAAATTTATCGGTCTGCTACTAAAAACAACATATAAATTACCAACCACAACATTTTACTATCAATTTGAATCACATAAAAATGTAAAATGAAAATATTGTATATAGAATTATACTATTTGTAATGCATTCAATTACTTTAGTATTCCCTAAGGTTGTAAATTTACATAAAATCTATCATTGAATCAGATTTAATGTTTGTAAAAGTATATAAGTATGAATATTTAAAAGCTTCATAACAATATTTCATTTAATTTATTTCACAATATAATCTAATTTTTTTATTAATGTTTTTAAATTTTATATATTAAGTAATAATGTTTGCACAAAAGGTAAATTATAGTTAACTGAAAATTTAAATAACTTATTGATATTGTTGAAAGAGATAGACTTTAAAGCCTACCTATTAATCCGTTTTCTTACCTAAAGGAAATTAAAACCAAACCATTTTATTTTCCAAGAAAATCACATAAATCTAATAATAATTAATTTATTATTCTGTTTTTATAATTAAAAGAAAATTAAATCAAGCCAAAAAAATATTATTTTTCTTTTTAAAAATAAATTAAATAATAAAAAAATTCTATAAATTAAATAAGATTTCTTATCATTAGGAACTGTCTCTAAAGATGCAAAGGTACACCAAAGGAATAGAAGATTTGGTAATATTGTCTCGCCCAATGCAAACATTATCAATAACTTTTATGAGTGGAGAAAAAATGCTTCTCAATAAGAATCTAAGAATATGTAGATGACAAATATGTAAATTCACTCTAAGACTTCAGAAATAGGCATAAAAACCTTTGATTATGACTCCATTTGTTAAATTTTAATGACTCATGAGACAAATTAGGCTGCTATTAGGATTGAAGAAGGAATTTTCGGTATTAAGAAAGACGTCATTGTCAATTCCTTCGGTACAATCTAGTGCCAGAGCAAGAGGAATGTGAATGACAACCTAGGAGGTGGAACTAGTGTAGAGTGATGCTCTTCCAAAGGTGGAAAGATAGACACTCTTCCAAGAAAAAGAATATAATTCCAATAATGATTTTCTAGTAAAGTTCATTTTTTTTTGCTAGTTTTGAACTTCTAGGTTCTAAGTTTTGTAAATATGGGAACCATGATCATATAAAAGTCCTTTTAGGAGAAAATAAATAAATTTAGGAGAAAGTGGTAGCAGATGTCACCTATTGTGACTTCAATTACATTTTTTTTTTTTTTTAATAGGAGTTGTCTTCTAATGTAGAAAATCTTGAATTCACCAACCAATTTCTAGGTCATGCCTATGAAATCACAACCGCACTGTGTGGGAAATCGCAAATGCACCATGTGTGATCTCAGGCTTGGGCTTGCAGATAAAATTATCAATCCTTGAATGCTTCAAATCAGCATCCAAGTCCCCATAATTTTTCATTTTGGGGTAAAAGCAACACCAATGGGATTGATTTTGGGCAAATCTTTGATAGGTTCCAGGAACATCCAATCCATCATATTGATTAAAAGAAGGTAGGAAAAAATCTACATTACTCCATGATTAATCTACAAGAATTAAATATTTCCTTACACTGTAGCTTAACCTTTATCACATCTTTGCATGATTAATTTAGAAGAATTAAATATTTTCTTAGGCTTTACTTGAATCTCCATCACATCTTTGTGTAGTGCTTCACTATTGGTAAATATTTTTGTTCTCTTTTAAGATATCATAATATAGTATAATCACAATAAAAGAATAAAAATTACTTATAATAAAAGAATAAAAACTACTTATATATTAATAATATATATGAAAATTTTGTATAATAAATATTAAAATTTTGTATAACAAAAATTAATTTTCTTATTATAAATTAATTTGAAGACATTTAAATATTAATAAAATTTACTATTCTAATATTTTTATAGATTTATTTTTTAAAATCCAACAAAACTTAATTTTATAATAAATTAACTTAGAAACCAATGAAAAATCAAAATTTTTCAAGATTTAGATATTAAAAACTTTCTTTTCTCATATAGGATGTAATTTTGAATTCACAAATTCCATTAGAGTTGTAGTGAAGTACAAGATTGATCCCGATTGCCAATTTCTACAATATAGTTGTATATATATACATATACATTAAATAATATTAAAATATTTGTAAATTAAATTAATTTTAAATTAATCTATTTTTAAATAGTCCAAGCTGATACAAGTGGGAGTTAAATTTATATATAAGTTTATAAATTCAAACATTCACACAAATTTAAAAGAAATTGTAAAATAAACTTAACTTAAAAAATGCCTATGGATAATTGTGAGAATAAACTTATACAAACATGTAAAAGCTAAAAATAAAAACCTTGTTATAATCTAAATTTTTATGTTTATAATTTTTTATTTGAGAAATTTATAATAATACTAATAATCTATTTTTTCATGACCTAAATAATCCAAGTAACTTCTTAAAGAATATATGTTATATGCTATTCATCATCATACCTCCTATTCATATGAAATATGAAAAATGAATGGTAGATTATATCGCATATATGAACTATCAAAATTTAATATGTAGTAAACGATTTGCTCTGGACCGAGCTATTCATTTCGAATCCTTCAATAAACATTTTCTGGGCATATAGAATGCTCTAGTTTAAACTCATAGGCAAATGTGCTGAATTTTTCTGAAGAAACTTAAGGTTATTGTGCTGGTACTAAATATAAACCAGTTGTTTGTTTTTTCTGCTGAAAAAAAATGCAATGCTATAGTGCCATACGAAAATGGTCGGCCTTGCTGAAATAGATTGCAGAGTCACTCGGGATTGGAGACCCTAAACATTTTAAATGCCATTATCCGTGGGAGCCTACCACCTCACAGCTATGTGTCGTGGTTATTCACATCTGTCTAGCAGCTAGTAGGGTATTTATTAAGTAATGATTGGTTTAATCATGAATAATGGACTTACTATTTTTCATTGATTCTGTTAATTGAATTGTCGACTAAAAAGTACTAAAATATTTATTCTCATTAAAAATTATTATTTCATCTGCTTGGTAACATAATAATTTATTTCACCATCATTGACTGTAACCTGTGAACACAGTTAAAATGCCATAATATGTTGCTTCTTTTCAACCGAATTTGATAGATTTGGATTAATTGACGACTCAATAAAGTAGATTTGGATTACGGGAAGAACTCTCAACCTTATTTGATTATATAGGGTTGGATTATTTGAAGACCTAGCGAAGTTTTTTTTGGATTATTTCAAAACTCTCAACGACTTCTCAATTTGATTTGACTATGGTTTTGGATTATTTGAATAACGAACAAAGGCAATAATCAAACGTTGTTGTTAAACATTTTGGTTAAGCCCTTCAATAACTCATGTTGAATCAAATTTTAGACATCGTCATCGTTAAACATTCTGGTTAAGCCCATACAATCCCTAATTTTCAGAATTAAATTGAAAATAAGATGTCAACATGGAATGGAGTTTTCTCTGTCGATGCTAGGTACATAGTGCAAACGAGTTAGAATCCATAATACGAACATAAACGTCAAATCAAATCGAGCTGTTTTTCAACGGAATCGAATATTCTTTTAAATCTTTTTCAAATACTAGAAAGGTCCAAAAGATTTTATTTGATCAAATTGAATAATATTATTAAAAAATCCTATTTGATTTATAGAGGTTTTTTCATATTTGATTTCTTTTCCATAAGAAAATAAACATTTTTGTTTAGGTTTTATTTTTCAATACGTAAGAAAATGAATTAATATATTGAAAAACCTATTTTTTTTATGCGGTGTTTTCATATTTGATTTATTTTCTAGAATAAAATAGTTTTTTTTTTTAATTATTTATTATTAATTTTCATAGATTTATTATTATTATTTATTAATAAATTTTATTAATTTTTTTAAATAGAAATTTATTTTTAAATTTTCTTATTTTCTATTTATTTCTAAGTTGTTCTTATGACGGGTTTGGTTAGGCATATCTAGCCAATAAGATATTTGTATTTTCATCTTTCTCTCTAGAAATAAAAATTGACACTTACACAACAATTCTCATGGAATTAGTTGGGAAGTGTGTTGTCCATTAAAATTTTCTAAATCTCATCCTAAATGAAAAAATAAATATTCTCATCAAATATTTTACAAAATTTTAATATATATTGTTAATATATAAATATTTTTGAAAGGTAGCACTACAACCCTAATAGAATTAGATGGGAATGCACTTTAGAGTTTTCTAAATCACACCCTAAATGAAAAAAGAAAGTTTCTAATATCTAAATCTTGAGATATTTTGATTTTTCATTAGTTTCTAAGTTAATTTATTATAAAATTAAGTTTTCTTGGGTTTTAAAAAAAATATACATGAAAATATTAGAATTTATTTTTTATTTATTTTTTATTTTTATGTTTTAAAGTCAATTTATAATTAAAAATTAATATATATTATACAAAATTTTAATATATATTATTAATATATACATATTTTTTACTCTTTTATTGTGATTATACTATATTATGATATCGTAAAAGAGGGAACATAAAGATTTATCAATAGTGAAGCATGGCACAAAGATGTGATGGAGGTTGAGCTAGAGTGTAAGGAAATATTTAATTCTTGTAGATTAATCATGGAGTAATGTCGCTTTTCTGCCACCTACTTTTAATTAATCTTGGATTGGATGTTCCTATAATCCATCAAAGCTTTGCCCAAAATGAATGCCATTGGTGTTTCTTTTACCCCAAAATAACAGATTATGGGGTTCTGGATCGTGATTTGAACCATTCAAGGATTAATAATTTTATTCCCAAATCCAAGATTGAGATCACACAAGGTGTGCTTGTGATTTCACATGCATGACCTAGAAATTGGTTGGTGAATTCAAGTTTTTTTACTTTAAAAGATAAATCTTATTCCAAAAAAAAAATTATGTAATTGAAATCACCATAGGTGAGGTGTGCTACCACTTTCTCTTGAATTTTTTTTTTCTCCTAAAAGGACTTTTATATGATCATGGTTGCCATATTTACAGAACTTAGAACCTAGAAGTTCAAAGATAGCAAAAAAATGAACTTAATGATAAAATCATTAAGGAGATTATATTATTTTTCCCGGAAGAGTGTTTCTCTTTCCACCTCTAGAAGAACGTCACTCTACTCCAGTTCCACATACTATGTTGACATTCTCATTCCTATTGCTCCAACACTAGACTATACTGAATGAAATGATAATGACGTCTTTCTCAATACCGAAAATTCCTTCTTCAATCCTAATAGCAAAAAAAAAATTCTCATGTGTCATTAAAATCTAAGAGATGGAGTCCTATTCAGAGATTTGTATGCCCATTTCTAACGTCTCTGAGTGACTTTACATATCTGTCATCTACATATTCTTATTGAGAAGAAATTTTTCTCCACTCATAAAAGTGATTAACAATGCTTTCATTGGAGTGTGTGGCGTGACAATCTTACCAAATATTCTATTCCTTTGGTGTACTTTGCACCTTTAGGAATAAATGGTGATTATTAGAAATCTGATTTGATTTATGGAATTTTGTTATTTAAAAAAAAAAAAATAGTTTTTGGGCTATGTTTTATTTTCTTTTACTTATGAAAACTAATTAATAAATTAATTATTCTTAGGTTTATAGGATTTTTTTACAACTTTTTTGGTTAGGTTGTAATTTCCTTTAGATAAAAAAATGGATTAAATTGGATCAAATTGTAGGATTTAAAGTGTATCTCTTTCAACATTATAAATAAGTTATTTCAATTTTCATTTAATTATAATTTAGCTTTTGTACAAACATTATTATTTAACATTTTAAATTTAAAAATATTAGTCAAATAATTTGGATTATATTTTGAAATAAATTAAATTGAAAAATGTTATGAAGCTTTTAAATATTCATCCTTATATACTTTTAAAAAAAATATTATTCAACGATAGAGTTTATCTAAATTTACAACTTTAAGGAATAATAAAGTAATTGAAGATATTACAGATAATATAATTCTATATACATTATTTTCATTTTACATGTTTATGTAATTAAAATTGATAATAAATGTGGTTTATGCAATGCTAGATAAATGGCAAACAAATTAGAAATGTGGTTGGTAATTTATATGTTGTTTTTAGAAAAAAAATATATATCTCTAGTCTTGAGAACAATTTGAATAAAGTGAAAGAAAAGACAATGAGAGAGTTACTCTTATAAAATGGGAGTGTGAAATAGACACTCTCACGAATTCACTACATTGTTTATGTACTTTAAATTGATAATAAAATGTGTTATATATAGTGCCATATAAATATTCATTACAAAATTTAAAGAATTATTGTTTAAATATGTATCCATAAAATTAGGAATAATAGGATGTTAGAGTTACTTGGAGGATTGTATTGTTCTAATCTATTATTCTTTATTAACTTAGTTAATGTTGTTAGTTTGTAGCATTAATTTGTGGCTATATCATCAATATCTTTTATGTTGATACCATGGCCATAAAATAAAGCTCTATTATGTGTTATATGTGTGTTCCAATTAATAAAATCTCTCACTTTCATGGTTATTTTATCTCTTTATATTTTCTTTGTTTTTTCCGTTTCGGTATCAAAGCCATGAGGTGGCGTGACATGTGAGAAAAAATATTGAAATTTTTTCCATTGGAAGTTGTGCTTGAACTTTCTATGTTGTAGCAATAGGTTCAGAGCATAAATTGAATGTAGCATTGATCCAGGTGGATTAAACAGGTACAGGTACAAATGGCTTAAGTACAAGGCTCAGAAATCAAAGTGTTCAAAAAGCTCTTGAACCAAGTTCAAGTTGTATATCTCAAAATTCTAAATCCAACGGCGCAGACGACACTCATCTCCGAGTCCAAATGAAGGAGTAAGGAGCAGTCAAAGTTCAGAGGTTGACTTGGTGATGTGGCAAACTAAGGAGGCAACAATTTTGCTGAAACCTGGCCACCGGATTCCGACCAACCTGGCCAGATTCTGGGCGAATTTGTGGGACCGTTAAAACCACTCCTTCGGTCAAAATTCGAAGGTTCAAAAAACAAACAGTTGGTTTTAAATAACAACCAAAACAAAAAAAATATATATTAAGGGTGGCGGGCCACCAACCCCGCCACCCCATGCAAATCCGCATTATATTATTAAAAAAAGAAATGTGTTGGGGGGCGGGTGGTCAACCCCGCCACCCCCACGGTCCCCACTATACAAATAGCCGGCCATATTAAATGGGGTGGGGGTTGTTAACCCCACTGCCACCACTTATATGCACGTGGCCCATTTTCATACGGGGCGGGCCGCCCAATATGGGTCTGGCCCCCCACGTCACATCACTATTTTAAATACGGTTCAATGGTAAGTTAAAATATGTAATGCGGTTAAAAAAAAATGTATGTGAAGTATGGGGGGGCGGGATTTGACCCCCCGACCTCTCCTCAACGAATTCCAAATTTTACCATTGCGTCCAACAGCTGCGTTGGTAATTCCGCCGAGAAATTTTTATATAAACTCATCTTTTTACCAGTGCGCCCAAGCATGGAGGAGCAGAGAGCGCGCACGGAATTTGAGAATTATTATTTTTTAATTGCAGGGGCAGTGGAACCATGAGCCAGAAAAGAGGCAGGCGGAACCTCGATTGAGGCAAATTTTCAAGAGGGAAAAATTTCGACTTTGTCCAAATGGGACAAATTTTATGTCGTTTCAGCACTACTCAGCGCCACGAGTTTGATGGCGTGCTCAGTTTCTGCATCTAAGTTTTTGATTTTCCAGCCACTTTTGGAAGTGGACTATGCCAGTGTCAGATTTTTGCATGTGAGCAGTCGTTTTCCACTTTCTCGACGCCACACGATTGATGGTGTTTTCAGATTCTGCCGCAGAGCTGCTCAGCCTTCAGAAAATGGCAGCATGAGGTATATGATGTGTATTCCATGTACTTCTTCATTTATTTCTCGTTGAGATGCATTATGTCTTGCAGATCCCGGTTGATACATGAGTTGAGGGATCTTGCTTTGTGTTGTTATTGATGTACTTTCAGCTATGGATTTGTGTCATGTATGAGTCCCTTTTATGCCACATTGGCGGGATGCTCTGATTTTCTATGTGTATTGTTGAGATCCCTTGTTTGCCAGGATTGGCGGGATACTCTTGTTTGCTACATGTCAGCTATGGTCATACTGATAGGAGTCTTTCTTTATGTATGAGAGTTCTGCAGTAGAACATCTCTTAAAGAACTCAAGCCACTCCTGCGTGAGGGAAATTTTTCGTTGTATGTCATAGTGAAGCACATCCATGTACATCTCTTCTCACAACACATAATGCAGCGGCCTACACCATCTTGACACCAAGGCCCGGAGATGTAGTCCCTCCTGGACGAACTCCGTCATCAAACGATGTGTTCTTATGATTGTTGATCTTGTTCATTTATGTTCCTCTTATTTACAGCTACAGTTGTTCATTTAAGTTCTTTAACGTCTTAAGTAAATGCAATTCTATTTATCAGCCGAATTAAAAGGTCTTGGTTAAGGGGTATCAAGATTTTACCCTGGATCAAGTGGTATCAGAGCAGGTATTCTTGCTGATTGGATTGCAGGCGTGAACATTGAACGTTTGCTAATTTGAGCCATGGAAAGTGTCAAGGACATGTACGAAACCATGCTCAGGGTGTCTAAGAAAGCGGACATACTATACAAGGCTTACGAAAAACAAGCAGCAGAGAGCGAAGAATTGAAGACCCTCCTACACAAAGAGGAGGAGGAAAAACAACAGTTGTAGCTTCAGTTGCGAACCACAACAGAAGAGTTGGAAGATTGGAAGCGCAACAATGAAATTCTGCAAGAAGATCATGATTCCTTGAAGGCATTCCTATATGAAGAGAAGGAAGAGAAGCAACAGTTGCAGCTTCAGTTGCAAGCCACGACAGAGGCGTGGGAAGATTTGAAACGCAACAACGAAACTCTTCAGAGAGATCATGATGCCTTAAAAGCATTCCTACAGAAAGAGAAGGAGGAGATGCAGCAGATGCAGCTTCAGCTACAAGCCGTGTCAGAGGCAGTGACAGAAGTGAAGCACAACGAAGGCTTACAACAGCTTTCTTCATCTGTTTCGCAATCAACACCTAAGGTAAATAGTGTTGATTTTTCTTCAGTTTCTTCACATGATGTCATTTCAGTTGGAAGTGTGGAGATACCAATCACAGGTACCGACATGAGGCTCCTCACTAAAATGGGGTACAGAGGAGGAGGACTTGGCATTCGTGGCCAAGGCATCACCGAACCATTGGAGGTTGTGCAACGACCTCGTTATGCAGGTTTGGGGTACATTGACAAAGGATGTTCGAAGGACATCAAAGGTAAACAGATAATGATGAACTCTCCAAGGAAGAGGAATGATAGGGACACTTCGCCATCATTCCACGGCAGTGCACGTTGCAGTGAAGGAACCGAGGTGAGCTTCCATCATCATGATGGCACCGGAGACCACCCCAGAAGGTATACTAAGTCTCATTATTCCAGAGTGCATTTTGACTATAAGAATGTTGATAACCATGGTCGTAAAGTATGGTATCGTAAAACTTATTTATTTTGTGGTTTAAATAACCATGTGATTTCTAAGTGCTGGAATAGGATGGCAGCACAAAGAAGGAAGAGGCACGAAAAACCTTCTCCCCAATGGGAAAAGAAATCAGTTAAGCAGGTTTGGAGGAAAAAGAACTTTTGCACCCATTACGACCGAAGTGGCCACCAAAGAGCCACATGCTGGAAACTTCATCTAGAGTAGTGCCATAAAGCCAAAGCGCCCGTGCATGCACCAGTCGAAAGAGCTGATCGACAAGCAAGTTTGCCACAGGGAGATGATCCACTCGTTTTAATAAATGAGCAGTGGTTCTTCTAGATTGTTTTTTTTCTAGAGATGTTAAGCTTGTCATGGCCATGCTTGTAAGTCTTTTGTCTCATTTTTATTATGAAAGTGATGATGTGTTTCCATCACTCGTTTAAGCGACCATGACATTTCTTTTTGGCCTTGTTTTATGAGTCGTGTGTTAGATCTCTTTCATGTAAAAGTGATGATATGTTGCCATCACTTTGAGATGCGACAATTATGTTTTGGTCATGTTGTATGAGTCGTCTGATGCATTTCTTTCATGTAAAAGTGATGAGGAGTTTTTCCATCACTTCGAAATGCGACGATGAGGTCTGGTCTTGTAATTTTGTTGATGTATGATTTCCATTTTGCTGTAAGCTTGACCACCGAGTGCATGTTATAAACTCGTGTCAAGTATGGAAACATCTGGGTCATTATTGGTCACATTGAGAATGTAATGTTCATGGCAACTTTAGGCAGGTGTTGGCATTCCGATTCCGAAAGACAGAAGTGAAGGAGTCTGTAAGGGATGCGCCTTTTCAAAGATTTTCATTTCAGCAGTTGCAGGTGTTGGCTTTACATCTTGATTCCGAAGTATGTGAGGTGAAGGAGTGTTCAAGGGATGTGCCTTTTCATACATTTGCATTTCAGCAGTTGCAAGTGTTGGCTTTACATCTTGATTCCGAAGTACGTGAGGTGAAGGAGTCTTCATGGGATGTGCCTTTTCAGACATTTTCATTTCAGCAGTTGCAGGTGTTGGCTTTGCATCTCGATTCCGAAGTACGTGAGGTGAAGGAGTCTTCATGGGATGTGCCTTTTCATACATTTTCATTTCCGCAGTTGCAGGTGTTGGCTTTACATCTTGATTCCGAAGTACGTGAGGTGAAGGAGTCTTCATGGGATGTGCCTTTTCAGACATTTGCATTTCAGTAGTTGCAGGTGTTGGCTTTGCATCTTGATTCTGAAGTACGTAAGGTGAAGGAGTCTTCAAGGGATGTGCCTTTTCAGACATCACATTGTAGCAGTTGCAGATGATGGCTTTGCATCTTGATTCCGAAGTACGCTAGGTGAAGGAATCATGTGGGGATGCGCCTTTCAATGACAGTTACAGATAGTTGATGATACATAAAGCTTGATGCTTTTGGAGGACCAAAAGCTCCTCAGTGGGGAGGATTGATCGAGGTGGATTAAACAGGTACAGGTACAAATGGCTTAAGTACAAGGCTCAGAAATCAAAGTGTTCGAAAATCTCTCGAACCAAGTTCAAGTTGTAGATCTCGAAATTCTAAATCCAACGGCGCAGACAGCACTCAATTCCGAGTCCGAATGAAGGAGTTAGGAGCAGTCAAAGTTCAGAGGTTGACTTGGTGATGTGGCAGACTAAGGAGGCAACAATTTTGGTGAAACCCAGCCACCGGATTCCGAGCAACCTGGCCAGATTCTGGGCGAATTTGTGGGACCGTTAAAAGCACTCCTTCGGTCAAAATTCGAAGGTTCAAAAAACAAACAATTGGTTTTAAATAACAACCAAAACAAAAAAATATATATATTAAGAGTGGCGGGCCACCAACCCCGCCACCCCATGCAAATCCGCATTATATTATTAAAAACAAAATGTGTTGGGGGGTGGGTGGTCAACCCCGCCACCCCCACGGTCTCCACTATACAAATAGCCGGCCATATTAAATGGGGCGGGGGTTGTTAACCCCACCGCCACCACTTATATGCATGTGGCCCATTTTCATACGGGGCGGGCCGCCCAATATGGGTCCGGCCCCCCACGTCACATCACTATTTTAAATACGGTTCAACGGTAAGTTAAAATATGTAATGCGGTTAAAAAAAAACGTATGTCAAGTATGGAGGGGCGGGATTTGACCCCCCAACCTCTCCTCAACGAATTCCAAATTTTACCATTGCGTCCAACAACTGCGTTGGTAATTCTGCCCAAAAATTTTTATATAAACTCGTCTTTTTACCAGTGCGCCCAAGCATGGAGGAGCAGAGAGTGCACACGGAATTCGAGAATTATTATTTTTTAATTGCAGGGGCAGTGGAACCATGAGCCAGAAAAGAGGCAGGCGGAACCTCGATTGAGGCAAATTTTCAAGAGGGCAAAATTTCGACTTTGTCCAAATGGGACAAATTTTATGTCATTTCAGCACTACTCAGTGCCACGAGTCTGATGGCATGCTCAGTTTCTGCATCTGAGTTTTTGATTTTCTAGACACTTTTGGAAGTGGACTATGCCGGTGTCATATTTTTGCATGTGAGCAGTCGTTTTCCACTTTCTCGACGCCACAAGATTGATGGTGTTTTCAGATTCTGCCGCAGAGCTGCTCAGCCTTTAGCAAATGGCAGCATGAGGTATATGATGTGTATTTCATGTACTTCTTCATTTATTTCTCGTTGAGATGCATTATGTCTTGCAGATCCCAGTTGATACATGAGTTGAGGGATCTTGCTTTGTGTTGTTATTGATGTACTTTCAGCTATGGATTTGTGTCATGTATGAGTCCCTTTTATGCCACATTGGCAGGATGCTCTGATTTGCTATGTGTATTGTTGAGATCCCTTGTTTGACAGGATTGGCGGGATACTCTTGTTTGCTACATGTCAGCTATGGTCATAATGATAGGAATCTTTCTTTATGTATGAGAGTTCTGCAGTAGAACATCTCTTAAAGAAGTCAAGCCACTCCTACGTGAGGGAAATTTTTCCTTGTATGTCATAGTGAAGCACATCCATGTACATCTCTTCTTACAACACATAATGCAGTGGCCTACACCATCTTGACACCGAGGCCCGGAGATGTAGTCCCTCCTGGACAAAATCCGTCATCAAATGATGTGTTCTTATGATTGTTGATCTTGTTCATTTATGTTCCTCTTATTTACAGCTACAGTTGTTCATTTAAGTTCTTTAACGTCTTTAAGTAAATGCAATTCTATTTATCAGCCGAATTAAAAGGTCTTGGTTAAGGGTATCAAGATTTTACCCTGGATCAAGTATAAAACCAACCACATGAAGCATGTGATGTATGGAGCTACTTGGAATGTTTTTAGAAATCTCATCTAGTGATTCCTATAACTCCCACAACTACATGGAATAATTGGTGATAGTACTATTGTATTAATTAAGAAAGTATCCTCCATGTATACTATTACACATTTCCCTACTTTATCGTCTAGACCTAGGATATTTTCGAGGGAGTCCAGAATAAATCTTGACATCAAATCTGACCCCAAATTCAATACCTCATAGGGAATAATCAACCCTTGAATATATATTTCTAGTTCTATCTTATGGGGAAATAATCAATAAGGGCATTAATTTCCTATTCATTAATAAAAAAGTTAATGGCGATCACGAGATTCTCATTCCACGAAGGATTTGCATCACCCTCCAGATCAACCCTCGTGGAGAATTTTTAATCGAGATTGACCAATGGACCGATGAACGAGCTATCATTCTTAGCTCCAAGATAATTTATTGTTATTTTTCTAGGTCTTTCAGATGAGTATGCTCCTCATTCAACTCAATATTCCTAGAGTTAATGTTCATGTAGTAGGCCATACCGTAGAGGGTTCTAGCTCCCATGATTTGAAATTCTAGATGTCTTTTAGTAGCATTGTGTTTTTCATCTTTGATTTTTCCTCTATAAAATTAGGACTCGGTGGAGCTTTAATAGATTTAGGAGTGTTAAATCCATAATCAGAGGTTCCAATATCAAAATTTGGGTTCCTAAATTCTAATTTTGGTATCTTCCTAGGGGTTGCAAGTTGAGTTTTTTATTGCATCAAATTGGAATTGATTGTTAGAATGCCAATTCATTTGTTTGAATGTTTGCTTGATTGAGTGATTATGTTGAAAGTGTCTGTGAGAAAATTTTGATATATTATATTTAATAAGATCTTTCCTTAAGAGAATTTGGATTTTCAGTGGTCTTCTACACTCTTCAATATCTCCCCAATTAGATAAACCCAGACCAAAATTTGCAAAAGAGAAATTATTTAAGGCATAATTCGCTAAGGAGGTTGAAGCCACAAAGTTGAGCTAGGTTAATGAGGCTAAAGGAGAATGTGGTGACACAACATTCATTTCTTTTGAAGATCCCTAAAATAAGAGAAGGCATGGAGGCTTTCAATAGTTATAATAATGAGATAAACAATTATGGATATCCAAACTTAGATAAACAATTCTGGATATATGTAACAAAATAGATTAATAGATTAATTATTATTATAAATATTATTAGTTCTTACCTTCATGAGGGATATATTTAACGTCTTGGGCTGGCCGCTATTAATTTCAAGCATTTTCATATGCATAACCAAAGTTTTCAAAAAAAAAAAAAATTAATATTTTTCTTAAATTATTAAAACAATTTTAGAAATTATGAAAAATGTATTTCTCATTTTCCGATTGGCATAGATCTATATGTTGTTTTAGAAGAAAATATATTTATTTTTATAATGTAGAAAACAATTTGAACGCAGTAAGTAGAGACATGAGATAACTACTCATGAGCATTTAGTGCAAATTGACTACAAAACTTAAAGAACTATTGTTTAAAAACACATCCATAAAATTAGCTATAAGATGATGTTATAGTTAATTGGAGGAATGTATTGTTCCAAACCATTCTTATATATTAACTTAGTTAATGTTGTTAATTTGTATCATTAATTTGTTTTCATATAATAATTATCTTCTATGTTGATACCATTGCCAAAAATCGAGACTCTATTATGTGTTATATGTGTGTGTTCCAATTAATAAAATCTCTGAGTTAGATAGTTATTCTATCGCTCTATGTTATCTTTGTTTTTTTTATTTTGGTATCAAAACCATGAGGTGGTGTGACATGTGAGAAAAAATATTGAAGCATTGTCCATAGGTAGTTGTGCAAGTTGTACTTTCTATGTTGTAGTCATAGGTTCAGAGAATATACTACATTAATTATAGAACCAACCACATGAGGCATGTGATGTATGCAGCTACATGGAATGTTTTTAGAAAGATCATCTAGTGCTTCCTACAACATACTTGGTGATAGTACTATTGTATCTATAAAAAAATTATCCTCCATGACTACCATTACGTATTTTCCCGCCTTCTCATCCATATCTAGGAGATTTGTGAGGGAGTCTAGACTAAATATTGACATCAAATATGACCCCAAATTCTATATCTCATACTGAACAGTCAACTCTTGAATCTCTATTTCCATTTTTATCTGATGGGGAAAATCATCAATGAGGGCATTAATTTCCTTTGCATTTTCAGCAAGGATTTGTTTATGATGTGGATTATGAAATTCTCATCCCACGAAGGGTTTGCATCACCCTCTATATTGACCCTCATGGATAACTTTTAATAAGGATAGACCCACGAACTAATGTGCGAGATATCATTCTTATCTCCAAAATAATTTATTATAATTTTGTCAACTATTTTGGCTGATTATGATCCTCAATCAACTCTTTATTCATGGATCTAATGTCCATGTAGTAGGCCTTACCATAGAGGATTTTAGTTCTCATGATTTCAAATTCTAGATTTGTTTTAATAGCAAACTAGTTTTCATATTTGATTTTTCCTCTACAAACTTAGGACTTTGGAGTTTTTATAGATTTAGGAGTTCTAATTCCATAATCAGAGGTGTCAATATCATATTTTGGAATCCTAAATTTTGATTTTGGTATCTTCCTAGGGATTACAAGTTGAGTTGTTGATTGCATCAAATTGGAATCAATTGTTTGAATTCCAATTCATTGTTTGAAAGTTTCCTTGATTGAGTGATTATGTTGAATCTATTCATGAGAAACTTTTGATATATTATATCTAATAAATCTCTTTCCTTAAGAGAGTTTTGATTTTCCATGATATTCCAACAATAGTTAATATGGGTGAGCAACAAAATTTATATGGGCTAGTTCGAAACTCCATTATACAATACCATGGAAAGTACCAATGTTGTTAACATGACCTTTATCTTTTGAAAACATTTATAATATGGATGGTTTTAAATTTTTTAATACTAGGAATTCCCATAATTCAAATGAACTCCTTATTTTTGGAGGTGTATTTTGCACAATATTTAGTGACTAATTGTGTTTCTCGCGTCGATATTTCCAGCACCATCTGCATCACTAGAATTGGATACAAATTTCATATGCAATTACAGTGATTTTCTTATCAAGACTTCCCCACCTAAATTCTCTAGATTATAGGGAAGCATTTCCACCTAAATTCTTTATTTAGGAATTTTCACCTGCAAGTGAATGACTTCCTTTATAAGCTTCGACATTTCTAGGAAAACAAAATGGTTGGTCCAATTTTTCCATCAACCAATTAAACTAGTGTAACCATATTAGTAAATGTGGTTGATATTAGTGAAATGCGTCATTTTCCATCATTTATATGCCATCGAGTTTTAAAAAATAAGGTCAATTAGCATAATTTAAGATATATTTTAATATTAATATTAGTATTAATATTTATATTTGTATTCGGATAAGAGGTTATAGTGGTAGTCGGAGGGTTAGACCCCGCGTCGCATGTGTGAAAGCTGCCTGATGTTTCCGATTCATATGACTTACAAAAAAAAAATAAAAAAATATATTAGTATTAATATTAATATTTATAATACTAATAATTTCATTAATAATACAAATAATTTCATTAATAATTTAATATAAATATTAATATTTAATAATATTAATATTAAACTTAATGTTAATTAATAGCTAATAATAATATTGTTATAAACCTACATTAAATAATCATAAAAGATATTATTAAAAACAATGATATGAGCTATGTTTCAATAACCACACTAAACGAACAGACAAACAACAAATGAATAAATAATTGTTTAATAAATTACAAGGATAATCATGTTTCACAAACGATTTTATTAATAAATTAAAGAGGGAAAAATACATACTAAATTAAAAACAATTGGAATACTTTTCATATTGTCCATTAGATCGTGGATTAGATAAAGAATAAGAATATTTTCTTAACCTGAAATCTCAACTATTCAACTTTTGCTTAGCTTGCTATCTCAACTATTTTACCTAATTAAGATTTAGGCGAATTTGAAAAAAGAAAAGAAAAAGAGTTTACTAACTTACTCCATTAACTTTTTCCTCATAAAACTATTATTTCACTTTTTAACTAGAAAGAGGACGAATGACCTATTCCATTATCTTTTTCCTTATAAATATATTATTTCAAAGCTGTGGTACTATTATTTCAGAGCTGTGGTGTGTTTATTTTTTGTAGTCAAATGGCTGCCTTTTTAAAATGCCGAAATAGCTATGATGGTAGAAACAATAATAATACTAGTTCGTTTGCTCATGTTTCTCGAAAAGGACATGTATTTGCTTTTCATAATCATTCGTTTTTGTATACCATACGCTGAATCTAGAAGTGGTCTTTGCACTAGACTATTATAAGTCTATTTTTCAAAGATGTGGTACTATTATTTCAGAGCTGTGATGTGTTTTATGTTGTAGTAGTCAAAATGGCTGTGTAACCACCCTCTTAGTCATTAACAATGATTAAATTTTGTTAACTAATTATGAGTTAATTGTGACTACTGTTATGTGGAATTTCTGAATAAAACAATTTTGATGAGAAATAAAAATTACTGAGAAATTAGTTTCTTGTGTAAAAATTTATGGTAAAGTAAAAACAAGAACATGTAGTTGTTGGAACAGAAAAGAAACAGTTAGACAGTTCTCCACAGAAACTCTGGAATAAGTAGAACATTCCAAGAGAGTTTTGGGGTTCTGGAAAAAGGAAAAAAAAACTGCAGCACGCCAGGCAATTACACGGATGATTCAGCCCCAGTTGAAACTGAGCCAGGCCCATGCGGGGAATCTCTGATTCGTCGGGGCGCGAGTTGGAGCGGGGACCGGATACGTGTCAAAAACATCTCCTCTAGTTTTATCACGATAAATCTACGAGCTTGAAACTCGGAGGGAAGCTGGGCATGTAGTTGCCAGGACCCCAAGGTAATAATATGGGAGCATCTCTGACCATCTAACAAAACGAGATAAAGTTTTCTATTACAGAAATTGATGGCAGTGATATTTGTTCCTGTATTTTAATCTAGAAATAAATTGCTAAATTGATATAGATAGACTGGTTTCAATGCATAAAGAAAAACAGAAAATAAAGTAAAGAAAAACAGAGAATATCTCTATGTACAGTACAGATACGAAACATAGCAGTGATATTTATTTCTGCATTCTAAACAAAAAAAATGAGTTGTTAAATAATGTAGATAGACTTGTTCCATTGTGTAGAGAAAACAGAGATAAAGTAATGAAAGACAGTAAATTTCTTTAGGTACAGTACAGTTACAAAGTAAATAGTATGATTCTCGTAACGAATAAAGACAAAGCCAAAACCTAGAGATTTAATGACGAACAGATATAGCGCAGAGGAAATTTAGACTATCATATTACGCACATTAAAACCTAGCTGACAGATTTACATATGATGTTCAGTAAACAAATAAGGAATTTAGTACACTTTACTTTCGATTTGGACAAACAAGAGAACAAGCGAATATAAATGAGAACTGGCTCTGGCGTTAACCCGTAGGGCAGAAGGTTCGACCTTCCGCCCTGGGCATGTCGCCGTAGCTATGAAAAGTCTACACAGACTGAAAGTTGGAAATTGCAATTTAGATGTAAAAACCATGCCGAAAATTTAAGCATTATAACTAGAGAATTCATAGAAAAACAAAAAGAGTTCAAAAAGTAGTACTACACCCGTTATGCAACCTCAACGCAGAAAATATACAAGCGGAGAACCCCAACAGGATTTCCATTGAACACATAAATCGTAACATGGGGAAAGAGCAAGAACTTTAACAATCCATTCAACATTTTGAGGAAAAGAGGAAACCATTGGTCGGTCCATTCATAAACTGTGGATATATATATATATTAAAAACAAGCATTTAACCCAGATGTTTAATGCAGAGCAGACTCTGCCACTGTCACGGATTAATAGTATTAAAACAGGAAAATAGCCATGGAAATGCTGAGACCATCATCTTTGGAACAGTATAGTCCATAGTTAAGAAAATACAAGAATAACGGAATTAAACCCAGCACGGGACGAACACAGATGAGTGAACCCTAACAGTAAACTCAGAGCCTCCCTAACTAAACAGTTTACGCCACTGCAACTGTGGACTATAGCATGAAAACAATCTCCCGGAATGGAATAAGGCCGAGCCTCAATTCATTCTCTTTCGAAAATGTCGAAAATCAAACCCTTGAAACGAGAGAAATTTTTAATGATTGGAGACGAAGTTAAAACCCTCCTCGAAGCAATGCCGGAAAACGAAAAATGGTGTCCAGCTTCGAAATCGAATCCAAAGAACGACGCACTGGGCCAGCATAGAGAAATAATGAAATTCAAGCGGACAGGTCGCCGTAGAAATCGGAGGAAGGGCAAACTATGAAGGAGCGGTGCATTATTGTACATACCTGGTGAGTGGGTTGGAGGGTATCCGCGCGAGAACGAAGAGCAGTTTCAACCTTTCCGAGAAGCTCTCGGGTATGCCATGTGAATCCTGGAGTAAACAAAATTAAAAGAAAACTGTAAGTTTCCATCCACTTAAAACTTCAAACCGACGGAAAGCATAATTTTGAAAAGGAAGAAAATCGCAGTGGAAATTACCAGAGACGACAGGAAGGATTAAACCCGTTCCATGGTAGATGCAACCGGTACCATAGCTAATTCGAACTCCACCTACAGTTGAACAAACCAACAGATCTGCTCGGCCAGTATCAGTTGGGGCCGAGGGCTGTGGAACCTGAACAGGAAGGAAGGCAATGAGAAATGAGTCGGAAAGATGGAAGGGAGTGAAAGTAATTACTCCAACCCCAAGATCTGATCACCGTCGAATCATGGCGGATCAAGGGCGAGAAGGTATGCCAGCTGGAGAGTGCTCGGATCGAGAGAGTTCCAGCCATAACGCCATCGAAATTCTCTGTCAGCGAATTAACTATTTCATCGAACAAACCCCATTCCAAGGAGTTGAGACGCACAACCACATTTAATAGGAAGGGACGTGGCAGCCTTGGGAATTAGGACCAGGTGCATACGATATAGTTGTAAACAGTGAATACCAAAGTTATGATGCGACAATAAACCTTTGTACCGAAAAACATTATCCGAGTTATGAAAACCAGTACAGAGTCGTAGATGAACACAGAAACCCAAACAAAAACTCTGGGACATGAGTTACAGGGAGATTTGAACATTAACGGATAGGTTAAATGGTTATCTTCTGACGTGAGAAGCTCGTAGGGATATGAATCCTACCTTTGTAAATATATTTTTATTTATTATGGTAAGTTTGGGTGATTTATTAGTTTGGATATTTACAAGTGGTATCGGAAGCGAGGCGTTACTGTGGGCCGAATAGGAATCAGCGGCATTAGGTCTTAAACTTGCGAGTTGTTTGGTCGCTTCAGGTGGAGGGGGGTACAAATGGGCGAACACGGTCTCAGCGCTCCACCCTCGAGTTCAATGCACTCTCACGGACGTGGCCACGAAATGGTAGTGCGACTGGGAATAGAACGACATCGACGTCGAATAGGCTGATCAAACAACGACGACGATTGCGTTTGACAGGTACACGGTCACAAAAATTGCAGGAAGAGATGGAGAGGGTGCGAAGAGAGAATGCAAAAATGATGCAAGAGCAGGAGAGAATCTTGAAGAGCCTTTCTGATAAACAAAATCACAGAAATGAGAACCCCAGTGCTGGTAGGGAATTTCAAGAAGGAAATGAACATCAGACAGATGAGCAAGAAATGAATCGTAAGGAAAGAAGTCCCTCACAGCGAAGTAATCTGAACAAGAATTTTCATGAAGCTGAATCTGAAAATGAAACTAAACGGAAGGCAGGTAAAAGACAGAGGGTGGAATTGCATGGAGAATTCAGAAAAATAAAGCCACCTACTTTCGATGGGGAAAAAGAAGAAGTGGCAGAAGCTTGGTTGATTAACATGAACAAGTATTTCCAAGTGTATGACTATGACAATGGACTTAAAGCTCGGTTAGCTATTTACCAGCTGAAAGATAAAGCCACCTTATGGTGGGAAGAAGTGAAGAATGTGCGGGGAATAGAAGATCAGGATGTGACATGGGATAAGTTTCAGCAGTACTTCAAGGACAAGTACTTGACTGAGCGTTTTTACGATGAAAAGGCTCGAGAATTCCATGATCTGTGGCTGGGACAGTTGACTATGGACGAGTTTATTGCTAAGTTTACATCATTATTGCGCTACGTACCATACTTAAGGGAGGAGAAAGCCAAGGTCCAAAGGTTCCTGAGCAGTCTACCCTCTCACATGAAGGAACGTATTGAATTTGTAAATCCAAAAACCATGGATGAGGCCATCAGGAAAGCAAGATTGTGTTACCAGCAAGCGAAGACCAAGGTAGACTAGGGAAAAGGGTGGCAAACAAGGAAGGAAAATAAGAGCAGTGCTGGTTTTAACCGCAGCAAAACCAGTAAATTTAGGAGCTCTGCCAGGAACTCAATTAATAAGCAATTTGGCAGGAACCACCAGAGGATAAGATGGCCTGGGGAAGACAAAACCGTAGAGGCTTCTAGAAAACCTGAACAGACTCATAATCAGAGGCCACCTCTGCAGTGTTGGGGCTGCGGTGCAGCACATTATTATCGAGATTTCCCACAGAGGGGAAAGACTGAAACAGTAGCTAATTTGCAGGAGGCCTCTACAGTAGGAGAAGTAGCACGAAGCATACCCAGAATTAACGCATCATTGGAGGACCGGCAAGCTGACTACCAATCTACCATGATAGAGCTAGAAGGTAAACTGTTCACTCAAACTGTTTCTGTTTTGATAGATCCAGGAGCAAGTTTAAGTTATATAAGCCCTAAGCTAGTAGAAATCTGTAAGTTTCCAAGTCAAAAATTTAAGAAGTCATGGTTGGTTCAATTAGCCACAAGAGCTAAAAGAAAGGTTAGTGCCAAGATACCAGACTGTGCACTACAGATCAGTGGACAGCAATTGGTAGTGGACTTAAATATTCTGCCCTTGGGATCCTACGATGTGTTACTGGGCATGGATTGGCTGGAAAAGCATTGGACACTTCTAGATTGTAAGGAAAAGAAAATTTATTACAGAGATCAGGATGGGAATCGCCAGGAAATCCAAGGCATAAGGAAGCCCACACAGTTACGCCCAATTACAGCCTCCCAAATGGGAAAATGCATTAGGAAAGGATGCAGGCTGTATGCCATCCAGGTCGGAATATCAAAAGCCAAGGATAAGGCAGCTCTACTGGAGGACATACCTGTGATACAAGAATTTCAGGATGTGTTCCCGGAGGAAGTACCCGGATTACCACCTAAAAGAGATGTTGATTTTACAATAGAACTGCTACCTGGGGCTTCACCGGTATCCCGGACTCCTTACAGAATGAGTGTACCAAAGTTGACAGAACTAAAAATGCAGCTCCAAGAATTACTGGATAAGGGGTATATACGACCCAGTGTATCCCCTTGGGGAGCACCAGTGCTGTTTGTTAAGAAGAAGGATGGAACCATGCGCATGTGTATGGATTATCGCCAGTTAAATAAGTTGACGGTTAAAAACAGGTATCCCCTACCCTGTATTGATGACCTGTTCGATCAAGTTAGAGGAGCTACGGTGTTCTCCAAGATCGACTTGCGATCTGGCTATCACCAGATTAGAATAAAGGATGAAGACATTCACAAAACAGCTTTCCGCACAAGGTATGGCCACTATGAGTTTGTGGTGCTGCCTTTTGGGCTAACTAATGCACCAGCTACCTTTATGAGACTGATGCATAGTATTTTCCACCCTTATCTGGACAGCTTTGTGTTAATTTTTATCGATGATATATTGATCTACTCCAAGAATGCGGAAGAGCACAGGGAGCATTTGCGTAAGGTGCTGGAAATGCTTAGGAAGCACCAGCTGTATGCAAAATTTAGTAAATGTGACTTTTTCAAAGGAGAAATACAGTATCTTGGACATGTAATATCTGAAAAAGGTATAGCAGTGGACCCGGAGAAAATTAAAACTATTTTGGAATGGAAGGTGCCACAGAGTGTGGCAGATATAAGGTCTTTCATGGGTCTGGCTGGTTATTACCGGGGGTTTATAAGAGGATTTTCCAAGATAGCTTTTTCCATTACCTCCTTGCAAAGGAAAGGGAAAGTTTTTAAATGGACCAAGGAGTGTCAGGACAGTTTTGAAAGACTGAAGCAATTACTGACCACAGCTCCCGTGTTAAGTGTGGCAGACCCAAATAAGGAATTTGAGGTTTGCACGGATGCGTGCAAGGAAGGTGTTGGGGCTGTGTTATCACAAGAGGGAAAAGTAATTGCATACGAATCCCGCAAACTGAAAGATCATGAGCAGAGATACTCAGCTTATGATTTAGAGCTGACGGCAGTCGTGCACGCTCTCCGCGTATGGAGGCATTATTTACTTGGGAAAAGTTTTGTGTTAAAAACTGATCATAGTAGTCTAACCAGCTACTTTAAGCAAGCTAACTTAAATTCTCGGCAAGCTAGATGGAATGCCTTCTTGAGTGAGTTCGATATAGATTTGCAGCATGTAAAAGGGAAAGAGAATAAGGTTGCAGATGCATTAAGTAGGAAGCTACATAACATCTATGAGTTATATGTTAATCAGATTGAAAACAAGTTCCTGGAGCAAATCAAAGAAGAAGCAGACAAAGATCCTGAATACAAGTATTTGTGGCAGCAAACACAGGAATCAGGAGAGCAAGGTGAACCAAGGGAATATGAGATTAATCAGGACGGGTTGCTGATGTTCAAAAAGATAATAGTTATTCCAAACAAAATGAAATTAAAAACTATGATTCTGGATGAATACCACAGAAGCAATTACGCAGGACATCCGGGATATCAAAAAATGCTGACAGCAATAAGAAAAGACTATTGTTGGCCAGGTATGAGGAAGGATATCGCAAGTTATCTGAGCAGATGTTTAGAGTGCCAGCAGGTGAAGGTCGAGCATCGGAATCCAGCAGGATTGATGCAGCCTATACCCATTCCTGAATGGAAATGGGAGGTAATCTCGTTGGATTTTATCACCGGGTTACCGAAAACAAAACGAGGTAATGATTCTATAATGGTAGTAGTGGATCGACTTAGTAAGTCGGCACATTTTATACCTGTTCAATCCACTTATAAGACAGTGCAAATAGCAGATTTATTCATGCGTGAAATATTCAGATTGCACGGCATTCCTAAAACTGTTATTTCAGATAGAGATGTAAAATTTACATCAGCATTATGGAAGACTCTGTTTTCAGGTTTGGGAACGCAAGTACATTTTAGTACTGCTTACCACCCACAAAATGACGGACAAACTGAGCGAGTAAATCAGGTGCTGGAGGACATGCTACGAATGTATGTCATGCAGCAACCAGTTAAGTGGGAGGAGTATCTTCATTTGATAGAATTTGCCTATAACAATGGATACCAAGAATCCTTAAGAATGAGCCCTTTTGAGGCATTGTACGGGCGGCAATGCAGGACTCCCATTAATTGGAGCAGTCCCGAGAATAGAATCATGCTGGGACCAGACATGCTAGCGGAGATGGAAGCAGAAGTGAGGAAGATTAGACAGAATCTGAAGGCGGCACAAGACAGGCAAAAAGTATACGCAGATAAAAAAAGATCATACCGTGAATATGAGGTTGGGGATCATGTATACGTTTGGATTAAACCAAAGAAAAGTACATTGAGATGGGCATCTTGTGCTAAATTAGCACCCCGGTTCTGCGGCCCTTTCCAGATACTGGAGAGAGTAGGACCAGTAGCATATCGTTTGGCTCTTCCTAGTCACATTCGGGTGCATAATGTTTTTCACGTATCGTTATTAAAACGATATGTTCATGATCCTAGACACATAATACACTGGCAGAACATACAGGTAGTGGTTAAGCCTGATTGATAAATACTAATGCGATGATAAGAACCTGTTTATTAATTTAAGTTCACTGTGTGCAGGTAGAACCAGACGGGGAGTTTCTGGTCGAGCCTCACAGTATCATCGACCGGAGGGAAATCATGCTCCGGAAACGAGCCATCGCCCAGGTTAAAGTGCAATGGAAGCACTTTGGTCCCAAGGAAGCTACCTGGGAAGACGAGAATTTTGTTCGGGAAGCATATCCTGAGCTTTTTCCTTGAATTAGGATAAGAACACCAGGGACGGTGTTCTCTTCCAGAGGGGGAAAACTGTAACCACCCTCTTAGTCATTAACAATGATTAAATTTTGTTAACTAATTATGAGTTAATTGTGACTACTGTTATGTGGAATTTCTGAATAAAACAATTTTGATGAGAAATAAAAATTACTGAGAAATTAGTTTCTTGTGTAAAAATTTATGGTAAAGTAAAAACAAGAACATGTAGTTGTTGGAACAGAAAAGAAACAGTTAGACAGTTCTCCACAGAAACTCTGGAATAAGTAGAACATTCCAAGAGAGTTTTGGGGTTCTGGAAAAAGGAAAAAAAAACTCTGCCCTTCTGGAAAACGATTACCAGATCAGAGGGTTAGCTGGGTTGGAGACTGGACCGGACTGTCCCGAGTCTCCCCAGAGTTCTGTTTCACTGGAGTTGGAGGGCGGGACCGGATTGTCCAAAACATCTCCTCCAGTTTTATCATAGCGATAAATCTACAGGCTTGAAGCTCGGAGGAAAACTGGGCATGTAGTTGCCAGTTTAAGGTTGGGAGGAAACGGGCATCTACGACCATCTAACAAAACAAATGAGTTTTCTATTACAGAAATTGATGGCAGTGATATTTGTTCCTGTATTTTAATCTAGAAATAAATTGCTAAATTGATATAGATAGACTGGTTTCAATGCATAAAGAAAAACAAAAAATAAAGTAAAGAAAAACAGAGAATATCTCTATGTACAGTACAGATACGAAACATAGCAGTGATATTTATTTCTGCATTCTAAACAAAAAAAATGAGTTGTTAAATAATGTAGATAGACTTGTTCCATTGTGTAGAGAAAACAGAGATAAAGTAATGAAAGACAGTAAATTTCTTTAGGTACAGTACAGTTACAAAGTAAATAGTATGATTCTCGTAACGAATAGAGACAAAGCCAAAACCTAGAGATTTAACAACGAACAGATATAGCGCAGAGGAAATTTAGACTATCATATTACGCACATTAAAACCTAGCTGACAGATTTACATATGATGTTCAGTAAACAAATAAGGAATTTAGTACACTTTACTTTCGATTTGGACAAACACGAGAACAAGCGAATATAAATGAGAACTGGCTCTGGCGTTAACCCGTAGGGCAGAAGGTTCGACCTTCCGCCCTGGGCATGTCGCCGTAGCTATGAAAAGTCTACACGGACTGAAAGATGGAAATTGCAATTTAGATGTAAAAACCATGCCGAAAATTTAAGCATTATAACCAGAGAATTCATAGAAAAACAAAAAGAGTTCAAACAGTAGTACTACACCCGTTATGCAACCTCAACGCAGAAAATATACAAGCGGAGAACCCCAACAGGATTTCCATTGAACACATAAATCGTAACATGGGGAAAGAGTAAGAACTTTAACAATCCATTCAACATTTTGAGGAAAAGAGGAAACCATTGGTCGGTCCATTCATAAACTGTGGATATATATATATATTAAAAACAAGCATTTAACCCAGATGTTTAATGCAGAGCAGACTCCGCCACTGTCAAGGATTAATAGTATTAAAATAGGAAAATAGCCATGGAAATGCTGAGACCATCATCTTTGGAACAGTATAGTCCATAGCTAAGCAAATACAAGAATAACGGAATTAAACCCAGCACGGGACGAACACAGATGAGTGAACCCTAACAGTAAACTCAGAGCCTCCCTAACTAAACAGTTTACGCCACTGCAACTGTGGACTATAGCATGAAAGCAATCTCCCGGAATGGAATGAGGCCGAGCCTCCAATTCATTCCTCTTTCGAGAAATCAAACCCTTGAAACGAGAGGTACCTGTGATTGGAGGCCAAGTTAAAACCCTCCTCGAAATGCCAAGGAAAACGAAAAATGGTGTCCAAGCTTCAAGAATCGAATCAAGAATAGCATACCTGCAATAGCATAGAGAGGATACAATTTGAAGCGGACAGATTAAGCAAAATAATCCGGAGGAAGGGAAAACTATGAAGGAGCGGTGTGTTATTGTACATACCTGGTGAGTGGGTTCGAGGGTATCCGCGCGAGAACGAAGAGAAGTTTCAACCTTTCCGAGAAGCTCTTGGGTATGCCATGTGAATCCTGGAGTAAACAAAATTAAAAGAAAACTGTAAGTTTCCATCCACTTAAAACTTCAAACCGACGGAAAGCATAATTTTGAAAAGGAAGAAAATCGCAGTGGAAATTACCAGAGACGACAGGAAGGATTAAACCCATTCCATGGTAGATGCAACCGGTACCATAGCTAATTCGAACTCCACCTAAAGTTGAACAAACCAACAGATCTGCTCGGCCAGTATCAGTTGGGGCCGAGGGCTGTGGAACCCGACCAGGAAGGAAGGCAATGAGAAATGAGTCGGAAGGACGGAAGGGAGTGAAAGTCATTACTCCAACCCCAAGATCTGATCACCGTCGGATCATGGCGGATCAAGGGCGAGAAGGTATGCCAGCTGGAGAGTGCTCGGATCGAGAGAGTTCCAGCCATAACGCCATCGAAATTCTCTGTCAGCAAATTAACTATTTCACCGAACAAACCCCATTCCAAGGAGCTGAGACGCACAACCACATTTAATAGGAAGGGACGTGGCAGCCTTGGGAATTAGGACCAGGTGCATACGATATAGTTGTAAACAGTGAATACCAAAGTTATGATGCGACAATAAACCTTTGTATCGAAAAACATTATCCGAGTTATGAAAACCAGTACAGAGTCGTAGATGAACACAGAAACCCAAACAAAGCTCCGGACATAGGTTACATGACTAGTTGAACTTTATTACGGATAAGTTAAATGGTTATGTTTACAACAAGCTCAAACGGGATTAACAAAGTCCTACCTTTGTAAATATATTTTTTTTTTATTATGGTAAGTTTGGGTAAGTTTAATAGTTTGAATGTTACAGGCTGTCTTTTTAAAATGCCAAAATAGCTATGGTGGTAAAAACAATAATAATACTAGTTTCTTTGCTCAAGTTTCTCGAAAATGACATGTATTTGTTTTTCATAATCATTCGTTTTTGTATACCATATGCTGATTCTAGAAGTGGTCTTCGCACTAGACTATTTGCCCCAGAATGGAATTGTGTACAAGGACTTGAAACCTGAAAACATATTCAAGAATGTTTGAGAGGAAGATGCCATATATTTGTTTTGCCTAATCACTTTTTTTATATACCATATGCAACATAAGTTGTCCTTGCACTAAACTGTTTCCACCAGAATCGAATTGTGTACAGCTTCACATATATTCAAGTCTTAAAATATGTTTTTAATTGAAATTATAAAAAAATTGTTTTGTTATGTTAAAAGCATCCTATCTTGCATTAATGTAAACGTTTATATATATATATATATATATATATATATATATATATATATATATATAATTAATTAAAACTATAACCGTTTACATTAACGCAAGACAGGATGCTCTTAACATAATAAAACAATTTTGTTACAATTTGAATTAAAAACATGTATTTTAAGACTATAATATATGTGAAGCAATATGTTTTCAAGTCTGTACACAATGTGGAAATAGTCTAGGACAAGTTAGGTTGTATATGGTATAAAAAAAAAAAATTAGGACAAACAAATATATGAGCTCTTTCTCTTTAACATTCTTATATATAATTAATTAATTAATTATATATCTATATATATATATGTTTTTTAATACCATATTAAGATTTATTCTTAAGGTAGCTATGTTGATCCCTTCAAGTTAAGTTACTCATCCTTTTTCCATGAATTAATACTAACATAGGATTAAATACTATCATTAAATTACACTCATTTATATATTGGTTTTATATTTTTGATGATTAAAATTATGGTAAATCATCTCTTGTAATTAAAAAACTGTGATTTTAAGTTTTAAAAATAGTTCATATATATATATATATATATATATATATAATATGGAATCAATTATTATTTAATTGAGTAATTATATTGATAATGCTGTTATTTTGGAATAGAAATTTTACAATTTTAATTTAATTATAAAAAATTATTAAGTGAAAGGTAAAGATTCAACTTCCACATAATATTTTAAAATATATTTGATGATAGTCACAAATTAAAAATGAAAATTGATCAAAAAATAACTATATTTTTTTTTCTTTTTCATTAAATATATTAAATAAAAAAATAAAAAACAAATATGACATATTAATTTCTAAAAATAAAATTGTAAGTTGCATAATGAAATAGTTATTTTTAATGGCTATATACATTTAAAATATATACATTTAATTGTAGGTAAATGAGCTAACTTGATACCAAGTTTCCTAAAATCTATCACTCTATAAATCAAAATACTAAATCAAAATACTAAAACTGAGAAAACATATTTTTTCTTATCCAAATTGGTTTCTATGAAGAAGTATTTAATTTAAAAAACAAACAAAATCCTATAAAATTACATTAATTTCTAAATTTTCTCTCATACATATAATATAAAAAATATATTTAAAAACATAAAACAAATTTTAAATAATTAATATAAGTAAAATAAAAAGATTTTTTTCACAAATTTTATAATAAAGTGACTTTTCTAATAATTTTTACATTAATTAAATTTACAAATTATATATATATATATATATATATATATATATATATATATATATTCGAAATTGGTTTCTATGAAGAAGTATTTAATTTAAACAATTAACATAAGCAAAAAAAAAACAATGTTTCGGATATAGATAGTTTAAAAAATATATAAAAAACATTAAATAAAATTAATATAACTAAAATAAAAAGAAATTTTCACAAATTTTATAATAAAATGATATATATATATATATATATATATATATATATATATATATATATATATATATATATATATATATATATATATATATATATATATATATATATATATATATATATATATATATATATTCCATTTTAAATGTTTTCGTGTGTTTTTTTCAACTTATAGAAATAAAATTTTAAAATAAAGAAATATCGTCTTATAATGATAAATAATATTATTATTGTAACATAAATTCTCCCTCACATCTACCCAATTAACTAACCAAGAGGGATAAACACAAGATGAGGATAGTTAAGAGAAGACTCAGCCTCCTTGGGGACCTTAAGAAAATGGAATCAACGCGAAAAACCATAACATAGACACTTTGTACATGCTAAAGGACCCCCAAAGACTATTTGTCATACACCTAACTTGATCCTAGGTCCCACGAAATTTTAGTCAGCAAAACCCTCTGACGCTCCAACGAAGTAGCCATGGGTGCGTTTGGGAGGCTTTGGATGTTCCCAGAGCATAAGCATGCGCGTGTTGAGGGACCTTTTCACCCATAAATATACTATTGATATCAATAGGAATATTAGTGTTTGTTGTGCTAAGATCCAATTTAGAATATAAACAAAGTGCTTGAGAATTATGAGGTAAATTGTGAGTTTTTCATGTTTTTATGTGAATTTCTTGAGCAAATTAACATAAAAAAACATTGAAAAACACCATCTTATAGACATGAACATCACCATAAACAGTAACACAACAACAAATGATGATGGAGTTCACCCCACCTGGGGTACATCTCCATGGTCCAGCTTCCAATGGTTTGGCCCTCTTCTAATATGCTCAAAAGTATGATTACATATATTTACAATGCTCAAACAACTCTGAAACCTATACCATCATCTCAATAATGGCAAAAAATGCCTGTGTAGCTTCTTTTTTCCCCAAATCTGGTCAAAACCTAAGGAATTTATGACTTCCCTCAGTTTTGGCACTAACCGCTACACAAATTCCTCAATATCCAGCACCATCATCCAAATCCACCTCTAATTCCGCTAACCAAGCACCAATTTTGCCAAAAACTTTGTGAAATTATCATCGCTTTAATTTTTCCAATAAGACTTAAAAACCAAATTCCAAACCATATTGTATATGGTCAAATAGGTTTTTTGTGTTAAAATGCTGCATGTTTTACTCCTAATCCTCGGCATTTAATATTAACCGTGGACACATGGAGGAAATCTCATATATGGTTGAGATTACGATTAGTGGAGGGGACCACACGGCTATCCTCTTGCCCATAATACCACCCTTGACAGTGACGAAGGTTGGGGCTAGACCCCGACACCCTCCCTGCATTTCATAATACATATGACAATAAAAAAAAAATTAAACCATAGTCTGATCAGGAATAAAGCATAGGCGCAGTGGTAGTGTGTTAAGCTTCTAGTGGTGAGGCCTTGTGTTTGATCCCCATGGAGTGTGGTTTGACCCTTACCATAGTTTTTGTGGCCCTCGGGATGCCACGTGGCGACCCCTAGTTGGGCCACATGGCAGTCTGTGATTGGCGTCCACCACACCCAACCAAATCACACCATTTCAAACCAATAACACCATACCACTTGGCACAATTCAATTCGTTGAAGATAATCTATTGACCAAGTCAACCTGCATAGTCACCCTGCCATGTAGCCATGCCCAGTCAACTGTACAGACTACTCACTCGGTTGTCTTTCTTTTTTTTTCTTTTTTTCCTGTTTGAAAAATCTGACAAAACAAATTTCTTGGAGCATACGGTGTCGGGTTTCTGTGAAACGAGTTGTGTTGGATTCAAAATGATGATATATATACGTGTTTGTTTAGGTTTCACACAAATCCGACAACTTTCATTTTTTAGCATAATTTTGAGCACCTCATCAATCCTCCACACTTGAAGCTTTTGGACCCCAAAATATCACTTTCATATTTTTAGCAGATGAGGGTACATTTCCCTCACCTTTCCAATCTCGATCCATTTGGCCTTAGAAAGATTTGTGCCTTTGAGCGCCACATGAAGGTAGTCTACACTCCCTCGTTTTGATGTCTGTGTTATTCTGTCAAGAATTGTGTCATGTTGAAGCTCATCAAGGTATTCAGGAGAAAAGTATTCAATAGAAGGAATCTGAAGCTTTTCTTCTTGATCTTCAATCAAATGAGGCTCATACAACATCAAGTTCTCAACATTAACAATAAAGTAAATTTTCATGTATGAAAGAAAATCTAACTTGAAGACATTTTAACCAATCTATTCCAAAATTATGAAAGGACCATAATGGATTGGTTTCAATCTTTTACCTTCCCCTTGAAGCCTCTATTTGCTAATGTGAAGCCAAAATTCATCACCAACTTGGAACTTGTGATCTACACGATGTTTTTCATGCCTTGCTTTATACTTGCCTTGCCTCTTTTCAAGATGATCTTGAACTATTTTATGTATCAATTGGAATTTTTCTATAAACTTCTTAGCTTTGTGTATGTCCCTATGGATATCAATAGAAACATCATTCCCAAAAATGAAATCCAATGGTGATCTAGGCAAGTATCGAAGAAATGCCTCAAATGGTGATCTTTGTGTACAAGAGTGTTTTGAACGGTTGTAAGCATGCTTAATGTAGTGCAAGCTTTCATCCCACAACTTAGGATGCTTGCTACAGCATCCTTGAAGAAGATGTATAACTATTTGATTGACCACCTCGATTTGAACATATGTTTGTGGATGAAAGTTTGTACTCTTATTCAACTTGGTATCCATCAAGTCCCACAAACTTGACCAAAACTTCCCAACAAATTGAGAATCTCGATCACTAACAATGGACGCGGGAAAACCAAAATGAACCCAAACATGCTGAAAGAATAAGTGGATTGTTTGTTCAACTGTGATTTTATTTTTACATGGCATTAATATACACATCTTGTTGAACCTATCCACAACTACATGCAAATAATTATGACATCTTTTTGACAAAGGGAGACCTCCTACAAAATCCATAGAAACACTCTCCCATGGACATGAAGGTACAAGAAGTGGTGTGTATAAACCTAAATTCCTATTTCTAGGTTTACTCACTGCACATAATCAACAACCTTTAGTGAAATGTGACACACTTCCAAGCATACGAGGCCAAGACAAAATACCGCTAAATTTTTGCCATTGTTTTACTTACAGAGAAATGTATATGAATAAGAGAAGCGTGTGCTTCCCTTATGACATTCACTCTCTCCTCCTATGGAATACAAAGCTTCCCCAAATGATACAACAAATTATTATGTACATGGAAATCCAATCCCTCTACTTGGTTTCCTTGACTCAAGTTTGCATAAACATCTTGAAAGTCAATATCAAATGCATATTGTTCAACATAAATTTCATGAAAAATAGAATTATGCTTGATTAAAGTAGTGGCACTAACAATAGGCCTAGAAATCATATCAAAAACCTTGTTCTAAATACCTTTCTTATAACTAATGACCAAGTGGAATTGTTGTAAGAAAACTGTCCATCAAAAGTTCCTTTATTATTGCCACTGAGTTTGTGATTACAAGTATTGAAATGGTTGGTGGGTAGTGTGTATGATGGTTTCCTTTCGCATTAAGTAGTGTTTCGACTTTTTAACACTTTGAACCAATGCATAAAGCTCCTTTTAATAAGTATGATATTTAATCACTACTCCATTGAAATTTTCTGATTGAAATGAAATGGGCTTACCATGTGGCATAAGGATTGTGCCCATGGCATAGTCACTTGCATCAGTTTGGATCTCAAAGGGTTGTCTCAGGTCTGGTAGTGCAAGTACTAGGGCTGAAATGATCTTCTCTTTCAAAGAATCAAATGATTTTTGTTGCTTGCCTCCCCACTGGAAGACCTTTTTCACACTATTCAATGCATGTAAAGGAGCTGCGATAGAAGACAAGTTAGCAATAAACTTTCTCCAATATTGGGCTACTCCCAAAAAACTTCTTACCTCAGTGACTGTATTAGCCATTGGTCAATTCAAAATGACCTCAACCTTGGAGTGGTCTATTCCCAAGTCACCCCCTCTAAACATTTTCCCCAAGTAAACCAAAGAAGTTTTACGAAACTCACATTTTGACATCTTCAAAAACAATTGTTCTTTGTTTAAGACATCAAGTACTTTTCTAACATGCATGACATGTTCAGCAAGTGATTTAATGAAAATTAAGATATATTCTAAGTATATGATGACAAAATCAACAAGAAATGGCCTTAAAACATCATTTGTGACATGCATGAAGGTAGCAGAAGGATTACATAAACAAAAAGGCATACCAAGCCATTCGAACAAACCTTGCTTTGTTTTGAATGTTGTCTTCCTAATGTCACCTTCAACAATTCTAATTTGACAGTAGCCACTCCTTAAGTCCAACTTACTCAAATAATTCGCATCTTTCAAGTGATCAAGTAAATCATGTATTCTAGGGAGTGGATAACGGTTCTTTATTGTAATCTTGTTCAATGCACAAAAATCTACATACATGCACCATGTTCCATCATTCTTTGATACCAACATAATAGGTGACCTGCATGGCAAAGTACTTGGTCAAATGATCCCTTTGTCCAACTACTCTTGAATTTTCTTTCTGATTTCATCACTCTCCATCACCGACATCCTATACATGCCAATGTTAGGAAGAGGACAATATTTCTACAATTGTATGTGATGTTGGATTCCTCTCTTGGGAGGCAATCCCTTTGGTTCCCGAAACATCTCATTAGTTTGATTAACCACTTCAATAAAATAATATTTCAACTTTGGATCACAACCTTGAAATGATTCATAATCAATGTCATTCTTTGGTTTAATCATAAGAAGCAAAAAATTCTTTCTTGAATTCACTAGTCTTTTCATTTTCCCTGCATTAACTAATGAAATATTTAGCTTCTTGCGATGAGCTCCCACACTATACTCCACACCATATTTGAATAAGTGTTACTTGTTTTCATGGCGATTGAAGATGTATTTTATATCATAGATGTAAGGACTCCCCAAAACAATTCCTGAAATATCAAGTGGTACAACATCTAATTCAACTTCATCAATGAAGTTTCCTGTGATTGCAAACTAAAAAATAGACTTTCTTGTAACCTTTAAATTTGGGTTCTTGCATATCCAACACAATGGATATGTTTTGTGATGAGGAATTGTTTCAAGATTAAGTTTCTTGACTATGTCTTCAAATATAAAATTGGCTTGAGACCCACTATAAATAGTGCGTCGATTTTTCTCTATTTTGAAATAACCCTCACATGAAATAATTCAATCATTGTTTTTTCATTTGGAGTACGAGTGTGACAATTTGATGAACTAGTGCTAGCAATAGTTTCTTTTCCTTTCATACCCATGGTTTTAATTTTAGTTTCATCACCCAAATCAGATCCCAAATCCTGTTGAGTGGTTGTAGTTGTTTTTTGTTTTCCCTTGTTGTTGAATTTCTTGGGCCTCATCCTTGGATGAAGATTCCAACAATGGTCTTCATCGTGACCTTATATGGAATAATGTTTGCATGTTATTTTCTCTCCTTCCTTTTTAACGAATGAATTTTTATTACCCTTTCCTTTCTCTCCACCCTTAAATGAGTTTTTTTTACTCTCTTTTGGAATATTTTTCCCTCTTGCCTCAAGGTAAGTGGGTTGCACACAAACCTCATCTATACTAGTGGGATTGAACATAAGGATAGTATGCCTTAGGTAGCTATGTAAACCCCCTATATACTACAACAACATGCGTTCTGAATGAAAATCAAAACCTAACATAAGAGCTCCTTTTCTAAATTCTTGGGTGTAATCTTGAGCACTTTGACCTTTATGTTGTCTAATGTTTTTCCAATTCATGATGCCTTTTTGCAGATATGCTAGAGAGTAAAATTGTCTTTTATTTGCAACAATGAAATTATACAAAGAGAGTGAGATCTCACCGCATTTTTTAATCTCATATTGTGTCTTGGCTTCACACCATTCTAGTTTTGCAACGTCCAATATCAAGGAAGCTATCTAAATCTTTGTATCATCATCTTGAAGGTGTTGAATCCCACAGTAGACCTTCAACTGATGAACCCAATTTTCAATATTTTGTGCATTCACTTCCCCATTATACATAGGAAGCTCAAATTTAATATCATGTTTTAACCATGGTTGTTTACCAATTCCTTTTGAGGTATGTTGATGAGTATGAGTAAGGGTTGTAGTAGTGGAAGAGGATGACGATGAAGGTGATTATGGTGGTGAGGATGATGGTGGAGTAATTTATGGCTTATCACCATTTCCATTACCTCCTCCTCCTAGAGAACCCTCTCCTCTTGGAGGACTAGAGCTTTCACCCTGCAACTTTGTATTCCTCTCTTCATAGAGGGCCTTCACGATCTCTATCATGCCAAATAAATTCTTCCCAAAAGCCTCCTCATCCTCTATCATGTTATCATTCCCTCCTTCATGAGACGTGCTTACCGAAGCCTCAGATACAACCGCAGGTAAATCTTCTGGTGGAAATGGTGGCAACTTTTCCTTCCTTCTCTTTGCTCCAACTAGAGAACCTGCACCCAAAATCTTTACTTCTCCTCTCTTGAGCTTCAACCTTGTAAACATTTAAACACGTGAAAATTAATTAAATCCTCCTTGCACAAGTAAACCTAGATCTTTGATACCAACTTGATCTAAATAGGAATATTAGTGTTTGTTGTGTTAAGATCCAATTCAGAATATAAACAAAGTGCATGAGAATTATGAGGTAAATGGCAAGTTTTTCATGAGTATTTACGTGTTTTTATGTGAATTTATTAAGCAAATTAACATAAAAAAAACACCGAACAACAACATCTAACAAACATTAACAACACCATAAATAGTAACACAATAGCACATGATTATTCTTATAAGTGTGATTAAATATGTTCACAATGCTCAAACAACTCTGAAATGTATTCCATCAGCTCCAGATTGCCCAAAAATGCTCATGTAGCCTCTTTTCGGCTTGAATTTTTTTAAAAACTAAATAAGCTATGAGTTCCCTAAGTTTTGGCAATAACCTCTCCACAAATTCCTCAAAATCCAGCACCATCCTACAAATCCGCTCGGAATTCCACTAACCGAGCTCTAATTTTTCCAAAACCTAGGTGAAATTGTTAGCGCTTTAATTTTGTCAATAAGGCTTAAAAATTGAATTTTGAACCATATGGTATATAGTCAAATATGTTTTCTTATATATTAAAATGTCGTACGATTTACTCCTGACTGTTGGCATTTAATGTTAACCGAGGACAAATGGCAGCAATGGTGTATATGTTTGAGGTTACGGTTAGTAGGGGTGGGGGGTGCGGAGCTAGCGTACCACCCATGGCCTCGCCCATAGTGGTGACCAAGGCTAGGAATAAACCCCAACCCCTCCCCCCATGGCGAAATACATATGATAATGAAACAAAGTTTAAACCATAGTCTTGTAAGGAATAAAGCACGAGCAAAGTGGTAGTGTGTTAGGTTTGAGGTGGTGAGGTCTTGTGTTCCATCCCCACGAGGCTCGGTATCACCCTTACCATAGTTTTCATGGCCCTCAGGCTGCCACATGGTAGCCCATGGTTTGGCCATGTGGCAGCCTCTGATTGGCCCCCACCACACCCAACCAAATCGCATCATTTCAAACCAATAAGAATGTTCCACTCGGCAGAATTCCATTCATTAAAGACAATCCATTGACCAGTTAACCTGCATAGTCACCCTGCCACATAGGCATGCCAAGTGAGTTGTATGGATTACTAATTGGGTTGTCCTACATTCTTGTTTTTTTAATTTGCCTATTTGACAAAGTGGACATAATGCATTTCTGGGAGCATATGGTGCCGACTATCTGTGAATAGAATTGTGCCAAATTTAGAACGACGAGATTGATGTCATGTTTTACGTTCCACACCAAAATGATACTTTCATTTTTTAGCACAATTTTGAGCACTTGATGAGCCAGTGTCCATGGGATTTAAGACACTTTTTAAGCCCAAAATCCCAAAAAATTCCTAGAACTTCCTGTAGCTTTCATAATCCATCAAATACTGAAAGACAATGCAAAAGAACCAAAAACATCCTCCAAGACTAGGACTAACCATCCCCAACAGTACTGACATTCTTTCAAACAATTGACATCACTGAAATCTACATGTCTAGCATACAATATAGAGCATGAATGTTTGAAAGCTTTTACGAGACATGACAAGAAGGATCATTACCCTCTTCCTTGATTTTTTTGACACCAATTAGGCCTTGTATCCATTATCTTAAAAATTACAAGTAAATACATGGAATAACCATGTTTTTAACCAATCATATAACCATGCTTATAACTAGCATAAAACCATGTAAATAAAAATGAGATAACAACCATTAAAGCCAAAAATTGACAAGTAAAAAGGAAAGAGAACTTATATTTTATTAAAAATGGGCAAGATGCCAACCAGGTTCGGGACTTCCACATACCACTCGACCATAAACATGGTTGAGAATCGCTTTTTAGCTAGTCACCCCCGTGCCATATTACAAGCATGAATGTGGGATCTCATGGATAAACCAATAAAAAAAGAGCAAGGAATTCAGAGGTCAAACCACCTCCACCCTCACCATATCGTGATCACACCTAAACCGGTGTCGAGATCACAAAGCCAAATAGAGCTTGGAATTCCTACAGAATCCATCATTATCCATGAAGAATTTTCTGTCACCCTATCTCCCACACTTTACCGCAATCCATGCCAGATGACTAATCCCTAACCGAGACCCCACCCTTAGTATTTACCATGTATCTGGCCAAAAATGGTCAGGGGATTCCTAGACCTTTGGGAATTTTCCTTCAGACCACCTTTGCCTCATATTCTGAAATCCATCCAGTAGTTACAAAGCTAAAACTGAGATAGAATCCCATAAAACCATGGCTATCCATAAAAATTCAAGGCAAGGTTGAAAAACATTGTGAAAACCTGAAAAAACCATACCATCAACAACAAGAGAACCAAATACCAACATGCATAATCCATGCATGTCCAAAATAGCTAGGAAATCACACATGCAATATGTTACCTGCAATTATTACTGCTAAAGGTACTAGATCCTTCTCTTCCTTGTTTGATCTTTGCTTTCCTTTTCTTTCCTTGTCTTTCCTTTGCCTACTTTCCTCTTTCTTGGCCATATTCTTGACAAAATATTTCCAACTGATCATCATAAACCTTTTTATCAGTGATGCCTCTGTTTTCTTCATTTACCATTATTTTCCTTCATTTTCCTCCTCACATTCAACCTGTGACCTTTCACCTTCCTTTTCTCCTATTTTCCTTTATTCTCATAAAGAAATGTGCCAAAAATAATTTTTTCCTCTTTAATCCGTTTGTCATTCCCTTTTCCAGTTTCCTTAGCCATAATAACTGAAATGAACACCCACACTAGGATGTCTTGCCAAACACTCATCTTAGAATATGTGTCCCTTAACCGCGGTCTTAGTTTTCCTTTATTAACTTTAATTACATGAAATTTTAACCCGGGTGTGTTATAGAACCCTCCCTGTTGGGGGAATACCATAATCTATCTTCAATGACACCTACGAACCAGCAAACCATTGAAAATAAAACATATACCCATGGATATGTATAACACATCTTGTTGCAATATTTACAATGACATCCATATTTACAACCATACTCTGTATGGAGATTTATAAATCCACCTCAATATAATATTTACAATAATATACACATATGAAAATTTTCTCAACCAACAAATAAAAGGATACGATGATTATATCAACAACAAGGGATTACAGAGGATCATGCCTCCATCCTCAGAGTAGTATCCAAATTCACTTCCTTCCCAAGAATTCCATAAGTCACTGTCAGAGCCAAAGTTACATCCAATGTCCAGTGCTACAATATTGCGTCATTGCACCCTTAGTGAATAGTTACTAGCTCGTTTTTCTAGCATGCACTCCCAATGTGCATCCAGTTCCATCTAGAAATGATAATGACCAAAAAAAATAAATTCCATGGCATTCCTTTCACTGTTACATAGTCCCTCTGGAAATCTAGTGATCCCCTTCTATGTAGTCACCCACCTTCCAAGTTCCCCGACATCCCCTATCCTGGGTGATCCATCCCTTGGCAAGGCTTCGTCACATCGGAAGATACAAAAACCAAGGCATATACCTGCCTAAAAAAAATCATACCGGTCATAGCATGTTCATGCCATTCAGTGGACACTATTGGGTACCAATGTCCCAGAATGCTCCTACTCCTGAATTTCTTTACAATCATATTCTTGCCTATTTCAATTAATTTCTTTTTTCTAATGCTTGAAATCATTTTCAACCATCCAACTAGTTATTTATGTGCTTCATATACCATGAATGTAACTGGCATTGGATTCAAAATAAATTGAAATAAATTCACAACATACCTCATTGGTAGCTCATTAATAAGGTACACTTTCAATTATGTTCACTTCTAGTCACAACAAGTCAAAAAATTTGTTTGATAAAATCATCATGTATAAACATATCACATCCGGTTAGATCAATACCTAATCATCATAAATTAAAATCATGAATCACATGAAACCACCATAAACCATGATCATAAATCACTTGTAGCCATCATAAGTTAGAATCAAAGATGACGTGCACAATAAAACTGAAATAGAATACTAATACTTATACTTCATCTATCCTTCTTCTACCTTTGTTCTTTTTTTACGCACACTGGATTGGTTGTTACACCTAGCAAGCACCTAATGCCTTTTCTTCTCTTCAATCACATACACATACACACTGTGTACATCACAACATCCACACCCACATCGACATATAACACCACACAATACATACACCTACACTTGATATACATCACGACACATATACCTACATCTGGTGTAGTATCTTATCCATGCTTTCAGTCCACTGATGTATCCCTCAGCATAGCATGTCCATAACATAAACATAGACATAGTACAAGCATATAATATCAATTCAAATCCACATGATACGGACCTCATATATATGTTAGAGTTACTCTTCCCACTTGATTCATCATAAGACCAAGAACCTCTTCATGTCATTCACCTGCATAAGAAATCATTCCTCCACAAGAATTATCCTTGAAAACCCTTTCATACATTGACATAGATACGCAGATATATACATACATATAATCATTAACATAAAACAATCATGATCCTATTAGACAATGACATACATACACGCATATATACATATAAGCATTAGAATTAAACAATCATGATGCATCCTGACCCTATTAGACATGATATACATACATACATACATGTATACATTTATAATCATGAACATAATCATGATCATAACACAATTGCTAGATATAATAATTTCTAGGTTAATAGAACTTCCTTTATTCATGCACAACATGCACAACATTGAGAACCACAATTCCCAACATAGCCAAGGCATATGATGCCTCATGCCTATTCAGTTTACCTTACTTGATTACCATTTTCATGATTGTCCTTCCAGCATCCATCTACACCAATGGACCCAACCAATCCAATTCACTATCATACTCTTGCCTTCAACTGTCCTTATTGTTGCACAACATTTTGTCACTGTCCCTACAATCCATGTCCCACACATTAGAGGATCATTTCTGTGACTAAAAGAAATTATCATGCCTTACAAAAACCATCATTGTGTCCTTTTCCATGAGGACAACATTCCTTCTATTGACAATTCCCTGAGCAGACCATAAGAAACACATGTTTTTTCCTTGGTGCTACTAGACTGTTATGCCCTCATGCCAATGAGGAAGATTAACACTAGGCCCCACACCCAATGGCACTCAGTCCTAGTGAGATACCCACACCAACCTTTTTTTGGAATGTTTTTTAAATATAGAGGCAAAGTTTCCATCATAGCAACATTGTGGGCGAGTTATTTGGAGTGGTTCGACTGAATAACCACGACGTCCCTCACTTGGCCTCTTTTTCCACCTTTTTGGAAAACCTTTCAAGGGATAAGGCCTCCATTCCACCACTGTAGGGATCCCAACCTCCTCCTCTCCCTTTATAAATAAATCCATCTTCCATTGATAAGCTAGCTGAAACATTGAAGAGAATTCTTGATCTTTTTGATAGGAAGATAGAAAGGAAGAGACCTTTGTCAAGAGAGCTTAGGCTTGTGTCCTCACCCTGTCCGTGTTCCATGACGATCATTCGAGATGCGCTTTGACTGAACCCCATTGAAGGAGGCTGCAACGTCAAGGCTCCGGTTGTAACTCTTTCTTCTATTTATACAAATACATGACTATTTTTTGGTTCCCATCTTGCGTTAATGTGTTTTATTTGATGCAATATGCTTGACCCTCCTTGACCGGTTAGTTGATTATGAATGAAATCATTATTTTGTATGTTTCTCTTATTTTCTGATCTTCGTATAGGTATTTGAGTGCTGTTGCAGAAGGATTGTGACCTGTCAAGATAGAAATCAAGAGGCCACCATCAATACAAGGACGACAATGTTAGACTCCAAGTAGGTCGATCTACCATGTCCTTTTCATTCATTAATTAGGAACCTACACTTTATCTTGTCCCTTTGTTGCTAGACCCACTCTAGGGCTAGAGGGATCGTCTCTATCTGCAGAGAGGATTTACCTTCCCAACAAATTAGTGACTCCACTGGGGATCAGTGTGAGTTTTTTATTTCGTTTCCTTTTAGGAGTTTGTCTTATCAAGTTGACTTTGGTCTCTTGCTTTCTTTCCTGTCTATTTTTTCTTCTTTGATTGTCTGGAATCCTCTTGTTCAGCTCGAGAGTGTCAATGTTGACCTCTTCTCACTGGTTCTTTCCTCCTCCCATAGTTATCCAGCTTGGCACGAGTTTCTCTTGAACAGTTGCGCCAATTGTCAGAGGTTGATTTTGTTGGAGTAGAGCCAACCCCAATTTGGCACGGATTATCACCTCATAGTTGCATCAAATCCTGTAGGATTTTGTTTGACCCTTTTGTTGAGTTTTTGGTCAGTTGTGCTTAACTCTAGCTTGATTCTTGATTTGCAATTGGTCTTTTTGGAGTTTTTTTGACTGCTTCAGGCTTTCTCTTCTCAACTGTTTTTTTATTCTCTTATCAGTGGAGTTCATAGCCCTAGGGTTTTAAGTGTCTTCCACTCATTGAGCCTTCTGATTGAAGTTCGAGTATTTTTGTTTCTTGTCAGTTCGATTCCCTGATCAGGTGCTTGAGTCTTTCTTTATCCTTTGAGTTTTTGTTTTGTTGGACGATTACTTTTGTGTTTGTTTGACTCTCCATCTCTTCATTTTCGAGCATAGATCACATTTCTCATTTGGGTCATTTTGAAAGCTTTCACTTTGATTGAAAGAGTGCATCATTGGTTTGAGTACGTCTTTATGTCTGTATTACTTTAGGATTATTACTTTTGAGATCTCTACATTCATAGTACTCTAAACTAGTGTTTGATTTGATTTTTGATGTAATTAGTGCATTGTGTGCTTCATTCATTCAAAAAGAAAAAAAAAATTGCATCCTTTCATTTGCATCAAGAATGAAAAGTTCTTTTACATAACTAGTGCTTCAATCTAGGAAAGAGTTTTGTGTTTCTCGTTTTGATTGTATTAGATACATTACGAGACTTATTTGTATCATTTCATTGTTTGCTTCTTTCTGAAAGATCTTTATCCTTCTCTTAGTTAGAATTCATGGAATGGAAAATGGTGTTCTGTTGCATGTAGCTTGCATTTAAAAAATTTGAGATCAAATTCGGTAGGGCCTTGAAACTGAAACATTAATTCAAGATCAACTATAAAATTTATTCCATTAACCTAAGGAAGCATTCGAACCAAACGTAAACATTTTTAGAGGTCTAGGCTAGTGACGTGTTCTGGTGTCGTTAAACCTAGTAGTTGTCATTCGCCATATGGCCTTAGACAGCACTAGTACGGACTTGTGCTCCCCATACCATTTTTTATATAAAGGGAGACCCTCATATGTTCAAATCCCTTATCCATAAGAAGCTGAGTCTGCCACCCTATAACTGTGATACGCCGAACACAGCATCCAGGGAGACTACCTGCACGTACATTAAGTCCTTGGTCATTTCTCTTTCATTTGATCACCAAGGTATATATGGCAGTTCATGGAAACTTGTTACACCTTCTTACTTAGATTACCTAAGTAGTCATTTTGGTCTTCTCGTGACTCTCTAAAAAGTGAAAGTATTATCGCGCGCTTGTCCTTTCACACTCGTTCAAACCTGAAAGTGATAAAGTCACATTTTTCCTGTTTCTCGACTCTTAAAATATGAAATGACATATTTTTGTTTCAGTGTCTTAAAATATTAACTTCCCACGAAATATTCCTGTTTAAAGCTATCTTCCTTAGATTTTTTTTTCATAGTTGTTTCTAATGGAAATGTTTCTAGAGTTTACCAACCAAAGAGTCCCCACCGAAGGGAATATTAGTCCTTTTCCTGCTTTTCAGAATGCTGGTTTTCCTTATATGGAAAAATTATCCCTTGTTGGGTTAACTGTTGGTTTGCCTATTTGGTTATTCTAAACCTCTACGATCTTGAGTATTCTGCCCTCTATACAACCATCCCCTCCACCTGAACAACATCATGTTGATTCTAAGGTGGACCTCTCCCCTTCTTCACCTATTTCTTTGTCCTTCTCTTCTAATTTACCTGGTCAAAGTATGGATTCTAGTAACAAGGTGGCTAAGAAGAAAAAGAAGAAGAAGATTAAAAAGAAGAAGTAAGATGAGAGGCTAGCTCTATGACTATCATGCCTCATACACCTTTTCTTGATAAACCATCCAACCTTCAATGGAAAGTCAAATTTCCTTGCATGTTCTTCCAAGGTGACCACCTTCTTTGAGACTGTCGTGGAATTCCCAAGGTACTTGAAGCTTGGTCTGACGGCAGTCCGTCGTTGCCTTTGGCTTCTAGAAGTCATATTGGTGGTACATCTTTGACTAGAAATGATAAGACTCATAAGAAACAAGGTAAGATTACCAATCCCTGTAAGTTGTGTGAAGGGCATCATCCCATTCACCTTTTTTCGTACATGGATGAGGCCACGAGAGTAGTGGAAAACCTTGCCGTTTCTTCACCCTACCTTCTGGTCAGCTATAAGAAGCTTTCTTCGAGTCCTCCGCTAGTTGATACCACATTCGGTCAAGAGTCATCCTTGGTTGATCCCATTCCTATGGAAATTAAAATTCACGAATCCATTCCCAGCCAGCCATTGGTCATGGAATCGGTCGATATGATTTAGCCTATGGTTCATCAGAGCTTTTCCATTGAGAGCGACTCACATACCCCTCACATTCTTCTTGTTTCTTCGGATTCCTGAGACTTGGAGAAATATTCTCCCATCCTTGTAGTTCAAGAAGCTTCTCCTCCTACTCCCATGATGGAGGTATAGGAGGATCCTCCTCTTGCTCCAGTAACATGAAGGGATGACCATCTCATTTCTATGGTCCCTCCAAGTAGTTTGGCTTCTTCCTTTTATTGGATTCGATTTGGGGATACCATCTTTCCTCTTATGTGCCCTTTGAGATCACGGTAAAAGCCTTTGAGATCACGGTAAAAGCCTTCGATATGGTCATACCTAGCACGATTATAGGTGAAGGTGCGTTTGTTAGTATTATGTCTTCAAATACTTGGTAAGATTTTGTTTCTCAACTGCTTGTGCTTGTTACTCAAAATCTGTTGGCATCTAACAGAAGAACCAGTCAACCATAAAGGATCCTTTCGAAGTTGCCTATTACTTTGGGAGGGAAAACCGTTTATATAGAGGTGATGGTTGCCCCAAGCCTCTTGAATTTTAATTTATTCTTGGGGCATGACTATGGTTATGCCATGGGTGCACTTGTCTCCTCCCTCTTTTGTGTGATATGTTTTCGACATGAAGGTCAAATATTAACCATTGATCAAATTTCATTCTTTGGTATGGAAGTGGCAGCTAGCCAACCATCATCTCTGCCAAATTTTTATCGGCCGGTTGTATCTTCCCCACCATGGGTTAATTATGTGGCCACTTGTTCGTTTCCCTCGTCTAGTGATAGTGCCGTCGAGTAGCATTTACAAGGGGCATTCGATCGCGATTTCTGAGATGTTGTTCTCCCATAAGATGCAAACCTCTTGCAAGCCATGACCTGTTATTCGTTATGGTAAAAGGTTGGTGGAGCATAGTTCATTTTCTTGGGTCAAGCTCCTTAAAAAATGAAACAAGGTTGTCGGAGCACAACTTGTTTTCTTGTGTCAAGCTCCTTAAAAAATGAAACAAGCTCATGGGAGCAGAGTTCCTTTTCTTGTGTTAAGCTCGTTAAAAATGAAACAAGGTGTTATGGGGATAGTTCGTATTCTATGTCAGCCTCGTTGAAAAATGAATATGGTCATGAGGATAGTTCTTTTAATGTGTCAACCTCATTAAAAAAATGAAACACATTCCCGTTCAATTCGAGTCTTTGATGAGATCTCGTAAGATCCCAGTCGAGTCTTTCATTGATCTCGTAATTTGAACATTCACTCCATCTGCTCTTCATTAATTGTAGTTGGACTAAAGTTTGGGGGGCATATACCTCGAATTGAGTCACCATGCTGGGGGCATGCTCGTTTTTCAACCATAGTTTACCTTTGCTTCAAGCTTGTTAAAAAATGAAACCAATTTCAAGCATAGTTTATTTCCATTTCAAGCTTGTGTAAAAATGAAACTAGTTTTGATCATAGTTTGTTAAAGTTTCAAGCTTGTGTAAAAATGAAACCAATTCTAAGCAAAGTTTCACATGATTTCGAGCTTGTGTAAAAATGAAACCATTCTTATTTTACCTCTTGTCATTGCCATTTTATCAGCATGTTTTTACAGATGAGCCTTCGTTTTCTCATTCCATCGTCACCATCTGCTTGGCCGAACATATGCCTTCACTTGATTTTTTTACCCATTCCTAAGGAGCTGCTGTAATGAGTGGTCTTGTTAGCCAGCATCTTGACCTTTACTTGTTCTAAGCAGTTCCACCAACACCGAAACCAGTTGCTACCTGTAATACCACTCGTTCCTCCAAGAGGAGTGATCTTTCAGCTCTTTTCTGACTCTCGAAAATTGAAAATATTGTTGAGAATTTTTTCATTTTAAACTCATTAAATGGCTACAAAATGATATCTACCCAATATACGTTTATCCCTTTTTCAGGCTAGTAAATATAATTTAAAAAAAAAGAAATACCTCAGCCTATTGCAACTAAAATGTTCTCCTAGATATTATTTGTAACACCCCTAGTTTATGTGTTTGAATTTCAAAGCTATACATTTGAACTTTAATCCTAAGGGGAGTGGACCCCAAAGGGATAAGTACTCTATGGATGTAATTAAATATTTTATTTTGGAAATTAAATAAAATAATTTTGCGCAGATTGACCAAAATGAGAATTATGAGATCACTTGCTAAATCCATGAGGATGGATAAAGGCATATACTTTCCCCACAATCTTTCAAAAATCCTTGAAAGAATTTCTAAATTAGATTTTGAGGAAAATCTAGTTTCCCCAACGATGTTGAGAATAGTTGGGAAGAGGTAAAAAGCTGGGAAAAGCATAAAGCAGCTTTAAAAATCCCTAAAATGGGAAGCCTAGGCAAACAGGAAGAAAAGAATCCTGATATTCTGGACGCAGAATTAGAAACAGGCTTTGGGGGAGCAAAAGCTTAAATAAGCTATTCCTGAACATATTAGAGGTTGATCTGTACAGGAAAGGATCTCAGCTAGGGGGTGAGTTCTGGAGAGAAGGGAACTCTAAGGTTGGGTGGACTGGTCTTCTGCAAAATTGGTATGCTTATAATTTTTATGAATGATTCAAATATAGTGTTGGATAGGTTTTTTAGTTTATATTGCCTTTATGGTTAAAAAAAAAAAAAAATTGTTTGAGATTTGTTATGTTCTTACATTTAACAGAATTAAAATAGAAGTAAATCTTCTACCTTCTGTATAGTAGTAAGAACAGTATCTTGGGAATCCCATCTTCCAGAATCTCTAAACCAGGTAGGGGTTTAAATCTGGAGATACTATCATCATTCCCAAGAATGAACCTAGTGTAACTTTAATCTGCTTCTACAATGCATAGTTATATGTACAGTAAAAATAAATGTGTTGATGTCAATTAAATTCTATTTTAAATCTGAAGATGAGTACATAGATATATAAGAATGAAATCCTGAAATGAGACAAATCCATCTAAAATAAATTGTACATGCAACCAAAATGGAATATTCAGCGTGAAAAATGATGAAATATGTAAGTTAGTATAAGTAAGCTAATATGCAAACCTGTCAGGAAAACTTCTTTTATCAAACCAGTATTAGAATAATGTACCATAAATCCATAATTTTACTTGGCCATCTCTATGGATTTCACTCAATATAATTATAAAAATTTTAACACTTTGCATGAAAAATCTTCAAGACAGAATAAGATGCGAATAAGAAATTTTGCATGTAATAGAAGTATCATGCTGGTTGACGAACTAGGCTATAGAGTACACTTTTAAGAGCTAAGCTGACAGTGCAATATATACACAGTTGAAATCATGATAAATAGTGGTAATGTAGGGAGCAATTTAGTTAAACAAAAAAAACATAACTAGTAAAGTAGATTTATTCCCCTGGATTATAAATTTTAAAGCTACCCTTTTGAGGTGAGATTTACAAGTGATAACAGATTAGTTTTTATAAAACTACCAGGAGCAGAATTAAACATCAGAGACATTGTCATAAATTGTAAAGGGAAGATTTGCGGAAACTATAAAATCCCAGTGTTGCTCTACGAATAATCACAATACAATCATTATATGTATTCTAGTAGCGAGGGAGCGTCCTTAGTTCCAAAATTTTAATTCGAGCAAAAGAAAAGTGGGAAAATACACATATAAGTACATACATATATGTCAACTGTAACAATGGAAACAGAGAAATTGGAAAGAGCCAATTATCGTATCGGTCTTACATGTCGACTAATACACAGTATAAGTCAATGGTCGGGCGATGCCATAGATGGAGCTCTTTCACACAATCTCGTCAATCGACAGAACAAATATATTTCCAGGCAATGAATACAAGATACCATAGTCATAACTACAAAAACCATAAAACAAAAAATTCGTAAGGAAATCGAATGAGTATCAAACATGAGTCTAATGGTTAAAATAAATTATAAAACTGGAAGGTATATCGTCACCCTAACAAATCCATAGTGAAGGAATTCGTGTAAATAACACGTCCTCTCATCTGGTGAACACAAAAGGAATATAAAACATGAGAATTAAATAGCATCACCGTCAGGCACATAGCCATTAAATTTGGTGTGCCCTGAATAATTTAAATCGAGTACCAAGAGAAACTACAGTAGATATGTATCTGCGTCGAAATTAATTATATAAGAAATTTTAAAGTGTTAACCCTTATGGGAAAATAGGGAGCCACACTATAAATCCATAGCCAGATGAAACGATGCCATTCAATAGCAAGATGTTCAGTATCACGAGGTATCGGAAAATCAAAAAAAAAATTCCCTTTGAATAAATAAGTATGACTAAGTTAACCAGATGGAATAGTAGGGGTCCCTGAACTAGTTAACGCATCATGAAATGAGAACCTCACCTGAAAGGAAAGTAAGAAAATCTAGTTACTAAACAAAAATATAGCGTGTAGGTAGTTCGTCATTCCAAGATCAATCGTAGGTTCTTACCTGGGCATCAAAATCGGAATAACGATTTTACCCGCAATAGAAAAAAAATTACTTCAAGTATCAGGGCGAGAATACAAAATATTGTACAAGAAAAAAAATATATGGTGGGAGAACTAGATAGGTTAACGAGTGTATATATATATTCCCTAGACGCTGTTTGAAGATCGAGGTTAGATTGGTGCATAGCACTATTATAAAAATCAAACGACGATCTTCATAGGCTACAAAACCAAAGCAATATTTGTCAAAACGCAAAGGTAGGAACCAGTCGCAAATAATCTACCATGAAATCATAAATCCAAACACACTGATGTTAAACGTATAACAAGAACCATGGAAGACTTACCTGTCCGAACAGAGACAGATCAATATCCATACGAATCCGGAGAACGCTTCGACCCAAATCTAGGAACGAAGCATAGGAAAATTCTGTGTCTCACTGTGGGTAGCGCCACAGAACGCGAAAAATTCTCCGCAACACCCCAAGAGGAAGTAGAAAATGGCGGTATGATTAGAAACCAAGATAATATACTCACCGAGAGAAACCCTAGATGAAGTGAAACAATAATAGTCATCCATCTATCATTAGATGCCCAAGGTGAATCACGAGGGACGTGGGAAATCTCTCGAACTAGCAACCCAGATAGTCGTTGGAAAAAAAATCCACGCCATCTTAAGTATGGAGGTACTACCACCGCAGACTACAGTACTACACTTGATTGCAACAACGTGGCCAACTGTGTAAACGAAGTTCGAAAAAGAGTTGAAATAATACCTGAAGATATATATGACTTCTCTCGTAACATAAGCCGCTATCAAGGACAAACGTAGTACTTTCTTACAATAAATAGAGGTTCAGCCATCACGTCTACCATTCGGTAGAACCCTAGAAAAATTAAGGTGAAAATCCCGATACCTTTTAAGGGTACTGGCGGGGATACATTCAGATTTCCTTAGTGGCAAGACGTAAACCCAATGACGGCGATCATGAAATATGTAGGATATGTATGGTGGTGTATTACAAAATGTACAACGGGGAGAGTCTACATAAAATAATTATTTTATATCCAATCCCTAGGGAAGAAAAACAAATGAACTTTGTATACCTTCTACAAAGGACTCCCATTAAAATCAATGGATGCTTATATGATTGATGTTAATAGAATTTTGGAAAAAGTAAAGAGCACCATAGAACATATAATTGTATGTATTTGGAGAAGGATAGAGTTGGAGCTAGTCATTAAATCAATTTCAAAAGTTACCAACATTAAGTGGGGATAAGATCGATATATATACAAATCTATATATGACATATGGTTATGTAAACTAAGAATGAGAAAAAAAAAAAATTTGAGAGTGAATAGGAGAGACGTTACATTATTTTCTACCTTTTCGGATCTATGACACTCCCTATGAGAAGGCACTTGCCGCAGTTTTCTTTTCCGCTTCTTTTCAAACTCTATAAAAATGAAAATATGCCAATTTCTTCCTTTTTCAAACTCGTTAAAACCTAAATGACATCGAAAACCATCACCATGATGTTACCAAATTCCTCCTTCCTAGGGCTCGTAAAATGTACTAGGATGGATTTGTCCGAAGGACAGACTTACATTACAAGCATATGCTATCCCCTTCAATCTTTTTTTTCAAAAATAATTGGGGTACTCGCCAGAAATGGTGGGGGGAAATTAAACCAGTTTTTAGTTGTGTTGGCAGTATGTCGCTCTTGAACATGACACTCATCTGCATTCGTGTTAGTTTGCGGACATATCATTTCATCATTTTTACCTCCATGGGTTTGGGTAATCTATTTTGACCTCTCATATGATATTTTCCATGTCATCATGACCCCAGATCCCTTGATGTCAAATACTGCCAAATCCAGAGTCGTGTCGCTAATATGTTCAAGAGAAGTTTTCCTCTATAGTTTTCAACCCCCCTCTGATTATCTTTTCGGTCATGATTCACTATCATCATGTTCCTCTGTGTCATGTAAATTATGTGGGGAACATTATGGCCCTCCTTTGACCAGGTCACTTCCTGGCGACTTCAGCTCATTATCCAGGAAGTTGATCTAGAGACTCCCTTCTGGTACCTTGGAGCTTGCTTGCATCAATGGAAAGTTCTTCACATTCGATGACATGTCCAAATCATTGGCCTTTGATTGAGTTATTCTGTGGATGTTCGACGTCAGATCATTGTTCACATTCCACGGATTATACTTGTTGCACCTTAGGAGCCATTGTCATTATTGGTCGTTTCTCTCATGCCTGTGAACAACTTTCATCATTGGCTGGTAATCAGGTGACTTTGTTGGATGTGTGACTTCAGCTCACATATTTGCATGCTTGAATTTGTACTTGTTTAGGTCGAGATGGAGCGTAAGACCCTGGTTTTTGTCTAATAAGTTCCAGGCTACGAGATGTTGTGGTTTATCATGACTTATTATGATTGCTTTGATTGGATGACTATGACCATACCTGAGTCTATTTTTTGATCCTTACTGCTGGATAGTTACGTCCATACCTCAGATCTTAGTTCATATATGTACTCTATTATGGATGTATGCGCACATGCCACATGTTCATGTATCATAGATATCAATTGTATTTGTACTTACAGGTCTTCTGATAGCATTGTTTGGTTTGAACACGTTCTCATAAAGTAGTTCACCCCTCCCTCTGTCTCGGACCTCATGCTTTAGGGGGCATCTGTTACATAACATTTTTTCACTGTCCCTGCAATCCCTGTCCCACACATTGGACGATCATTTATGTGACTAAAATAAAGTGTCATGCCTTGCAAATACCATCATTGCATCCCTTTCCATGAGGACACCATTCCTTCTGTTGACAATTCCCTGAGCAGACCATCAGAAACACATGTTTTTTCCTTGGTACTAGTAGACTATTATGCCCTTCCTCCAATGAGGAAGATTAACACTGGGCCTCATTCCCATCGGTGCTCTGTCCTAGTGAGCTACCCACACCAACCTATTTAAGGAATGTTTTTTAAATATAGAGGTGAAGTTTCCATCATAACAACTTCGTGGGTAAGTCATTTGGAGTGGTTCGATTGACTAACCATGGCCTCCCTCCTTTGGCCTCTTGTTTCCACCTTTTTGGGAAACCTCTGAAGGGATAAGGTCTCCCTTCCACCATTTTAGGGATCCAAACCTCCTCCTCTCCCTCGATAAATAAATCCATCTTCCATTGATGAGCTAGCTGAACATATTATAGCTGAAATGCTGAAGAGAATTCCTGAGATTTTTGCTAGGAAGATATAACGGAAGAGACCTTTGTTGAGAGCACTTAGGCTTGTGTCCTCACCGCATCTGAATTCCCCGACAATCCTTCGAGATGTGCTTTGACTGAACCCCACTGAAGGAGGCTACAACGTCAAGGCTCCAGTTGTAACTCTTTCTTTTATTTTAGACATACACATGACTATTATTTGGTTCCCATCTTGTGTTAATGTGTTTCATTTGATGCAATATGGTTAACCCTCCTTGACTGGTTAGTTGATTATGAATGAAATCATTGTTTTGTATGCTACTCTTGTTTGCTAATCTTCATGTAGGTATCCGAGTATTGTTTCAAAAGGGTTGTCACCCGTCGAGACAAAGATCAAAAGGCCACCACCACTACAGCGACGACAACATTGGACTCCGGGTAGGTCGATCTACCTTATCCTTTTCATTCATTAATTAGAAACCTACACTTTAGCTTGTCCCTTTTTTGCTAGACCAACTATAGGGATAGAGGGATTGTCTTTGTCTACGGAGAGGATTTACCTTCCCAACACTTACTCATACACCGAGCTTCATTTGAGTCTTGCATCAAATGTTGGGTTTCATTTAGATTTCCCCAAGATCCATTAACTTTCCTCCTTCCCAACTAATTCCCTAGACCCTCAAAAAATAAAATGAAAGAACAAGTAAAAAAAGAAGATGAAAACCATCAAAACCAAGAGAAGTACGACACCCCAATAAATTGGCATCATCATGCACCAAACATTAAAAAAAACTTCCAATCAAGCACAAACAAATCACAAAGACCGAAAGTATAAAACTTGAAACAACCACCATGAATCAATTCAGATGGGTTCCCAATGCTTCCTAGGAAAATCTCAACCTGAGCCTTGTTCAACATTTCATAATAGTCCATTTTTCCATGCAAACCCCTACCTCATACTACCATAAGAAAATAATTGTTAGTGCATAATATAAACATGCAATATATAAGTTATCTTTCCTTATTATGTTAGCCACACTAACTTGTATCTGAGCACATGCATATATCATCTCTCAAGGGACTCCAATGCCTTGATGAATCCAGCTAAAAATAAATAAACTATTATACATGTGAAATACCTGTTCATAGATATAGCACATATCCACATAACTCCAAACAATATCAATGTTACTAAGACTTCCTATATGCAAATAACTCATTAATTTGGAGTTAGGGTTTCCAAACATATCCAACTACATTCTTACCCCATTCCTTTCTTTTACCTTTTTCCTTGCTGCAATTGAGTCCTACTATGTATTGTCACATCACCCATCTGTTAGTTATATAAACACATAAACTATGTCATGTTAATACCAAGCATGTTTCTCTGCAACTATTCACACATGTCAATAAAATGTTCCAAATATCAATACATCATATCTATTAACTAAAATCAACCTCTACCAATACTAAAAACAATCTCATAATCAACTAATAGTCAAATTCATAATACTACAACTATCACCTACTTATACTAACGTACACATCAGTTATGTCAACACAAAATCATTACTTGAAGCAATCTTATAGACACATATCATGTAAGTAATCAAATATTGAAACAGCAGATAAATGATATAAGCAAACTCATACCTTAATGTATCTCAGGGGCGGCTATCTTGTCTGCATAATCAATCTAATTAGCATGATATAACTTCACAACATATCAACTCAATCATAAATAAGGTCATGATATCCATAACAATAACTAGTTAACATGTTTACCCCATAAGTTCATAAACATATGTCATTCATGTATAATAATCACATCTACACAAGCAGTCCAAATTAGTACGACACAATATCACAATTATGTCGTCTCATACTTGAATATCATAGCCATAACCATTTGTACTGTTCAATCTAGATTAAAGTGATACATATAACATCGATATCTTAATGCAATAACCTTAATTATCAAGTTAAATAACATATAACAACAACAAGTTAACATATAACATACTCATCAACAACATATAACATAATCATCATGTTAATTAATGTAAAAAAACAACAACAACGGATATAACAACACATTACTATCGTTCATGACTATTTGACACATGTGCATATGACCACATTGATTCATTAACATCTACCATGCATGTAACTGCAACAACAATAAAAATACAAACATGTATATAAGTAACCATAATTCTTATAACAACCATTAGCCACATACCTACATGCAAAACGTACAACCTGGATGATGGTACGCTCTTACTTCGAAGTCCAATGATGCAACCTCTCTTTGATGATCTACATCTCCTACTCTATCTCGGTCAACACATCAACATCATAACATACCAATAGCATCATGAAGAGATAAACTACATGCAATGAACTCATGCATGACAACCTTAACCAAGACAACAATATACGTTTCCGAAAGAGAGCGCAACCACACTCTGATTCCACCTATAATGTACACCTCCCCTTACATCTACCCAAGTAACTGGGTAACAGGGGTAAACACGAGATTGTGGCAGCTAAGAATATACTAAACCTCCTTGGTGAACTTAATGAATTGGAATCAATGTGAAAAACCATAACACAGATTCCCTATACTAGCTACAGGACCCCAGAGGCTATCCCATTAATCCCCTTGAATTTTCCCAGGGCCCCACTATATTTTAATGATGAAAATCGTGAGACACTCCCACAAAATATGCATGGGTGTGTCTAGGAGGTTCTGGATTGTCCCACAGCATAGGCATGCATGCGTTGAGGTAATTTTTCACCTAGAGTTGTGCTAACGTCTGTGGGATTTAAGGAACTTTTTAAGCCTAGAATGTCAAACACTCCCCAAAACTTCTTGTAGATTTAAAAATCCATCAAACACTTGAATACAATGACAAAGAACCAAAAAATGACTCCAGGACTAGACCTTACCATCCCTAACTAGGATTGACATTCTTTCAAACACTTGGCATCACTGAAATCTACAGGTCTAGGATACAAGACAAAGCATGAATATCTGAAAACCCTTATGAGACATGACAAGGAGTATCATTACCCTTTTCCTTGAACTATTATGACATCAACTAGGTCTTGCATCTATTATCTTAACAATTACAAGTAAATAGATGAAATAACCATGACTTGAACTAGTCATATACTGGAGGTCTGGATGCAGGTGTTAATGACAAGCTTTCAAATCTCATGACAATTTCCTCTAATTCTAGTGGAACTTCTTCACGGTCTTCCTTTCCAAAATTAGTCATCAACTTACAATTTTATAACTCAAAAGAAAGCCTTTGCGCAAATGATAGAAGCATATTATATAAATTATAATAATATGCAGTAATAATAAAATTACATCTGAAAAATGTTTGCGGAGTCGATTGACGGATTTAAAACAATATTAAAACCCTTTTCATTTTTTTATCGCATCTATTTTTATTGTTAAACTTCACGCATCTAAAAATGTGATATCCATAGATCTCCACACTCTCATGTAAAATCTGTTTGATTTAAATTCTGCTTGATGGTCAACTACAATATGTAAATCAAACTATAAAGCATCGGGTCCATTTGGAAGATTAAACTCCATGCAACTTTATTTGCGATAACCATCGATTGAAGATCAGACAGTTGTCGCTCTTCTTGATTTCTTAAATATTAAAGTGATCTCGTTTTTTGATCTAATCCACATGACATTGCCTTTACTGTGTTTTCCCAAATTTACTCATATAAATGTCATACACTCATTACAAATTTTCTTCAACACCAGCATATTTAACATTCCAAATAAATGTCCCTTAAATTTTACAAAAGACAAAATAACAACATAGTTTGATGGTTTCTATTCTGCATTGACTTATGGAGTTCAATGCCTCTCCAAATTCATTCGAATTACAATGAATTAATATTGCAAAAACCCAAACATGTCCATAAGGAATATTGTTCATTAATGCTAAACCTAGCCAAATTGTATATGTTCACATATAAATAAATATGCAGCGGATTCAATTAATTCAAGTTCGCACTTAAAATAAAAATGTTCTCAATGAATTTTCGAAGGAAAAATATGGTACTTCCGGGGATCGACAATATGACTACATTTCCACCAGAATGGAAGAATTGAATTTTACCTTCGATTCAATTACTCTTTCACTGAATCTCCTCCTCAAATACATTGTAACTTACATATATATAAATTCACACAATCCTTTCAATTTGATTCAAAAGAATCAAATTTTTCTAATTTTGGCTAAAATTCCATTACATGATATTTTCCTAAAAATCCTAAACTAAAAAATAAATACATTCAGTCAAATATAAGTTATCCAAGTCCCTGAATACTATTCCAATCCTATCTATTAAAACAGTAAATCGTAGGCTAAAGGATCCCACTCCTTTGCTTGTAATTTTTTTTGTATTTCTGGAATAAAATTAAGTCTTTTAATCCTTGAGCCTTATGCTCCTACATCAGACTCTTAAGGACAAAATTATTCATGGGCTCCTCCCCATGAGCTCTTCTACAGAACTGCCCAATTTCTGTAGCATGGTATTTGTCATCGAAGTAGCTTCTGCAACTAGTTGATCTTTCCCCTTGATAAAATACTCAAAGTATTCTCATCCTCTTGTCTTCTTAGACAATATTTTGTCTAAAATATTCTTTGGCTGCAATATTTTTGCTGTGGGTAACTATTTCAACCTGTAAATCTCTTCTTTTCCTTCAGTTGTATCACCTATGTCTCTGTCCTCATACCTGTACAAATCAGCAACATTGAAAATTGGAGATATTCCAATGTGAGGGGGTAATTCAATTTGATAAGCATTTGCAGAAAATTTTCTCAATACTCTGCATGGCCCAAATTTTTTAAATTTCAATTTTTTATACTCCCTTTTTGGAAATATTTCCTTCCTCAGGTGTGCTAGAACCAAATATCCAACCTCAAAATTAACTTCCCTCTTCTTCAAATCTTCTCTGCTCTTGTACTTGATGTTGATGTCCTGTAAATTTTGTTTTACCTGTTCATGTATTGCTCGAATATTTGAAGAAAACTCTTCTCCATCAACACTTCTCATCTATGATTTTCCCAAATTTTTTAATTCATACACTCCTCTTGGATGCATTCAATAAAATATATGGAATGGGCTCTGTCTTGTACTCCTTTTAGGAGAGTCATTATAAGCATATTCAGCCTGGGCCAAAATCTGATCCCATTGTTTAGGATGTTCACCTGCAAGACTTTTTAAAATATTACCCAAGTTTCTGTTCACCACCTCAGTCTCTCCATCATTATGAGGGTGATAAGCTGAGCTCAAACTCAGTTTACTTCCAAGATTTTTCCAGAATTTCCTCCAGAAGTGACCAACAAATATGGGTGTCCCTATCTGAGACAATGCCTTTAGGTAACCCATGCAATATTACAATCTCTTTGAAAAACAAATTTGAAATATGAGTAGCATCACTGGTTTTATAACATGGAATAAAATGTGCCATTTTTGAAAATCTGTCAACTACAAGATAGACTGCATCATTCCCTCTCTGTGTTTTCAGTAAACAAAAAACAAAATCCATACTTACCATATCCCAAGGTCTGTCTGGAAGAGGTAATGGAACATACAAACCTATGTTCTGACTTCTTCCTTTTGCATACTGACAAACTTTACAATTCCACACATACTTCTCCACTTCATATCTCATCTTTGGCCAAAAATAAAAATGACTCAGTTGTTCATAAGTCTTGTCTGCACCAAAATGTCCACCAAGTCCACCACTATGTTTCTCCTTAATTAAATTTTCTCTCATAGAACAATTTGGTATGCATAGCTGATTTCTTTTAAACAACAAACCTTCTTGCAAGAAAAAATCCAGCCACTTATTTCTATGCAACAAAACAAGATTATTGCATGCTTCAAATGCCTCTTTAAAATCCAAATCTATTTTATACATTTCTTTAAGAAAATCAAAACCCAACACTTGAATTTGACTTTCTTGAACTAAAATGTTTTTTCTACTTAAGGCATCTGCTACATTGTTTGCTTACCCAGTTATATGTTTCAATACAAAATTGAAACTCTGAAGATACTCTACCCATTTTTCATGTTTCTGATTTAGTTTTGGCTGCTGCATAATGTACTGCAATGCATGATTATCTGAATAAAGAAGAAAATCTTTAGACGTCATGTAGTGTCTCAACTTCTTTAATGCCTATACAACTGCATAAAATTCTTTGTGATAAGAAGAATATTTTCTTCTTCTGTCATTCAATTTTTCACTAAAATAAGCTACAAGTTTGTCTTATTAACTGAGCATAGCTCCAATAGCTTCTCCACTGGCATCACATTTCACTTGAAAAGGTTTATTAAAATTAGGAAAAAATAAAATGAGCTTTTCTATTATCTTTCTTTTCAACAACTGGAAATTTTTTTCTAGCTCATCAGTCCATCTAAATGGTTGTTTGTCCTTATTTATGGTTTCAATAATAGGAGCATTGATCTTAATAAATTCCTTATGAATTTTCTATAAAAACTGGAAATACCATGCAAGCTTCTTACCTCAAAAACACTCTTAGGTGAAGGCCATTCTATGATTGCCTTTATTTTCTCTGGATCCATCTTCAATCCATCAGCAGAAACAACAAAAGCTAAATATACAAATTCTTCATTCATGAATGATTTTTTTTTTAAATTTACCAGCAAATTTTCCTGATGCAACTTCCTTAAGACATAATTCAGATGTCTCAGGTGTTCTTCTTTAGACTTGCTGTAAATTAACATATCATCCAGATATACTATTACAAATTTACCAATAAATTCCTTCAGTACTTCATTCATAAGCCTCATAAATGTACTAGGTGCATTTGATAATCCAAACAACATTACCATCCATTCATACAATTCTTAATTTGTTTTAAAAGTTGTTTTCCATTCATCTCCTTCCCTTATCCTAATTTGATGATAGCCACTTTTTAAATCCAATTTTGCAAAATATCTTTCCCCACTTAAACAATCCATCAAATATTCAATTCTGGGTAAAGGAAATCTATACGTGATTGTTATTTTGTTGATTTCTCTTGAATCAGTACACATTCTCCAGCCTCCATATTTTTTTGGACTCAACACTATTGGCACTGCACAAGGACTCAAACATTCTCTGATCAGTTCTTTATCTAACAGCTCTTGTACCTACTTCTTGATTTCTTCATTTTTTGTGGGAATCATCCTATATATTTTTTTATTTGGAAAATTTTCTCCTGGAATCAAATCTATATGACTGCTGATTTTTCTAATATGTAGTAATTCATCCGGCAAATAATTTACAATGATATCACAGTAATTTTCTAGCATCTCTTGAATTTCAATTGGAAAATAAGAAATTTTATTGGAAGTAATTACTACCTTGGGTTTGCAAATTAATGCAAAATTTAGCTCATCATCTTCAATCTAATGCAGATATTATTTTCCACTTAATAATAAGGTTTTCGAATCAGATCTTCTTTTCGATGCATCTTCTTCTTCTATTGGCAACAATGTATGATCGACACCATCTTTATAAACTTGTATGTGTTCTTATTCCCATCATGCATATCTCCTCTGTCAAACTACCAAGGTCTACCCAAAAATATGTGACATACGTCTATAGGCATCACATCACACAAAATTCTATCTTTGTAGATGCGCAACTGGAATTCCACTTTACACTGTTCATTCACTAACAGCTGATGTCCTTTCTGAACCCATGACACCTTGTAGGGTGTTGGATGTTTCTTTGTCTTCAATTTGAATTTCTCCACCACTTATCAGTGCTTCCACTATCAATTACCAAATTATCAGTGCTTCCACTATCAATTACCATTTGACAGCATTTTCCTTGAAATTTTCACACACTTCTGAAATTTTTTTTTCTCTATGCTGGTTCAACAACTTCCTTTGCTAGTTTTAAAAAAACTTTGTTAACTAAAAAAAATTCTCCTTTCTTTGGTGTATTTTCTGCTTCTGGAACTTTTACTACTTCTGGCATATTTTCTGCTTCCTACTCATTTTGAGCAACAATTACATTTCTCTAATTTGTCCCCACATTCTCTGGACATTCATAAGCCCTTTGTCCAAGCTTATGACATCTATAAGATCTGATTTCTCTTCCTCTACCTCTGCCTCCTCTTCCTTTAGAAAAACTCCTTCTACCACTTGCATCACCTTCTATGTGTGCATGCTGACTTGAGCTGCTATGAGCACCTTCTCTCAGTGTTGTAGATATTCCTCTACGACTTTGACTTCCTTTTCCTTGGAAAGGGCCTCTACATCTAGCAGATTTCTTCCTTATGAGTTTTTCTTCAGCCTTCAAGGCCATCTGATAAGCCTCTTCCACTATTTTAGAAGACAACAGAATTATGTCATCTTGGATCTCCATTCTGAGACCATTAATATATCTTTCTGTCTTATGTTATTGTCTTGAATTTTTCATGCTCTTATTCTCCTTTGTAAAATTATTTTGTACTTATTCTACGGCTTGTCATTGATCTCATCTAGTTAACATTTGTCTAAATAATGATTGATAATCATACTTCTAAGCTTACCTCTCAACTTTGCCACCATCCTATTCCAATTCTTTATTGGCTGCTTACCAAGTCTCCTTCTTTCTGCTTGCACTCCATCCCACCAAAGTGATGCATGTCCTTTCAATTTTGTGACAGCAAATTTCACTCTTTTTCCTTCATCCATTTCTTCATAATCGAAGAAATTATACATGTCATTAACCCAATCTATTAATTCCTCTGGATTTAAGCTTCCTGTAAAAAACAAAACTTCAAGTCTGGGTTTTGATGTGGATCCCAGCACTAATTTAAAAAATCTCATTTTAGGAGTAACTTTTGCAGGTTCTCCCTCTTCTACAGATTCAACTTTAGGTTCGCTGACATCTCTGACATTTGCATCTCTTTCATTTCCCAGTTCAATTGCTTCTAATCTAGCTTGCATCAGTTCCATAACCTCCATCACTTCAACATTTGCAACTGGTCTTCCTCTTCTTCGACCAACACCAACTCCTCTTCCAACTCTATAAGCCATATTGGATTTCCTTCCTGAACTTTGAGATATTTTTCAGTGTCTAAATGTTATGATACCACTAATGGTTTTCTAGATGCAGGTGTTAATGAAAATATTTCAAATCTCATGACAATTTAACTAAAAAAAATTCTCCTTTCTCTGGTGTATTTTGTGCTTCTAGCACTTTTGTTACTTCTAGCATTTTTGCTGCTTCTTCTTCATTCTGAGCAACAATTACATTTCTCTGATTTGTCCCCACATTCTCTGGACATTCATAAGCTCTGTGTCCCAGCGTATTACATCTATAACATCTAATTTCTCTTCCTCTACCTCTGCCTCCTCTTCCTCTGGAAAAACTCTTTCTGCCACTTGCATCACCTTCTGTAGATGTATGCTGGCTTGAGCTGTTGCTAACTCCTCCTCTAGGTGCCGTAGATCTTCCTCTACCACCTTGACTTCCCTTTCCTCAGAAAGTACCTCTACTTCTAGCAGATTGCTTCCTTATGAGTTTTTCTTCAGCCTTCAAGGATATTTGATAAGCCTCTTCCACTATTTTAGGAGACAACAGACTTATCTCATCTTGGATCTCCATTCTAAGACCATTAATATATCTTGCAATCTTCTCTTTTGTATCTTGAATTTGTCCTGCTCTTATGCTCACTTTGTAAAATTCCTCTGTGTATTCTTTGACTGTCATTGATCTCTGCCTAAGATTTTGCATTTGTCTAAATAATGAAAGTTGATAATCACTTAGCAAAAACTTACCTCTCAACTTTGCCACCATCCTGTTCCAATTCTTTATTGGTTGCTTACCAAGACTCCTTCTTTCTGCCTGCACTCCATCCCATCAAAGCGCTGCATGTCCTTTCAATTTTGTGACAGCAAACTTCACTCTTTTTCCTTCATCCATTTCTTCATAATCGAAGAACTTATCCATGTCATTAACCCAATCTATTAATTCCTCTGGATTTAAGCTTCCTGTAAAAACTGAAACCTCAAGTCTAGGTTTAGATGTGGATCCCAACAGTCATTCAAAAAATCTCATTTCAAGAGTAACTTCTGCAGGTTCTCCTTCTTCTCTGGTCAACTTTAGGTTCGGCGACATCTACGACATTTACATCTCTTTCATTTCCGGTTCCAATTGCTTCTAATCTAGCTTACCGCCGGTTCCCTGCGCCTCCATCACTTTGACATTTGCAATGGTCTTCCTCTTCTCCGACCAACACCAACTCCTCTTCCAACTCTATAAGCCATATTGGATTTCCTTCACGAACTTTGAGATATTTTTCGGTGGCAGAATGTTATGATACCGCTAATGGTTTTCTGAAACCGGTGTTAATGAAAATATTTCTGTCTCCGACAATTTGTAAAAATTCTCCCTTGCGTTGTATTGCACATACACGGAACTTTTACTACTTACGGCATATTTTACACTTCCTATGTTTGAGCAACAATTACATTTCTCTAATTTGTCCCCACATTCTCTGGACATTCATAAGCCCTTTGTCCAAGCTTATGACATCTATAAGATCTGATTTCTCTTCCTCTACCTCTGCCTCCTCTTCCTTTAGAAAAACTCCTTCTACCACTTGCATCACCTTCTATGTGTGCATGCTGACTTGAGCTGCTATGAGCACCTTCTCTCAGTGTTGTAGATATTCCTCCACGACTTTGACTTCCTTTTCCTTGGAAAGGGCCTCTACATCTAGCAGATTTCTTCCTTATGAGTTTTTCTTCAGCCTTCAAGGCCATCTGATAAGCCTCTTCCACTATTTTAGAAGACAACAGAATTATGTCATCTTGGATCTCCATTCTGAGACCATTAATATATCTTTCTATCTTCTATATTGTGTCTTGAATTTTTCATGCTCTTATTCTCACTTTGTAAAATTATTTTGTGTATTCTCTGACTGTCATTGATCTCTGTCTAAGATTCAACATTTGTCTAAATAATGAAAGTTGATAATCACTTGGCAAAAACTTACCTCTCAACTTTGCCACCATCCTATTCCAATTCTTTATTGGCTGCTTACCAAGTCTCCTTCTTTCTGCTTGCACTCCATCCCACCAAAGTGATGCATGTCCTTTCAATTTTGTGACAGCAAATTTCACTCTTTTTCCTTCATCCATTTCTTCATAATCGAAGAAATTATACATGTCATTAACCCAATCTATTAATTCCTCTGGATTTAAGCTTCCTGTAAAAAACAAAACTTCAAGTCTGGGTTTTGATGTGGATCCCAGCACTAATTTAAAAAATCTCATTTTAGGAGTAACTTTTGCAGGTTCTCCCTCTTCTATAGATTCAACTTTAGGTTCGCTGACATCTCTGACATTTGCATCTCTTTCATTTCCCAGTTCAATTGCTTCTAATCTAGCTTGCATCAGTTCCATAACCTCCATCACTTCAACATTTGCAACTGGTCTTCCTCTTCTTCGACCAACACCAACTCCTCTTCCAACTCTATAAGCCATATTGGATTTCCTTCCTGAACTTTGAGATATTTTTCAGTGTCTAAATGTTATGATACCACTAATGGTTTTCTAGATGCAGGTGTTAATGAAAATATTTCAAATCTCGTGACAATTTAACTAAAAAAAATTCTCCTTTCTTTGGTGTATTTTCTGCTTCTGGAACTTTTACTACTTCTGGCATATTTTCTGCTTCCTACTCATTTTGAGCAACAATTACATTTCTCTAATTTGTCCCCACATTCTCTGGACATTCATAAGCCCTTTGTCCAAGCTTATGACATCTATAAGATCTGATTTCTCTTCCTCTACCTCTGCCTCCTCTTCCTTTAGAAAAACTCCTTCTACCACTTGCATCACCTTCTATGTGTGCATGCTGACTTGAGCTGCTATGAGCACCTTCTCTCAGTGTTGTAGATATTCCTCCACGACTTTGACTTCCTTTTCCTTGGAAAGGGCCTCTACATCTAGCAGATTTCTTCCTTATGAGTTTATCTTCAGCCTTCAAGGCCATCTGATAAGCCTCTTCCACTATTTTAGAAGACAACAGAATTATGTCATCTTGGATCTCCATTCTGAGACCATTAATATATATTTCTATCTTCTATATTGTGTCTTGAATTTTTCATGCTCTTATTCTCACTTTGTAAAATTATTTTGTGTATTCTCTGTTGTCATTGATCTGCATGCAGGTCTAAGCATTTGTCTAAATAATGAAAGTTGATAATCCACTTGGCAAAAACTTACCTCTCAACTTTGCCACCATCCTATTCCAATTCTTTATTGGCTGCTTACCAAGTCTCCTTCTTTCTGCTTGCACTCCATCCCACCAAAGTGATGCATGTCCTTTCAATTTTGTGACAGCAAATTTCACTCTTTTTCCTTCATCCATTTCTTCATAATCGAAGAAATTATACATGTCATTAACCCAATCTATTAATTCCTCTGGATTTAAGCTTCCTGTAAAAAACAAAACTTCAAGTCTGGGTTTTGATGTGGATCCCAGCACTAATTTAAAAAATCTCATTTTAGGAGTAACTTTTGCAGGTTCTCCCTCTTCTATAGATTCAACTTTAGGTTCGCTGACATCTCTGACATTTGCATCTCTTTCATTTCCCAGTTCAATTGCTTCTAATCTAGCTTGCATCAGTTCCATAACCTCCATCACTTCAACATTTGCAACTGGTCTTCCTCTTCTTCGACCAACACCAACTCCTCTTCCAACTCTATAAGCCATATTGGATTTCCTTCCTGAACTTTGAGATATTTTTCAGTGTCTAAATGTTATGATACCACTAATGGTTTTCTAGATGCAGGTGTTAATGAAAATATTTCAAATCTCGTGACAATTTCTTCTAATTATGGTGGAACTTCTTCACGGTCTTCCTTTTCAAAATCAGTCATCAACTTACAATTTTATAACTCAAAACAAAGCCTTTACGCATATGACAGAAGCTTATTATATAACTTATAATAATATGCAGTAATAATAATATTACATCTGACAAATGTTTACAGAGTCGATTGAGGGATTTAAAACAATATTAAACCCCTTTTCATTTTTTATCGCATCCATTTTTATTGTTGAACTTCACGCCTCTAAAAATCCGATATCCATAGATCTCCGCACTCTCATGCTAAAGCCGTTTGATTTAATGTATGTTTGATGGTCAACTAAAATATTTAAATTGAACCTGTCAAGCATCGGGTCCGTTTGGAAGATTAAACTCCATGCAACTTTATTTGCGATAACCGTCGATCGAAGATCAGATGGTTGTCGCTCTTCTTGATTTCTTAAATATTACAGTGATCTTTTTTGTTGATCTAATCCACATGACACTGCCTTTACTGTGTTTTCCAAACTTTACTGATATAAATCTCATACACTCATTACAGATTTTCTTCAATGCCACCAGATTTAACATTCCAAAGAAATGTCCCTTAAATTTTACAAAAGACAAACTAACAACGGAGATTCATGGTTTCTATTCTGCGCTAACTTATGGATTTTTATGCCTCTTCAAATTCATTCGAATTACAATGAATTAATTTTTCAAAAACCGAAACACGTCCATAGGAATATTTCTCGTGAATGCTGAACCTAGCCAAATTGTATATGTTCACATATAAATAAATATACAATGGATTCAATTAAGTCAAGTTCGCACTTAAAATCAAAACGTTCTCAATAATTTTTCGAAGGAGAAATATGGTACCTCCGGGGTTTGACAATATGACTACATTTGCACCAGAATGGAAGAATTGAAATTTTCCTTCTATTCAAATACTCTTTCACCAAATCTTCTCCTCAGATACATTGTAAATTATATATATATATATATATATATATATATATATATATATATATATATATATAAATTCACACAATCCTTTCAATTTGATTCAAAAGAATCGAATTGTTGTAATTTTGGCTAAAATCCCATTACATGATATTTTGCTAAAAATCATAAACTAAAAACTAAATACATTGAATCAAATACAAGTTATCCAAATCCCTGAATACTAATCCAATCTTATCTATTAAAATAGTAAATCGTAGGCTAAAGGATCACACTCCTTTGCTGGTAATTTTTTTTGTATTTTTGGAATGAAACGAAGTCTTTTACTCCTCAAGCCTTATGCTCCTGCATCATATAACCATGCTTATAGCCATCATAAGACAATGTAAATAACAATGAGATAAAAACCATTAAAGCCACACATTAACATGTACAAAATCAAGAGAGCTTATCTTTTATTAAATGAAGGCAAGAGCCAACTAGGTTCGATACTTCCATGTACCACCCAACCATAGACATGGTTGAGCCACATCTCTCTTAAGCCCGGTCACCCCTGTGCAACATTTCGAGCATGAATGTGGGATCCCATGGATAAACAAATGCAGAAAAAACTAAGCGAATCTAGAGGTTAAACCACCTACACCCTCACCATACCATGATCACACCTAAACCTGTGCTGAGATCATGAAACTAAATAGAGCATGGAATTCCTCTAGAATCCATCACTATCCTTGATGAATTTTTCATCTCCATGTCTCTCGGGCTTTACCACAATCCAAACTGGATAAATTGGACCTAAACTGAGACACCACCCTTAGGCTTTACCACGTATCCTGCCAAAACCAGTCAAGGGATTCCTAGGCCTTTGTGAATTTTCCTTTCCGCCCTAGATTTTGAAATCCATCCGGAAATTCCAAAGCTCAAAACTGAGATGAAATCCCATCACAGCATGGATGTCTAGAAAAAGGAAAGGCAAGGATGGAAACCCCTCTCAAAACCCGGTAGAAACATGCCACTGACAACAAGAGAACCAAATAGCAACATGCATAAGCCATACATTTCCAAACCAGCTAGAGAACCAAATAGCAACATGCATAAGCCATACATTTCCAAACCAGCTAGGAAATAACACATGCAATATGTTACCTGTAAGTATTCCTACTGAAGCTGCTAGATCTTCCTCTTCCTTGCTTTATCTTTTCTTTCGTTTCCTTTTTGTGTCCTTCATTTTCTTGCTTCCCCATTTCTCGGCCCAATGCTTTACAAAAGCTTTCCAACTAATCCTCATAAGCCTTTTTATTAATGAGGCCTCTATTTTCTTCATTTTCCATTATTTTCCTTCATTTTCCTCCTCACATGAAACCTATGACCTTTCACCTTTCTTTTCTTCTATTTTCCTTTATTTTTATAAATAGATGTGCCAAAACTACATTTTACTTCTTTAATGCCTTTTCCATTTCCTTTTTCAATTTCCTTAGCCATAATAACCAAAATGAACACCCACACTAGGATTTTCTACCGAACATTCAACTTGGAATATGTGTCCCTTAAACGTGGTCTTATTTTTTCTTTATTAACATTTATTATATGAAATTTTAACCCAGTTCTGTTACGATTGTCATCCCTCAAGTTTGCAGATTGTTGTCCAATGAACCTATTGCTAAGGAGTTAGAGCCGATGTGTATGTCACAGGTTCAAACCTCATCCTACCCATGCATTTTGCTTGGGTGAAGTGCATATGTACCTAGAGGTTAAAGTGGCATCCATTGGGGTTTGGCCTAGTGTCAAGCGAATACGGGAGACTTAAGCGTGTTATCAATTCGGAAAATCACAAATATATATATATATATATATATATATATATATATATCATCATCATAAAATTCGAACCCATGGCCAATTTTTCTTATCTCATTGAGTAAAATCCTCAATATTTTAAATATAATAGTAGATTTTTCCAAATGTTGAATGATTAATTTTTCACTCTTTCCTTCTATCATTCACCATTGTTACGGATATGCCCTAAGTAATAAATATAATACACAAAAATATAAGTACTCATTGTAAAAAATATTCACGTTGTGTTATGTTTCACCCAACAGAGGATAAAAGTACACAAATATAATAATAAAAATGTATCAAATTTAATTCAAAGATTTTTTTTAATTTTAAAATGGCTTAGGGACTTTAGAGATGGAGATATTGGTTACCATTGTCTCTATGTCTACAAAAATAGTATTCCAACCACTCCTCCCCTACCTACCTTAACCATGGATCCTAAATTTGAGAGCATCTAGGAGAATTGAGTGTGTGACCATTATGTCCACGAAAATAGCATTACATGCACTTCCTTCCTCCATGTCTCAAACATGGAGCCTAACCCTAAGAGCATAAAGGAGAATTGAACCCACACCTTTGAATAATGAGATTCTTTAAGGACTTTACCTCAAGGAAATGTGCTAACTATTAAGGTTGAATGTAAGCTGAAGTAAATTCTATTCTAGAAAATGTAATACCACTGATTAGTTTGGAAATATTTCAATTTACTTTTACTACAATAAATTGGAATATTGTGGGGCATATAGAAGGCCTAGTAATAAACCAAAATGCATGCTAGTTTATTTTAAATTTCACAAGTAAATTGGTTTGGCCAACCATGGAAACTACATAGGAAAAATATATTAAATGAGAGTTTCACTTAGCATACAATTAGAAGAAAATTATTCCTCTCCCTAGACATAAATAATCTTAATTGGGGAAAAGGGAGCCAAGAGGGTAAGAGGAAAAATATGAGGCAACTGAGAGAGGAGATTGAAAGAGTTAATACCTCAGAGAAGAAGCTGTTGAGGGAAGGTAGGATGCTTCCAGTAAGGAAATTCTTGAACTAGTTGGCTAGTATAATCCGTAATAAGACATGTGGAGTTTGTGAAATCCTAAGCAGGACTTGAAATGGTGAGACAAACACTACCTATAATTGGTAAGGTCCTTGTCAGAAGACTTCTTTGGAAACATAACTAATGAACTATGGACAATTTTTTGTGGTTATTTTAAACATAAGTAATGAATTTGTTAACAGTAGCTGTTGTGAGTTTATATACAAGGGCCTAATGGACATTTAGTACTAGTCGGATCTATATAGGACCAATGAAACAATTAACATTGTATGGTGAGCCATATTAGTTTCTAGGCCAAGTTGAGCAATTACTAACAACCTAGAACCAGTTCTAGAACTCAAAAAATGGAAAGGTCTGGAGAGGCCAGGTAGGCCTGAAGTACAAGTCCCCATAGGTTACTCCAAACTAATTGAAATTACAAAAAAAGAAGTAAATCATCTTGGAATTATGAATTTGTGTATTGTTTTGTAAATACATATGATGGGACTATGAGGATAATTTATAGAAACCTTTAATGACATTAGAAAAAGAAACTGTAGCTAATAACAAAAGCACACCATAAATTTCCAAAGAAAGACATGTAAAAAAACCCCAAAAGATATATTTTTTGTATTACCAAATTTGATATAGACCTATAATAAAACTACTAAGCCATAAGAGAAATATCAAAAATGAAACCGTGGTGAGTATGGTTAATAAAACCATAAATGAAAAAAAAAATTCTTTCGAGAAACCATATTAATCCTTATAGGTTCCTGAAAATTAATTGATATTTTACAAAATTACACATTATCAATCAGTTTCAAGACCGAATGTAAAGAAACCCAAGGTCTATACAAAGACATATATATGAAACATAATAAATGAGTCTAACAATAAAACATTTTATAAAAAAATTACATAACATCCTCGCAATAACATAGATTGTTTCTTGAGATAATGGTAAAAAATAAGGTATCGAAATATTTAAACTTCTAGGTTTTCATTATGAGAAGAGATTTTGAAAGAGCAGAGTGGCATGTAATAAAACTTTTTTCCTCCAAGTTGGAAATCTTGAATGAAAAAACCTAAAGGTTTGAAGGCTAAAACTCTTTCTTCGCAAGAAGAAGAAAAAGGTGTCAGGATTCCACTATATGTGGTAAACCTCGTGAACTTAACTAAGACATGTAAATGCATCAGAAAAAGTAGTGAGAACATGGTCATTAATGGTCAAATAAATCCCCCAAGCTGGAAGCACATGGCATTAGTTTAATATCACTAGTGGACACCCTACCTGCAAGGGTTTGAAACTAGATGAAGATAACATTTTCAAAGGTATAAATAAATGGTCGGGAGACTGTAATATTATCATAACAAGAATTTTGATTTTCACTTACTTGTGGCTTTTGCAAAACCTAGGTGAATTTGGCGCCATGCTAAAAAAACAAAAATAAGCATTAAAAAGAAAAGGAAGGAATGTAAACAAAAAAAACAATAGTATTATATTATGAATATAGATAATTAATTTGGCATGGAGTGTCAGTTAACTAAATCAATTTGAGTCAAGTCAAGTTAAGTCTTATTTTGGGTAAGGTTGAATTTAGTCTGTGGTTGCATGTTAATTTATTTTTGGTAATTAAATTAATTTTAAATTACCTACATGAATTATCAACCAGATGAAATATATATGCTGAGTATGTGTTAGGAGTCTTTTTCACTCACACAATTTCTAAGTTAAATTGAGTTATCAAAATGCACATTTTTTCTTTAAAGTTATGTAAGTAAATTAATCACTCATAAAATATGAAATTAAATCTAAGAATAATGATGACATTCTTCTTGAAATAAATTTCACACTTGCCTCCTAAGATTACACTCACACTTTGATTGAAATAATATCATCCACACCCATGATGTTAAACAAAATCACCCTTGCTTATAAAATCACACATTTGCATAAATGGAAATCACACTTGCTCAAATGGAAATCACTACTGCTTATAAAATGTCACACTTGCTTTAATGGAAATCACACACTTGCATAAATGGAAATTACACATGCTTCAATGGAAATCACACTTACTCAAATAGAAATCATAATTCACACTTTTAAATGAATCTTCTTCAAAAAGAAAGATTGACTATGCAAAGAAAAACACTATAGATATCATTACAGTGTTAAACTCTATTCCTTTCATGAGCATTTGAAATCTATGAACAATAAAAGTAATTAGCAAAATTATTTCAAACTCAAATATAAAAGAAATGAAAATGTAAATACTTAATTGAATGAACTAAAATACTAATTGTTAATAAATCAAAGCCCTTACTCTCTCGAGGGGCCCTCCACAAGAAGTAGGTAATGCTATGATGATTTTAACTAAAAAGTTAACCACACATTTGAATACTCAATGAGAAAATGAAATCACACTTATATAAAATAGAGTTTTGTTAACATAAAAATTAAGTCTGTGTTCATCCTACCAAGAGTCATATTTATAAATCCCTTGCGCATTTATTATTCAAAGCTAGACGCGTAATACCTATCAACATAATTGATATTAACTCTTAAATATAACATTACATTATTCTCTCAAATCATGAGGCATAAAATCCATTTCTCTCTCACCTAAGCCGCTGACTATGGAGGTTGACTTCACCATTGACCACTTTGCTAGGAGGTTGTTTTCATCGATCTCACTCATGAGAGTAGGAGGAAATAGTTGTGTTCATCAATTTCCACCTACACATGTTTTTCCTTCTCCAACTGGCACCTCGGAACCTAACAGACCATGACCTTAGATGCAGAATCATGTCTTAGCTACGGAATCACTGCGATTCTGGAGCTATAGTAAATATTAAACTAAATGATAAAGAAAATTATTATTTTATGAAATAAAATATAATTGTATATCTTCCATACCATAGTTCGTTCTTGTAATTTGATGCCCAATGTGACATTATGAAGATCAAGAAGAAGGAGATGGAGTGAAAAAAGGTGTAAAAAAGAAGCAATTGTCGGGTTCAACAACTCCTCACTGGGTTCACTATAATCATCATGTTTGTTTGGTTAATTAAAGAGTCGAAACTCACTTTATTTTGTCAATGAATTTTGTGTCTTTCCTATTCTGCCTTTCCAACAAATTAGTATGAGAGCCGAAGAAGAAATACATGTTCGTAGAGCTAGCAGAGTGAGTAAGAAGAAGACCAAGTGAATAAGGTCGACAATTTCTTTTTAAAATTGCATTGCAAAATTTTCGTGCTCTTAAGGAGTGAAAAGTTCGCAAGTGAAGTGTGAAATTCACAGTTTGTTAGTGCAAAAGGCGTGAAAATTTTAATCAAACTTATGAATACGTGAAGTTTTGGTCACCTGCGTAGTTTGGCTATGTCGGGGCTTGGGGTAACTTGCGTAGTTTGGCTATGTCGGGGGTGCTCAAGCCCCATGAGTTATTAAAATATTAAAAGGCCCATCTATGAGTGCATAAGTTTGAAAACCTTTTTGTTCCAAAGATTTAAATAAGTCACATTGTTAGTTTGAATTTTTTAAACACGAATCTACTCTCCCCTTTTAACTTACTATAAAAAAAATATAGAACTTGGAAGAAAAAAAAAAAAAAAAAATTCTCACTGACAACAACAACTAAACCAATTATGGTAAATATTCTATGTATACCAATCCCTATTTAAACTTATCACCAATATAATATCGATATTTATCTCTGATAGTTGTACTGAGCATAACATTTCAAGGTTATAATACAATGTTCTTATGTTACATGATCATAGGTAATCAGATACAAAGTATAGTTCGGATATCAAATGATGTTCATTGTAACCTGTCTTTTCTATGTAAACCTACCCTCCATCCCACTATACAATGAAGGTTCTTGAAGGTCCTTGATCTTTTGCCAAGTGTCGATGGTGCCTCGGGATTCCTTCTATAATCAAAGGGCACAATTCCTTGGGTCATATCGATGGTTGTGATGGCAAACAATTAGGGTAACTGCTCCTCAATTCTGATTATGTGAGGTTTTACTCCATCAGATGATACCGAGAGTGAGAAAGCTTTTCAACTCTCCATACCAGCCCCATGATAATCTTTACTCAGTTCACCTGTTGTTCCTTTTACCATTGCGTATCCTTGTGGTCACTCATGAACTTCAACCGGTTATTTTCCTAGGGTTGGAGCCGGCACCATCCGACACCTTTTATTCCAGTAATAAAACTTTCTTATTTTCTAGTTGAATTGTTTATACCCTCAAAGGTTCACTTTGACATTTCAGAGTGTGACCTTCTAGTTTTATTTTGAAAAGAAGGCGAGGAAAATGACTGACTCTCCTCTTTAGGCAAATGCTGCAAAATATATGTTTTTCTTCGTGCCTCCTACTTGGAAGTTCCATTCGACTCACGGTTTTATTTTTTATTTGCAGCAGGTAATTTATTCTCTCGGTGCGCGAGACTACGGCCAGGTTATTGTTGGAGAACTTATAGTTTCCCATTTTCTTCTTGCTCAGGTATTTACCCTAGCGGTATTACTCTTTAATGGAACCCATGTGTCTTTGAGACATGGCTACGGCCAGGAGGTTTACTCCCTCCAAGGTTTACCCAATACTGAGGGTTGTAATTGTATTAACCCTCGCGGCGGGGAAATTGGAGTTTTTAGGGAAATTGGGGTTTCTTTAATTTAAAAATGTAATTGATGTTGAAAACATGCTTCGGGCTTGAGTTAGGTTTTGTATTGAGACTTCTCACAATATGTGAATATAACTATTTCATATCAATAAAAAGAATATTCTATTCGTTTCTTGGTTTGTATTTAAATCCCCTCCGTCCAGGGTTTTAAGACATTTAATTATTAAGTCTCCTTTTGTTGACGGTTTTAAAATTTGAAGGCATGCTTAAATTACTTGTCTTGTAACCACTGTAGATTTTCGTTGCTTATTTCATTATTTGGATTATTACAAATATTGAGTTCATATGTGAAATGGATAAACATATTTGTATAGTCTCTCGCTTGGATCATTTGTTGTTCGGCTGTGGTTTATTTTCGAGTCCTAGTTGATATGAAACCTTTAGTCTGGTTACAACCCTTTTCAGGTCAAGACTGCCTTAGACTGGTAAGGTCCAGTGCTAACTTGTCCTCTAGAAGGTTTTCATTTTGTGACTACACCAAACTACTATGTTTTCCCTATGTTGGCTTATGCGGTTTTAGTTAAATATGCAACCGAGTTACCAGTTGATTTTGTTTGGAGTTTCATATATACAGTATCAGTCATGCATTCATAAATTTCAACCTTGAATAAATAGAAGCATAGCATACTTACAGGTCGTATTTCTATTACTACTCAAACAATCTTTATGTTGTTTTTAACTAGTATAATAATCTCAAAACTTCTTTCTTTAAAACAGTTTCCCTACCAGAATTAACAGTTCTACATACTTATCTATTACTGAGGCTGCACTCTCACAATCTCACACTAGGGTGTGATACACCACCCATTCGGTGAGACCAGTTGCTACTACGTCTCTCCCTGAGCCACTGCACACTTGTGAATTAGAACAGATTCTGATGTAGGATTAAGGCCATCGGTCGCAATCGGACATGGTATTTCTGTTGGACACCTCTCTCTCCTCTGACTTAGGTACCTTTACCTTCTAGGCCTCCTTCCTTTAGGTTCGAGGAGGTAACTACCATGCGTACTGCCCTTAACTATCCCAAGTTCCCGTGAGAGTTCTCTTTGTATCACACCCATAGTGGAGCTATGAAACACACATCTTCATTCAAGCATATAAAGTATAAAAGATAATTATTTAATTACTCAACATAACTAACCCAAATAGTTTCCAATTTAGTAATAATAGGTAAATTAAACTAAATAATTTTACTTGTTTCTTTTACTAGGGGTAGAAATTTGGCTACTGTGGTTGAGATTATTTTTCCAATATAATCCTCCACTACACACTTGTGAATTAGAACAGATTCTGGTGTAGGATCGCGCGAGTTCTCTTTGTATCACACCCATAGTTGAGCTATGAAACACACATCTTCATTCTTGCATATACAGTATAAAAAATAATTATTTAATTACTCAACATAACTAACCCAAATAGTTTTCAGTTTAGTAATAAAAGGTAAATCAAACTAAATAAGTTTACTTGTTTCTTTTACTAAGGGGTAGAAATATGGCTAGTGTGGTTGAGATTACTTTTCCAATGTAAATGATTAATTAAATAAATCTTAAGACACCAAGATATAGTTTTTAGTGAAATCTCATCTCTCCTCAAAGTATATTTTTACAAAATGAAATGTTAATCCTTTATTTAAAAAGAAATCAAAATTTTGCAAACTCACTTTCAATGATTGAAGTAAATAAACCTATAGACATAAGAAATAAATATTTACGTTTTACCTAATTTAAAACAAAAGAATTAATATAACTAAAATGGTAAATTGTATAAAAGAATTATTTTTTTAATAAATTTTATATTAATTAAACATAGATAAAAAAATTATATCTTTTAAAATACTCATCTCATTTTTAATATAAATATCATCATTGTCATACAATTCGAACTGGTGTATTTTTTTGGTATTGTCATTGAGTCAGTTCCTTGATATTTTAAGTATAATAGTAGATTTTTCTAAACCTTAAACGGTTGCGTTGACCTATTGCTTTTTGTCATTTACCTTCGTTACGGAGACGCTATAAGGTATGAATAGAATCCTCAAAAAATACAAGTACTAGCTGTCTAAAATAACCACGTTGCGTTATTTTGCATCCAACACAGGACGCTGCCTTATTTTGCATCCAACAAAGGATAAAAGTACAGAAATATAATGGATATCAATGTATCAAGTGAACTCAATTTAGCTTTAAGGAGTTGAACTCAAGCAAATGAGCCAAACCCTCAAGTCTGAATTTAAATTAAAGTTAATTCCATTGTAGAATATTTTGAATTAAGATAATGATAAAATGAGAATGGATGAAACTCAAGATAAGATGATTGCAAAGTTACAGAATACATTCATTCTTATTACTGAAATTTACAAGACAAAGACAATCAAAACAAGTGGCTGCGTTGCAGACGGTATACCTGCCCAACAAAGATTACAAAGATTAACACCTGGGATCTGCTGCGAGGATTGCACGTGCCCAGATGGTGACCGAGTTTTAAAGGCATGCAAATACAAGTTTTCAAAATAGCTCTCTTTTGTATTTCCTATATTGCAATATTTTGTTGACTCAGTTGTGTTCTACGTGTAATGGCCAAACCAATGTGTTAACATGTACTTCGGAAATTATGGTCGAGAGTGTTTTAAATGAAATGAAATAGTAATTTCAGCAATTGGAAATTGCATATATTTAAATATCATAAGATTCCATCTTTATTGTGATAAATGAAGAAATTTGAGTAATTGGAAATTGTATATATTTAAATATCACAAGGTTCCAGCTTTATTGTGAAAAAGATATAGGATATGAGGTTTTCTAACTTGAGAATGCTAAGGTACTATGTTTATTGTCATTAAGATCTTAAGTTTTGGGGATATATGAGTTTTGGGATATACGAGGTTTCCTACTTATTGTATGAATCTCATTCATGTAAATTGTCCTACCTTTTGCAGTGATGACATTCATACTTTTTAAATTTCTTTTAAATAATTTGATTTATTCTACTTTTCATCTTCTTTTTGTTTTATGTAAAGTTTGAATCAATTCAAAACCCTTATATTCAAATATTTTTTATTTACCATATATTAAAATGAATTTTTTTTACCTTATGGTGAAGAAGAAATGCATGGACTCGTTTAACCAAAATTACACTAGTGAATTTACGTATCATCTTACAATTCTTCCATATTAATTTATTCTAAATAGATTAAATAATAGTGAATTTATGTATCATCTTACAATTCTTCCATATTAATTTATTTTAAATAGATTAAATAATAGTGAATTTATGTATCATCTTACAATTCTTCCATATTAATTTATTTTAAATAGATTAAATAATAGTGAATTTATGTATCATCTTACAATTCTCCCATATTAATTTATTCTAAATAGATTAAATAATACTTTAGTTGCTGAAGATGAATGAATGAAGTGGGAAATATATATATATATATATATACCTAATGATGCCAGTCAATTCCTGTATAGACTATGTACGGTACATAGTAAAAAACATTTATTAAAATTATGACTTTTATCCTTCTAGAGGTTGTGGCTGCAGAAGACCTTCTCCAAAATAAAAACCCGTAGAAATTAACAACCCTCATATTGTAATAGTTAACAACCCTGCTACTGCAATACCAACTGTTCAATAGTTGTTTTATTTTTTCTTGGAAATGCTGAATGCCAAGAACCTCGTGTTTTCTTCAAAATGTTGAATCTTAAGAACGTTGTGCCCAGGTTATTCACAATCTAGAAAGGGTTATCCACAATCTAGAAATGGTTAAATGTTACAGTGTACAATTTTACAAGACTGGCAGATTGCTTTGGGAAGTAGGCATCCAGAAATGGTCCAATATTACAGTGTAGAACTTTAAAAGACTCACAGGGACAATAGGAATAATTAGAACATCATATCATTTAAGGTTACAGTGTAGAATTTTACAAGACTGGGGAATAGGCATCCAGAAATGGTCCAATATTACAGTGTAGAATTTTAAAAGACTGACAGATTGCTTTGGACAATAGGAATAATTAGCACATTGTTTAAGGTTACAGTGTACAATTTTACAAGACTAGGCAATAGGCATTCAGAAATGGTTCAATATTACAGTGTAGAATTTTAAAAGACCCACATATTTCTTTGGACAATAAGAATAATTAGCACATTGTTTAAGGTGATAGTATAGAATTTAACAAGACTAGGAAATAGGCATTCGGAAATGGTCCAATATTACAGTGTAGAATTTTAAAAGACTCACAGATTGCTTTGGACAATAGGAATAATTAGCACATTGTTTAAGGTTACAGTGTAGAATTTTACAAGACTGGCAGATTTCTTTGGACAATAGGAATAATTAGCACATTGTTTAAGGTGTTCCAATCCTACAGGAAGAAGATTTTAAATGAATTACACTGAATAAACAAAAATGAGAAATGCATTAGAAGTTTCAACAATTACATAATTTTATAGGTTTATGGGTACATGATGTTTAGATGCATGTATGGGCTATCTTCCCACATAGCTACTGCTATTTCAATTGGAGACATGTATGGGCTATAATGCCACATAGCTACTTCCATTTCAATTAAATCAATGCAGTGGCATATTGATCTCGAAGCATTGCAAATAGATGAAATAAAACAATGGTCTCTAACATTGTTCTAAGCATTGAAATATTTGCAGTTACACAGATAGAAGGGATCCTTTATTCAATGCCACCTAGACTTCTTTAATTGAAAAAAGAGGAGGAATACCATTAGAAGTTAACTACTCTAGAAGTTAATTTGTAGAAAAAATAAAATTAGTGATTAATTGCAAAGTAAATAGAGACTTTTTAATAAATATATCTTTGACAGATTATGGTTTCTACTTCCAATAGTAGATGCAGAAATAGAAATCTTACTATTCTTAAAAAAAAAAAAGCTTTTTATGTTTTGTATTTCCAATAGTAAAAGCAGAAAAAGAAATCTTACCATTCTTTACCCAAAAAGATTATACTTAAAAATGGTATCTAGAAGAGAAAAATAGATATGCATCTGAAAAAGATGAATATATATAGTTTTCCATGACAAAGGTCTCATAACCTATAAAGTAGAAGAACATGTTAGCTTAGTTTAGCTAAACATAGAAGAAAATATTAAGGATACAATGATTGTGATTCCGTGAATATATAAATAAAATACATGGATTTGAGTTCTACAACCTGATCTAAAGCTGATATATAAACCAGCCTAGATCCATCTTAACTCCCAATCTATCAACCACCGAGAGGGATCAAATATCTCAAGGTGCAAACCTTTCCTCGAGTTTTGTACTAAAAAAAGAGGTTTGCACCTAGATAGATTTGATCCCTCTCGGCTCTTGATAGATCCAGAGTTAAGATTATTTTGATCATTTTAAAAATGCTAAAAATGTGTAAGATTAATGATGAATTATGAGATAGTTACTAACTTGAATGGTGAGAAATAATGAAATAAAAATTTTAAGTGCAAAGTGACAATGTAACAATGTTGAATGATAGAAAAGGTGAGTAATAAGAATGAAGTCAATTACAAACAATCTTCATTGCCTTCAATATAAAACTATTTTATTTATTTTACTATTTTTATTGTCACACATTTAGTTATTCTCTATTACCTTGTTTGAATGAAAAGTGATTAACAATGTTGAATGATGGGAAATGGGAATAATAACGATGTAGCCAATTACAAATGGTTTATAGTTTCAAGAAGAAGACATTTCAGGTAAGTGAAAATTTTATTTAGGATAAAAATTCAAGTTTTGTATTTATGGTTGAATTACTGCAAAAAATAAGTCAATTCATGTCATGAATAATGTTTATGTGCTCACACTAAGACTTTTATGTCATGAATAATGTTTATGTGTTCACACTTAGATGTCTCTCTTCCCCTTCTCTCTCTCTTGCCCTTGTTCCTTGTCACTCCCTCTCCTTCTCCACCTTTCTCTCTCTGTCTTTCTTCCCCTTCCAACTCCAGCTCTCCTTCCCTCTCTCTCTCACTTTCTCACCCACCTAGTTCTATCTCTCCCTCCCATCACAGACCAATGATAAAATTTAATAATGTTCATATGTTTCCATGACTTAGATTGAGAAAATAACTATATTTTGTTATTATTATTATAAATATATCCATTACAAATATATTGAGCTGACATTAAAAAATTTTACAAACTTTCTTACATTACATCTACACATTAATATGAATATTAGATAACGAGCCTAGATCCATCTTAACTCCGGATCTGTCAAGCATCGAGAGGGATCAAATATCTCAAAGTGCAAACCTTTCCTTAGGTTTTGTACTAAAAAAAGCGGAAAGCACCTCGAGAGATTTGATCCCTCTAGATCTATCAAGCACCCAGAGGGATCAAATATCTATGCAAACCTTTCCTCAAGTTTTGTACTAAAAAAAGAGGTTTGCACCTCGAGAGATTTGATCCCTCTCGGCTCTTGATAGATCCGGAGTTAAGATTATTTTGATCATTTTAAAAATGCTTAAAATGTCTAAGATTAATGATGAATTATGAGACAGTTACTAACTTGAATGATGAAAAATAATGAAATAAAAATTTTAAATGCAAAGTGACAATGTAACAATGTTGAATGATAGAAAATGTGAGTAACACGAATGAAGTCAATTACAAACAACCTTCATTGAGTTCAATATAAAACTATTTTGTTTATTTTGCTGTTCTTATTTTCACACATTTAGTTATTCTCTATTACCTTGTTTGAATGAAAAGTGATTAGCAATGTTGAATGATGGAAAATAAGATTAATAAGGATGTAGCCAATTACAAATGATTTATAGTTTCAAGAAGAAGACATTTCAAGTAAGTGAAAATTTTATTTAGGATAAAAATTCAAGTTTTGTATTTATGATTGAATTATTGTAACACATAAGTCAATTCATGTCATGAATAATGTTTATGTGTTCAAACTAAGATTTTTATGTCATGAATAATGTTTATGTGCTCACACTCAGATGTCTCTCTTCCCCTTCTTTCTCTCTTGCCCTTGTTCGTTGTCACTCCCTCTCCCTCTCCACCTTTCTCTCTGTGTCTTTCTTCCCCTTCCAACTCCAACTCTCCTCCCCTCTCTCTCTCATGTCTTCTCTCTCACTTTCTCACCCACCTAGTTCTATCTCTCCCTCCCATCATAGACCAATGATAAAATATAATAATGTTCATATGTTTCCACGATTTAGATTGAAAGAATACCTATATTTTGTTATTATTATTATAAATATATCCATTACAAATATATTGAGCCGACATTAAAAAAATTTACAAACTTACTTACATTACCTCTACACATTAGTATAAATATTAGATAATAATATTAATTTGGCCCATGGTATTTAACCCATAGGCTTCACCTAAATAAAACATCGCCTTTGAGTGTCTTTAAATATAAAGCTGATTATGGAGTAAATATAAAAAGAGGGTTTATTTACTTATCATACATCTCATTTATTTATAATTTTATTTATTTACCATACCTTTTTATTCCTCATTAATAATTATTTATTTAAATATGGCCATGGTATTTAGCCCATGGTATTAATAATAATTTGTTCCATGGTATTTGGCCCATGGTATTAATATTAATTTGTTCCATGGTATTTGGCCCATAGGCTTCACCTAAATTATACTTATTTTTTGAGTTTTCTTAAATATATAAGGAGGTTTATGGAGTAAATATAAAAATAAGTTTTATTTATTTACCGTACCTTTGGAGTAAGTATAAAAATAGGTTTTATTTATTTACCATACCTCCAGTTTATTTATATTTTAATTTATTTATCATATCTTTATGAGTGTTAGTAAATATAACTTTGGGTTAAAAAGTGGGGATAATTATTACAAATATATTGATTATAATTAAGCCGACATTACAAAATGTTTACAAACTTTCCTTCATTACATCTACATAGGTACCCTATATATTGAGCTGACTTTACAAAAGTTTACAAACTTTCTTACATTACATCTACACATCTACCCTAAACTGGGTTGTAGAGCGCCTCTTGGCGCAATAATATTGATTTGCCCCATGGTATTTGACCCATAGGCTTCACCTAAATAGAACATCGCCTTTGAGTGTCCTTAAATATAAAGCTGATTATGGAGTAAATTTTAAAAGAGGCTTTATTTACTTATCATACATCTCATTTATTTATATTTTTATTTATTTACCATACCTATTTATTCCTCATTAATATTATTTATTTAAATATGGCCATGGTATTTAGCCCATGGTATTAATAATAATCAGTTCCATGGTATTTGACCCATGGTATTAATATTAATTTGTTCAATGGTATTTGGCCTGTAGGCTTCACCTAAATTATACTTATTTTTTCAGTTTTCTTTAATATATAAGGAGGTTTATGGAGTAAATATAAAAATGGGTTTTATTTAATTACCATACCTTTGGAGTAAGTATAAAAATAGGTTTTATTTATTTATCATACATCTAGTTTATTTATATTTTTGTTTATTTATCATATCTTTTTGAGTATTCGTAAATATAACTTAGGGTTAAAAAGTAGGGATATTTATGAAAAATACAATTTTGGGTTAAAAATTAGGGATAATTATTACAAATATAATTATTATAGTTAAGTCGACATTACAAAATGTTTACAAACTTTCTTACATTACATCTACACAGGTACGTTATATATTGAGCGGACATTACAAAAGTTTACAAACTTTCTTACATTACATCCACACATCTACCATATACTCGGCTGTAGATTTACAAACTTTCTTACATTACATCCACACATCTACCCTATAGTGGGCTATAGAGCACCTCTCGGCCCAATAAATGATCTGATCTAATGCTAATATATAAATGAGAAAAATTATAATATAATGCTAATATATAAATAAAGAAAATTATGATACATTGAAAATTTAATTAGCTCACATAACTTCTTGAATAAAAATGACACGTTCAAGATTTGAGTAAGACTTAAGTTACATATCCCGTCGAATCTCCCAATAGTCGCTTGTTGAAACAAATAATAGGCGCTTGTTGAAACTCCAAAGGCAAATAAAATAAAATAAATAACAAGTGGTTGGAGTATAAACGAAGTATAAGAGTATAAAAAAATAAAATATGTACGTGCATATTCAAGGTTGAAACATTTTTAGAAGGATAAAAGATGTACCAGATGTCAAAGTGATTTTTGCAATTTTTCCTAGGGTTCTTGAGTGAAATCTAAATTTCCATCTTAGAATGGCTCTAGCTAGCACATGGCACCGGCCAACACATTTCCCGAATAAAATTCACCCATATCGAACTCCTATACACTGCTGCAAATACTAGCAGATGTACCCATAAGCCCCTCCTTTGAAGTCTATGAAGCGGGTATGGCATTTACAGAAGCCATTCCTTAAAGTTGGTTGAAAAAGAGGAACATGTTGCCTGACATCATGCCCTAAAAACTACAATATTATGCCTTGGATCATCCACTGCACATACTGTGTTTTCTCCGCCTTCTTGTGGAGGCATACACACATTATTAACCAATACGTTTCTTTTCTTTCGCAAGTTTCTGGGTATTGTAATGGGATGGTAGTTCTTTTCATATAGAAAACTACTGAGAATAAAGACATTCATTTCCATGGAAATATATCAAGTATTTTCTATTCATATTCATATTACCTGGCTTTGGCATTTTTTGACGGAAAGTACCTTTTTTTACTAATTCTCCCGTTGGCTGAGCGTAGTGTTTTTGACCTGTGAAAGTCTCCCTTAAAAATTTTGACTGCTACCAATGAGTGATCTGAGGGGTACCGTAAATATTGATGCTCCCATACCAAGGGTGATTGAGAAGCTGCAACAGAAGGTATAAGTATCCCCATTTTTGGGAGCACTTACATCAATTACCCCTCACTTTCGTATCTCTGTGCATTTCATCTGTTTGTTGTTATAGACTAGGCTTTCACGTCACCGTCTACAATTTCTTTTCATCCAATGCTACACCCATACCTTCTGAACCAGGGAGGGGGGCGAACATAAGACCACAGTGAACAATGGAACATGGCAAAAATGTACCACGACAAATGACACACATGCAATAGTAGTTGTGTGACACTTTTTAACATTAACATGAAATTTGGGCCTAAAGTTTATTTGATTTAATATAAATTAATACAGAAGAAAACAAAATTTGGTTAAAGAGATATAATTTAAAAAGAAGTAGAGACTTTGGTTAAAGGCATACATAACTTAAAAAGGTAGAGAAAACTTTGGTTAAAAATGTAGAGCATTCACATCCAGAGACAAACGCTGAAATAAGAGCTCAAAGTTGTTTCACCAATATCCGTTGAGATAAATGCCATTTAAAATATAAATTAAATAGTTTTTTATTAAAAATTTGGCTAAGAATTTAGAAAAAGGATGGTCAACCATCAACTAACAGCAAGTAAATAGCTATCGAAAGCAATATACCATGCCTATGTGCAGGTATAATAAGGATGACTTCAAACCTACAATAGATACTCAGATCTAAATGTACAAACAACAAACAAAAACGTGCAGATAGATATTCATGTCTTAAGTCTAAACTAAGAAACAAAATAATAAAATACATAGTTATTACCAAATTTTTTGTAGATTTTGAGAATACATATTTTGAGAAAATATTGGGAAATTTGATTATGATTTGGGTATAGGATTAAACAATTAACCTTTTCCTTCATCGTCATTATCAGATTTCAAAATATTCCCAAAATTTACAATCTGCAATAAAAATGTAATTTTAAAACATTACCATTATTTTCATCATTTGATGAGTCAAGCAAAGGAGATGAAATCTTCATTTTACGGCGAGATGTTTTGTTACCGACGGATGCAGCTCAATGAATACCATGATCTGAGAGTCCAAAAATGTCATTTTTAGAGTAGCTCAGATCCAAGTAAACCCTACATGCCACATCCTTGCACCGATATCTCCAACCATTGCAAGCGAGGTGACCATTGCAGGTGCTACAGGTGTATGCTTCCCCCTTTAAATCACCCCTCACAATTTGGAGATTGAGATTTGCGTGCCGACTATAGTCGAGTATTTGTGGAAGTGCCATACACAAGGTATGTAGCCTTATGTTATGCCTTTCAATTTTGAACACAAAACCTTTCACCACCTCACAACAAGCACTATAGCAATGCTTCAGAAACATTTTAGCATGAAACTTGATGACCACATCCCTCTGAAACTGGTGTTGGATGGGACTTCATTGGATGGAATCGGGAAGGGAAACCTAGAAGAAATGTTACACTTGTAACCCCTATTGGCTCCAAAAAAATTGTAAGTCGGTCGATCTTTACATTTTGAGTAAAAAGAGGTTCCTTTTTGAGACCCTTGTCACCCCTCTTAACTTATACATATGTGAAGTTTGGGGTTGCAGTATATCCAGAGAGTTATGGAGGAAGATTGAGATCATTCAAAAGAAATTCATAACCTACATACTCCCTATCCGATCCTCTTTATCGAATCTATTTTGTCCCCCATTGAATGTACGACTATGTTTAGATATCTAATGTATAAGAAGAAGCTTGACAACATGGAATAAAACAGGCTCCCTAAAATTTCTTCTAACTGTAGTCAAAACCTTCACCTTTGCCTCAAGCACAGGTGCCATAAGGATGCCCAATCCTGTCTCAACCATTGGGGAATTAGGGAGGAGCTGAGTATGGGAAGCAAACATAATATCAAAAATACTATTACCTTAAAGTTTAAAGAAAATATGTGGGAGGATCAGGAGTTGGAGGGTAAAAGGAAGCTAAGATACTGTAAGGAAGTGATCAATCCCACTGTTGATAATCATAATTATCTCTCTATGTTGTCTAACAATAAGAAAAAAATGAGCATCGCTAAGATAAGAACTAACATCAGGTGGTGGTCTATTCCCAAGACCGCTTGGAATGATAGAATCTGTCAGATTTGTGATTCTAAGCAGGTGAAACATGAAAAACACTTCCTTTTAGACTGCCTCACTCTTACTCACATTCGCTCTGAATTTCTACCATCTACCACACTTCCAATATTCTTGACCTATTAGGCCAACCCACCTATAGTGATCTTGGAGCACTTATTTCCCTTCTCTTTGACCATAGAAACAAGATTTTGAAGAATCAAACTTAGATTTTTTCTCCTCACTTAAGCTCCAATAGACCGCATTGGTCTTAACAGATGGTAACCATCATCATCATCATCATCATATTTAAATGTTTTAAAATGAGTTTATGATACAAAAATTAATATTTATTTATATATTATTATTTCTATATAAGTATGTTTGACACGTGGCACTACAACCATCATGGAATTAGCTCGGAATGTTGTTTAGAGTTTTCTAAATCCCATCCTAAATGAAAAAGAAAATTTATAATATCTAAATCTTGAGATATTTTTATTTTTCATTGCTTTCTAAGTTAATTTATTATAAAATTAAGTTTCTTGGGTTTAAAAAAAATCTATAAATATATTAGAATAATAATTTCATTTTAAATTTAAACGTTTTAAACTGAATTTATAATACAAAATTTAATATTTATTATACAAAAATTTTAATATATTTTATATAGAATTTTAATATATATTATTAATATATAAGTATTTTTTATTCTTTTATTGTGTTTATACTATTTTATATGATCATAAAATAGTGAACAGAAAGATTTATCAATAGTGAAGCATGACACAAAGATGTGATGGAGCTTCAGCTAGAGTGTAAGGAAATATTTAATTCTTGTATACTAATCATGCAAAGGAGTGACAAACATTCAGCTCAACTGTAAGGATATATTTAATTCTTGTACATTAATCATGGAGTAATGTCGCTTTTGTTCCACCTTCTTTTAATCAATCTCATGGATTGGATGTGCCTGTAATCTATCAAAGCTTTGCGCAAAATCAATGCCATTGATGTTTCTTTTACCCCAAAATTAAAAATTATGGGGACGTGGATGGTGATTTGAATCATTCAAGGATCGATAATTTTATTCGCAAGCCCAATCATTAGATCATAGACAGTGTTCTTGTGATTTCACAGACACACCCTAGAAATTGGTTGGTGAATTCAAGATTGTCTACTTTTTTTGAGATTGCAACAAGATGATGAGCTTAGTGGAAAGAAGTCACCTTCACTAAGTGGGACCGCAGGCTATTTTTGGCACAAAGTCTACTTTTAGACTATGTCTATTTTTAGACATGTGGATCATGTTCTATGAGTTGCGGGATGCTATTTTTGGATGGTTGGTCAAGTCGAAAAAAATAGATGGACTTCCATTTTTGGACATATTGGGCGGAATCAATTTTTATATTGCGAGTCTAAAAATAGATATGTCGAATATTATTAGCTCTTAATAATATTTGGACTATAAACATTATCTTATTCTCTTGGAGCACTTCAGTTAAGTGCACAAATGTGGCACAGGAGATGACAGAAGGAATTACGCTATTCCTAAGGGTTAAGTGGAGCTATTGCATGGACACTTCAGTTAGAACTCATGTGACAGAGTTTGGTGGAGTTATTGAGCTAGTTGAAGGAGTTGTGTTCAGTTTAAGTGAGTTAAACATAGTTGAGCTAGTTGTATCTAGTCTAACTAATTGATACACTAGTGACAGTGGTGTGAATTAATTATTAATTAATTCACTAATTATTAACTCATTAATCAACTAAAGAATACATCAGTTAACTATAGTGCATGGATAGTTTCAGTGGAGACCAGTGAAGAGGTAGGTGAAAGAGCAGTGTGACTATCAGTTGTGACTATACTGTTGCATGATTTGCAACAACCAATGATTGGAGATGCCGATGAGGATTGCGCAGTCAAGGCTGGACCAATTTGAGTTCATTCAGAGCCATTCTTCAATAGGGATTGCGCAGTAGAGGCAGGCTATCAAGTGGCAGAGATTGGAGCATGTGATTTGCTAGATCGAGCTTGATTAGTGTGTAGTAATTGGAGATTATAGTGAGAGCGTGTGAGGAGCTTTGTATAATGATTGTTACATGAGCTCTATGACATATAATATACAGATAGTTGGGAGTTTTCAACTTTAAGCTTTCCCATAAAATACTGTGTTCATATGTGTGATTGTTTATGGTTTTAATGTGCGCATGCGATTGTTTTTTATTTCCGCAATTAATGATCAATGGTGGAAGAGATTCTGTATTGTGCATGAAGTTAAAATAGTGTGTGATCAGGAGAATCTCGGTGAATAATATATCAATTATTCAAATTTCTACAACTTTAGAAGATAACTCCTATTCCAAAAGAAAAGAAATTGGTTAGTGAATTCCAGATTGTCTACTTTAGAAGATAACTCCTATTCCAAAAGAAAATTATTTAATTGCTGCCACCATAGGTGAGATGTGCTACCCCTTTCTCTTGATTTTTTTTTTTAATTCTAAAAGGACATCTATATGATCATGGTTCCCATATTTACAAAACTTAGAACCTATAAGTTCAAAACTAGAAAAAAAATGAGCTTAACAAGAAAATTATTAACGAAATTATATTTGTTTCCCTCGAAGAGACCTCTCTTTCCACCTTTGGAAGAGTGTCACTCTACTCCAGTTCCACCTCCTCTGTTGTCATTCTCATTCCTCTTTTTTTGACACTAGACTGTACCAAAGGAACTGACAATGGCATCTTTCTTAATACCAAAAATTCCTTCTTTAATCCTAATAGTAGCCTAATTTTTCTCATGAGTCGTTAAAATCTAACAGATGGAGTTGTCAACATAGATTTGTATGCCCATTTATAACATCTATGAGTGACTTTACATATGTGTCATCTACATATTCTTATCGAGAAGAAATTTTTCTCCACTCATAAAAGTGATTAATAATGCTTGCATTGGAATGTGTGACGAGAAAATATTCCCAAATATTCTATTTCTTTTGTGTACTTTTCCACTTTAGAGAAAATTGCTTGTTATTAGAAATATTATTTGATTTATGGAATTTTGTTATTATTTAATTTATTTTCAAATGAAAAAAAAATAGTTTTTAGACTAGCTTTTATTTTCTTTTAGTTATGAAAATAGATTAATAAATTAATTATTATTAGAGTTATGAAGTTTCTTTAGAATTTTTTTGCTTATGTTTTTTTTTTCCTTTAGGTAGTAAAATTGATTAATAGGTAGGATTTAAAGCCTATATCTTTCAACAATATTAATATGTTATTTCAATTTTCAATTAACTATAATTTAGCTTTTGTACAAACATAATTATTTAACATTTAAAATTTAAAAATATTAATAAAATAAATTAGATTATATTTTAAATAAATTAAACAGAATATTGTTATGAAGCTTTTAAATATTGATATTTATATACTTTTACAAACAATAAATATTATTCAATTATATATTTTATGAAAATTTTCTCCTTAAGGAATAATAAACTAATTAAACATATTACAAGTAATATAAGTCTACGTATAGAGTATTTTTGTTTCACATGTTTATGTAATTCAAATTGATAATAAAATGTGGTTTATGAACCATAAATGGTAAACAAATTAGAAATGTGGTTGGTAATTTATATGTTGTTTTTAGAAGGAAATAGATATCTTTGTGTAAAGCAAAGACAATGGGATAGCTACTCTTATAAAATGGGAGTGTGAAATAGCCACACTCAAGCATTCACTATAGGATTTATGTACTTTAAATTGATAATACAATTTTTTCTATGTAGTGGCATATAAATATTCATTACAAAATTTAAAGAATTATTGTTTAAAGATGTATTCATAAAATTAGGAACAATATGATGTTAGAGTTAATTGGAGGATTGTATTGTTCCAATCCATTCTTCTTTATTAACTTAGTTAATGTTGTTAGTTTCTAGCATTAATTTGTAGTTATATCATCATTATCTTCTATGTTTATATTATTGCCATAAAATAAATCTCTACTATCTGTTATATGTGTGTTCCAATTAATAAAACCTCTTAGTTGCATTGTTATTCTATGTCTTTATATTGTCTTTGTTTTTCCTCTGTTTGTATCAAAACCATGAGGTGGTGTGACATGTGAGAAAGAATATTGAATAATTTTCCACTGGTAATTGTTCTTGTACTTTCTACGTTGTAGCCATAGGTTCACAACATAAATTCAATGTAGTATAAAACCAACCACATGAGGCATGTAATGTATGGAGCTACATGGAATGTTCTTAGAAATATCATCTAGTGCTTCCTAGAACTCCCGAAAACACATGAAGTACTTGGAGATAGCATTATTGTATCCTTTAATAAACTACCCTCCATGTATATCATTACACATTTCCCCACATTATTTTCTAGATCTAGGAGATTTGTGGGGGAGTCCAAAATAAATCTTGACATTAAATCTATATTTCTAGTTTTATCTGATGGGAAAATAATCAATGAGGGCATTCATCTCCTCTTCATTAATAAAAAAGGTAATGGTGATCATGAGATTCTCATGGCACGAAGGATTTGAATCACCCTCCAGATTAACCCTCATGGAGAATTTTTAATGGGGATCAACCCATGGACCGATGGACGAGATATCATTCTTAACACCAAGATCATTTATAGTTATTTTTCCAAGCGTTTTAGATGATTTTTCTCCTCATTCAACTAAATATTTCCAGATTTAATGTTCATGTAGTAGGCCTTACTGTAGAGGGTTGTAGTTCCCATGATTTGAAATTCTAGATCTCTTTTAATAGCATTATATTTTTCATCTTTGATTTTGCCTCTATAAACTAAGGACTCTTTAGAGTTTTGATATATTTAGGAGTGTTAATTTGATAATTAGAGGTGAAAATATCAAATTTTGAGCTCCTAAATTCTACTTTTGGTATTTTCCTTGGGGTTGAAAATTGAATTGCTAATTGCATCAAATTGGAATTGATTGTTTGAATGCCAATTTGTTTGTTTGAGTGCTTCCTTGATTGAGTGATTATGTTGAACTTGTGCGTGAGAAAATTTTGATATATTATATCTAATAAATATCCTTCCTTAAGAGAGTTTGGATTTTCTGTGATCTTGTGAGCTCTTCAATACCTCCCCAACAAGAGAAGCCCATACCAAAATTCACAAAAGAGGAACTATTTAAGTCATAATTTGCTAAGGTTGTTGAAGCCACAATGTTGAGCTAGGCTAATCTAGCCAAAGGAAAATGAGGTGACACAACATTCATTGACTTTGAAGATCCCTAAAAGAATATAAGGTCTGGAGGCTTTCAATAGTTCTAACAATTAGATAAACAGTTGTGGATATCCGAACTCAAATAAACAATTGTGGATATATGTAATAAAATAGATTAATATATTAACTATTAATATAAATATTATTAGTTCCAACCTTCATGAGTGATAGATTTAGCCTCTCAGTCTGGCCCTGATTAATTTCAAGCATTTCCATATGAGTAACCGAAGTTTTCGGAATTTTTTTAGTTATATTTTTCTTAAATTAATTAAAACAAATTTATAAATTATGAAAATTGTATTTCTCATTTTTTTATTAGCATAGATCTATATGATGTTTTAGAATAAGATATATTTATTTTCATAATGTAGAAAACATTTTGAATGTAGTAAGTAGAGATGTGAGATAACTACTCTTGAGCATTCAATACAAATTCACTTCAAAACTTACAGAATTATTGTTTAGAAACACATCCATAAAATTTGGAATAAGTGGATGTTAGAGTTAATTGGAGGAATGCATTGTTGCAAACCATTCTTATATATTAACTTAGTTAACGTTGTTAGTTTGTAGCATTAATTTCTAGCTATATCATCATTATATTCTATGTTGATACCATCGCCAAAAAATGAGACTCTATTATGTGTTATATGTGTGTGTTCCAATTAAAAAAATCCTTGAGTGACATAGTTATTCTATCTCTCTATGTTGTCTTTCTTTTTGTTATTTTGGTATCAAAACCATGAGGTGGTGTGACATGTGAGAAAAAATACTAAAGAATTGTCCATAGGAAGTTTTGGAATTTGTACTTTCTATGCTGTAGTCATAGGGTGAGAGAATATACTACATTAAGGATTGAACCAACCACATGAGGCATGTGATATATGCATCTACATGGAATGTTTTTAGAAATATCATATAGTGCTTCCTATAATTCCCATAGGTACAAGGAGTACTTGGTGATAGTACTATTGTATCCATTAAGAAACTATCATCCACAATTACCATTACGTATTTCCCCGCCTTCTCATCCATATCTAAGATATTTGTGAGGGAGTACAGAGTAAATATTCACATCAAATATGACCTGAAATTATATAGCTCACGGTGAGAAGTCAATTCTTGAATATTTATTCCCATTTCTATCTCATGGGGAATATCATCAATGAGGACATTGATTTCCTCTACATTTTCAACAAGGATTTGTTTTTTAATGTGGCTCATGAAATTCTCATCCCACAAATGGTTTTAATCACCCTCTATATCGACCCTCATGGATAACTTGTAATAGCGATAGACCAATGAGTCAATGGACGAGCTATCATCATTATCTCCAATATTATTTATTATTATGACCCTCAATCAACTTAATATTCCTCGATCTAATTCCCATGAAGTAGGCCTTACTATAGAGGGTTGTAGTTCTCATGATTTGAAATTCTAGATTTGTTTTAGTAGAAAACTCTTTTGCATCTTCGATTTTTCTTCTACAAAATTATTACTCTCTGGATTTTTTATAGATTTGGGAGTGCTAATTCCATAATCAGAGGTGTCAATACCATATCTTTGGGATCCTAAATTCTAATTTTTGTATCCTCTTAGGGGTTGCAAGTTGAGTTTTTGATTGCATCAAATTGGAATCGATTGTTTGAATACCAATTAATTTGTTTGAAAGTTTTCTTGATTGAGTGATTATGTTGGATTTGTTCATGAAAGAATCTTGATATATATTTTATCTAATAAATCTCTTTCCTTAAGAGAGTTTCGATTTTCTGTGGTGTTCCAACAACAGCTTATATGGCCTAGCAAAAAGTTATATTCAGCTAGTCTAAAACTCCATTATACAATACTGTGGCAAGTCCCAATGTTGTTAACATGACCTTTATATTTTGAAAATATTTATAATATGGATGATTTTATATTTTGCAATAATTGGAATTCCCATAATTCAAACAAGCTCCTTATTTTTGGAGGTGTATTTTGCACAAGCTTTAGTGAGTAATTGTGTTTTCTGCATCAATATTTCTAGCACCATCTCCATCAGTAGCATTGAATAAAAAATTCATATGGAACTACATTGATTTTCTTATCAAGCCTTCCCCACCTAAATTCTATAGATTATAGGGAAGCATTTCCAGCAAAATTCTTTAGTGAAGAATTTCCACCCGAATGTGAATGAATTCCTCCATAAGCTTTGACATTTCTAGGAAAACAAAATGGTTGGTCAAAAGTTTCCATCAACCAATTAAACTAGCATAAACACATTATTAAATGTGGTTGATATAAGTGAAATGCATTATTTTCCATCATTTATATGCCAGCTAGTTTTTAAAAATGAGACAAATTAGCATAATTTAATATATTTATTAATAGTAATAGTAATAGTAATAGTAATATTATTTGTACTTAAAATGTTAACTTCATTAATAATACTAATAATTTCATTTATTCAATGTTTTGAAGAGATATTAGTGGGTGTAGTGGGGAGCAATGGGGAGATTGTGCGTGCTCCTCTTTTCTCTCTCTGAAGTCGAATAACCCTGTGGCTAGGGTTAGGGTTTTAGCCAGCTTCGCCTCAGCACAGGATTTCCTTCTTACTCCTGCTACCCCTCTGTTACTATGCCTGCCTCCGTCTGGGAGGTTCACTTTCGGGTCTGTTACCGACTGGCTGGTGTGACCGAGGGTTTTTGGCATATGCCCCTCATGCCAGCTATGGAGGAAGAGCAAGTATATTACACTACAGATCCCTATGGGGGGGTATTGATCTGGAACTCTCTGTTGTATACTATAGTCCCTATTTTCTTTCGCCCTCCTCCCTCCCATTCTTCGGACCTCACTTGACCTACCACTCTTCTCTGAATCCCCTCCCTTCTTGATGGCCAACATTCCCCTGATTTTCCCAGAATCAAACCCACCCCAACATTTGGCACCTTTTTCCCCGGTGACACTCCATTTTCTTACATCCTACCTCCAAGGCACATCCATTACGTCTCAGTAGGGTTTTTAAGGGGCGCACCCTCCAGGATCTACTGGCATGATGTCCTCAGCCCCTCCCGTCAACCCTCCCTCTCGCACTCGACAACAAAGTTATGGATGTTTCGCGGCACCCCCTATCGAAACACCCCTGTTGAAGCCTAATCTGGAGGTAGCGGAGCCTAGGCTCGATGAAGGCACATGCACCTTGGGCCCAAACTCTGTGCCCATAAGTGCTAGAAGATATAATGCATCAAGAAGGGACCCAAGAATTTGGATCTCATTCTTGGGGACAGACTTTATCTTAGGGGAGTCATGGATACGACAGATAGGGTTTTGGTTGGCCATGTCCGTAGCTGAAAATACAATTTGGGTCGTCTCCTCCTTTAGTTCAATGAGATCTGGGGACCGATTATGGAGGATATTTCGATGGTGGTCACACTCCCACGGGATTGGTTGGCCCTTTGTTTTTAACGTGTAGAACAGGCATCCTACGTATTATCAAAGATCTAGCATATTGAATAAGCCCTGGTCATGTTCAAGAGATGGAGCCCTCTTTTCCACCTGGAACATGAGAAACTAGGTGTTGGGCTGATTTGGGTACGCCTTCCTAGACTTCCTCTTCACTTATGATCAGAGGACATATTGAAATATATTGGAAACTCACTGGGCACATTCCTAGACTTTGACAAATCATTCTTATCTTCCATAAAAATGACCATGGCGTGCATTCTGGTACACCTGGACACTCGAGAGGGCTTGGAGGAGGCCATTACTTTGCATTGGAGGCAATTCGTTTGAGTTCAGACTCTAGATTATGAAGGTGTGCCTTTTCGATGTTGGAGATGTCATGTGGTTGGACACCTCTATAAGGAATTCCCACTCCTCTCATTGCAGCATGTAAATGCCTCTGCTGACAACCCCCCGACGGAGGACACCCCGGTCGAACCTACTCCATCTACCATCCCTATCTAGCGATGCAAGGGGAAGAAATCTGCATCTGGGCCCAAGCCCACGCATGTACCACCTCGTCCACCATCACCTCGAATAACAAGAGCATGGACGATGGCTGCGAAGCTATCCTCGGGTAAATATCTCTCTTCCCCTCCTGATTTTCATATTCTATCATATAATTATTTTTCTATATCGTTGCACACTTCCCCTGTACACACTGCATTGATCTCCCCGTCGAATATTACATGCCCTACATCCTCATCCCTGCCCTCTATTTCTGATCTTCCTCCCTCCATCCCCAACGACCCTCCCTCTGATCCTACTCTTGAATCATCATCTTAATCTTGGGGCAATCACCCCTACCTAATTCATTCTCTTTCTCACTCATCTGCATCTGGTGTCCTCGGCATCTTGTCCGCTCTCCTTACGAAGCTAGGTTGGGGGCGTCACTCAAACATATCCAAGGCCATTAAATGGGTTGGTCATGAGGTATTTGAGGGCAAAAAAAATAACCTCAATTGGGTCCTTAGAGAGCAAACGAACCTCCCTCTTGTTACCTGATGAATATTATCTCTTTCAACTACCAGGGACTAGCCAACCTTGCCAAAAAGCTGCCCTCAGAAGGCTATTGGAATGCACTTCGATAGACATCGTTTTTTAGAAAGAAACCCTCGATTCTTCGATGCATGTAACCTCTAATCTATCTACCATTTTCTTGGGTTGAACCTTCCACGCTATTAATGCTCAGGGTTGATCAGGAGGCATAGCCATTGGGCTCAATTCTCAGACCATCAAGCTCCTCAATATATGGGGAGAGGAGGGTTTCTTGGGTGCCGATGTTATATCCGTTGAACTTGGCTAGGATTATAAACTGATGAACATATATGGACCTTTCTCAGCATGCCTCAATTTCAGGGAAAACCTTCTCTCCTAGTCCTTCATGTCGGCCCAAAATCGTATCCTCGATGGTGACCTGAATTCCTCTCTAGGACTTACGGAATCATGGGGCCCCCTTGCTCAATAGAACCCTCTATCTGAAACATTATCTGATCCAAGTGGATATCGGTGGCCTCCCACCTACTCCATTTGGACCCGTAGCATCAATTCTATCAGTTATTTCAATTTGTAAGTTTCAGCACAACTTACTATTTATAGCATTTTTTCGGGTCCTGAGCTTCCGGAGCCGTTTTGAGGCCCTAAATGATGCTTTTTGGGAAAACAGGGAGCAACATGGGTTGTGGACCTCACTCAAAATTTGTATTCCTTGGATATATATTTCTAACGAGATATTGAGCGCATCAAACGGAGATCACATGCCAAAGTTACGTCCCTGGGAAGTTGAAACACCAATGTACCCAAACGAGACCCACAATTTTGGCGCTTCATCTCCTAGGGTTAGGTTTTTGGACGTTTCAGATTTTACGTTGTTTCTCAACAATAAAATGGCCTTCGAGCCTCATTGTAACACAGTTCAGGGGGTTGGTAGCTGACACATCTCTTCTCAGGGATAAGCGTTACCAGTGCCCTAGCTCGCTTGTTCTGATCATGTCTATATTGTAAGATAGTTCAAGGGCTGGTAGCCGACACATCTCTTCTCAGAGATAAGCGTTGCCAGTACCCTAGCTGTTCATTTCCATTATCTCTCATTGTAACACAGTTTGGAGGCCTGTAGCCACCACATCTTCCCATAGATATGCCTACCAACAGCCTAGCTGTTTTATTTCAGTCATTTGATTATAATAAAATGAAGCATTATTTCCGTTGCATCTCTTAATATATGGCTATATGTGTATCATGTTGCGTTCCTACATAATATCCGGATCAGTGGTATCAGGGCGGGTCTGCTCTTTATTTTTTTTTCTTTTCATGTCCCCAACGTGGCCAGGTATAAGGAGTTCAACCGCGCACCCTTGACGACCCCCCATGGTGAAAGAAAAGAAAGATGAGGGAGCAGGAGATCCTATCAAAATCTTGCTTGAGGAGGCCCTTGAGAAATAGAGGAATGTGATGATGGATAAATTTTCCCAGATCCTTCAACGACTGCCCACTGGTGGCACATCTGCATCCAGCACGTCCGCCAACAGGTTTGCGACATCTTGGACAAATCCAATACCAAGTTCAGCAGAATTCTCTCCCCCCCCCCCCATGGAGGAACTTAACGCAATGGAGACCATTGCTTCCTAAGGAGGGAGGAATGATCCAGGTGGATATCAGTGGCCTTCCACCTATTGCATTTGGACCTGCAACATCAATTCTATCAATTATTTCAGTTTGTAAGTTTCAGCACAACTTACTATTTATAGCAGTTTTTCGGGTCCTCAACTACCGGAGCCGTTTTGAGGCCCTAAACGATGCTTTTTGGGAAAATGGGGAGCAACATGGGTCTAAGACCATGTTGCTCACTCAAAAGTTGTAGTCCTTAGATAGATCTTTCTAACGAGCTATTGAGCACATCAAACGAAGATCAGATGCCAAAGTTACGTCCCTAGGAAGTTGAAACACCAATTTAGCCAAATGGGACCCACAGTTTTGGCACTTCATCTCCTACGATTAGGTTTTTGGATGTTTCAGATTTTACATTGTTTCTCAACAATAAATAGGCCTTCGAGCCTCATTGTGACACAGTTCAGGGGGTTAGTAGCCGACACATCTCTTCTCAGGGATAAGCATTACCAGTACCCTAGCTCGCTTGTTCTTATCATGTCTATATTGTAACACAGTTCAAGGGCTGGTAACCGACATATCTCTTCCCAAAGATAATCATTGTCAGTACCCTAGCTGTTCATTTCCATTATCTCTCATTGGAACACAGTTCAGAGGCCTATAGCTGCCACATCTCTTCTTAGAGATATGCCTACCGCTGCCCTAGCTATTTTATTTCAGTCATTTGATTATAATAAAATGAAGCATTATTTTCACTGCATCTCTTAATTTGTGGCTATATGTGTATCCTATTGCATTCCTACATAAAATCCAGATCATTCTCACAACTCATTGAGGAACAACACCTTGTTGATATCCCAATGCCTCATTATCATCCCACCTAGAGTAATCACATAGTTGAAGAAGCCTTGGCCACTTACAAACTGGACCACTTCCTTATAAAGGAATATTTTATGAACATCGTCGCTCTCTTTCATAAATGGGTGGGATCGTGGGGTATTTCGGATCACACCCACATATATATGGAACTGGCCTCTAAGCCCCACAAACCTCATAGCCCTTTCAAATTCAATGCCACCTGGTTATCTCATCCGGATTATATTAACTTGGTTACACAATATTGGCACTCACATCGCTCGACACCTGAAACATCCCCCTTTGCAACCTTCTCAGATAGAATGAAGGATATCAAGAAGATGACCAAGGCATGGGGCAAGGAGCAGAAATCCAAAGATGAGGATACACTCATTAAAGCCGAATCGAAGATAGCATCTATTGGCGCTACCATGGTTGAGGGCACCATCTTTGTGGATACCAGATTCCAGCTCATTCACATGGAAGCTAAAAGAACTTGAATTCTCAAAGATAAAGAGGAAACTTGGTGCTAACGAAGTAGAGCCACTTGATTGAGGGCAGGCGACGGAAGCACCAAAATTTTTCAGCAATTTGAAAATGGTCGAAAATCCATCAACACCCTCTAGACCTTGGAGGATGATAAGGGGAACCAGGCACAGAATTTTCACCAACTCAGGAACATAGGGGTGGAACATTTCCACAACCTTTACAAAGCCCCTCCCATTGAAAATTTGGTTGAGATTATAAGAGTCACGAGATTATTTCCTAGATTTGTATATCATGATGACGAGGAGAATCTAACTCAACCTATCACTTTGGTAGAACTTTGGGACACTTTAAAATGGTTCCAGAAAGATTAAAGCCCTGGCCCTGATGTTTTTCTAATCAAATTTTATTTGGTTTTCTTTGAGATTATTGGTCAGGACATCCTCAACATAGTCAAAGAATGTTGTTCTATGGGAAAATTACATGATGCATTCAACTCCACATTCATTTCTCTTATTCCTAAATCTTAATCACCTCAACATTTCTCTAACTATAGACCTATCTCACTATGCAACTACATCTATAAGATTATCGCCAAAAACATCGCTAATCACATCAAGCCCATCCTCTCAGCACATATCTCTCCTGAAAAAATTTCTTTTCTCCCCCATCATCAGAATCATGAGACCATAGGAACTACTAAGGAGGCTATCCATTCTATCAAACGAAAAAATCTGAAAAGCATCATCCTCAAGCTGGATCTGGCAAAAGCTTTTAATCATTCCAATTGACTCTACATTCACATGATCCTTACACATATGGGTTTCCCTATTAGCTTCATCAAATGGATCATGTGTTTTATCACAAATGTATCCTTCAGCGTCCTTATCAATGGATCATCCTCCCCATTATTTCAGTCAGAGAGGGGACTTCGCCAGGGATTCCCATTATCTCGTCTTCTTTTTTCTTATAATCATAGAAGCATTAATTCACTTGATCTCAGAGGAAAAGTCTCATGGTCGACTACAGGGCATCAAAATTGTGGAGGGATTCACACTCAGTCACCTCTTCTTTATGGATGTGTTGGATCTTTAATTAAACTGAGAGGGGGGGGTGAATCAGTTTAATACGTACATAAGATCTTCAAAATTTTCACCAAATTATTTATAGCTTAATTTGTGAACAATATTAAAATGTTGCAGCCAATATTAAATTAGTATGACACCACACTTATGTTGAGAGCAGCAAACAATTAAGCAGATTGAAAGAATCACATAAACACATAAGAAACACACACAGAGACAGCAGATGTAAGTGGAAACCCATAAAGGGAGAAAACCACATCTTATTATTGTTGTGATGCAAAGGCAAGCTCCAAATCCCTCTCACCACTGTTTTCTGCAGGCACCAACCTACAGGAGGCTCTATCCTCAATTCTGCAAGCTACAAATTGCAAGGAAGCACCAACTCCTTTCGATTTTCTGCAGGCACCAACCTACAGGAGGCTCCAACCTCAGTCAGCTACGATTGACAGCTATCAAGCTGCAACTTGATATGGAAGCTCCAACTTCCTCAATTTTCCAAACTGAATGTTTGCTGATTTACCTCAGATATCAGCTCTGTTCTGTAGCTTCTCTTTCTGCTCTTCTTTTAGTCTTCTCTGCCTTACACTTCTACACTCTGCCTTCTCTAGATTTCCTCCCTCTTTTTTTTTTGTATATCAAGATGATATTATTTATAGATTTCCTCACATGACTCTTTGTATTCTACTTGGAATTCGAAATGGTCAGTCATGTCTCCTTTCCTTCTGCCTTCTCACTCCTTTTATCTGCTTATTCAGGAAATATAACTGTAGCCATCAATTTAACATTACAGTGGGAATTTGTTCTCTATGAGACTTGCCAATGCATCACAAACAATAAAAACAATTAAAACATTTACATTCGAATTACAATGTGAATTCCAACTCACTCATTCACCCTCTTGGCTAGCTGCGCATTTGTCTTTTCTTTGACAGTGTTTTGTCTTTTCTGTCCTCTGCTGTGGTGTACTTGCTGCATATGTGTAACTGATCCTTTTAAATAAATAAAATGTAATTGCTGACTTTTAAAACAGGGCAATTCCAACCCTTTTCATGCCACGAGTGTCTTGTTGATGTGGTGAGTTCCGCAGGCCGGAACATACATATATCACAATTGTATTACATTAATAATTTCCCTCCCGTTAAGCTGAGGCCCGTGGGTCTATAGACCACGCGGCTTATCGCAACAACGTTATATGTATATATATATATATATATATATATATATATATATCTGTGTGACAGCGCCCTTTAATATATATATCCCAACTTTATCTCTTGGCTTAATTATAAGATGATTTAATCATATAATCTGCCCTTTTAATACGCCTTAGCATATTCTCAGCGCATATAATGAAGCCTGTTTTAAAACATATAAAACTCCTTTCAGGCCCACTTTTCACGCTTTCCGATGCACTGACTCTCCTCTGATTGCGATTGATTGCTCCTGCGATTGTTCCGATTGTGATTGTTTAACTCCGCCAGCGCTCTCCGATTGCGATTGATCGCAATCGCAACTTCAGATACTCCGATGCGATTGTATCACCTTATTCACTGCATTTTTCCGATGCGATTGGAACATGGAACTGAAAACATTTGTTAATCATAGTTTATAAGCCTATCGAGTCCGGGCTTCAATCGTAATCACAAGTTTTTGGTTGGATGTTCCGATTGGCCCATACTGCGATGCTCTGATTGCGATTGGGGAGGGGTCCCACCGTATATAGCTTGGTTCTTATAATAAAGCACTCCACTTATATAACTAATAGATTTGTACATGTTTTGTATATATATATATATATGTTTATATATATATACTTTGCCACTGGAGTTAAGCGATTCTCGGAATAAGGTTTATGTTTAAATATGTAATGCCCATCGGGTAATGATTCTTGGACTATTATATATCTATCCTCCGGGTTGGGCGATTCTCGGAATTTATTCATATATTTATAAATAACGCTCAGCTTGGGGTATGATTCTTGGAATTATACATATGAATGTATCCGCCGGCTTGGGCGATTCTCAGAATTTTATAATGGCTCTGGCTCTGCCTCTACTGCTTCTGTCACTCTGCCTCTGCCTCTACCTTCGTTGTATATTCCCTGCTGCTGTTCTTTGCCCTCTTTGCCGTCAATGACAATATTTTCAACAGTCTCCCCCTTTGGCATTGATGGCAATATACTTTCTCTGTTTGCCTGCTCTTCCTCCTGTTGCTTGCTCTTCCTCCCCCTTTGACATCAATGGCAAAGGACGGCGCCTTATATCTCCGTATAGGCTCTATCGTTGCATTTGCTTTCTTTGATTTGTGTTTAGACCACCATTTTATTTCTTTGTACCCTGCTGCTCCAGACTGTTGTACAAGACTTGCTGAGAGAACACTTTAAGGATTATCGAATTTGAATATACATTTTGTCTATGTCTGATATAGTGAGCCAATATATGTTTTATAGCTGTGTTTCATCTGTAGTGCCTGTTGTTTATAAGCTGTGCTAGATTGCAGACAAGGATGATGCACTTAACGACTGAAAGGTCCTTGTTGCTGTTGTAAACAATGAATCAAACTAGAGCTTACAGCTCATTGTAAGAATGGGCAATATCTTTCAATATTAGAAGCCAACGGACTTTCCTTTTTGTATAATGTGTTTTCAAAACAAACCCTTCAATGTTTTGGTCAATTTTACTTGTCAACCGTGTAGTTTTATTTAGATGGTAATCACATTTATTCCTTTATTCTTCAGATATTTTGACTGTTCTATCAGAGTGAATTTCCACAAAAGCATATTCAAGATGTTTGATTGAAAACTCAGTAAGTAGCCTTCGCACAATTTTGTAACTAATATTAAGAAAAAGGCCTTGGAGGTATACATGTACCGACTTCAGGAAGGCATGCAATTTTATATATAGAAGAAGATATTGCTTCAACGCTCAATATACTACTTTAGGTGTAAGCAAGTTAATGTTATTTTTTCTCTGCCACTGACCTTTTTCATGCTGAATGCTGATAATACTGAGAATATTATCTTATAGCTCTTTGATCCTGTAGACCTGTTTTATGCTTCCCTTGCCTGGTTAATCTCCCCCTGGGAATGATATTTTCGTTTCTGTTCTCTCCCTGAAACTGTGCTTTCTCTTCATATTAGAGAGTAGCATCTACAGATACTACCCCTAGTCTGTCTCTCAAAAATTCGAATGGTTCTCTGTCAAGTGGTTTAGTAAATATATCTATCGTTTATTCTTTTGTTGGTACATACTCCAGTTTTACTATCTTCTGAGCCACTTTTTCTCGTAGAAAATGATACTTGATTAGAATATGTTTAATTTTTGAGTGAAGTACAGGATTTTTAGATATACTTATAGCACTTTTATTATCACATTTAATTGAGATAGGTTCATCAATGCTTACCTTCATGTCTTGAAGAGTTTGCTTCATCCACATGACTTGTGTACAACATGCTACTACTGCTATATATTCTGCTTCTGCTGTAGATAGAGAGATAGATGTTTGTTTCTTTCTTAACCATTCCACCATACTTTTTCCTAGATAGAAATCACCTCCACTTGTACTTTTCCTGTCATCCACACAGCTGGCCCAATCTGCATCTGTGTATGCTGTCAAAGTGAGGTTTTTTCCTTTAGGATACCAAAGCCCATACTGTGTAGTTCCTTGTAGATATCTAAATATTCTTTTGACTGCAAGAAGGTTATTTTGATTAGGTGTTGCTTGATATCTAGCCACAAGTCCTATTGCTATCATGATGTCTGGTCTTGATGCTGTCAAATACAGTAGGCTTCCTATCATGGATCTGTAGAGTTTTTGATCTACATCTGCAGACCCATCATCAACACACAGCTTGCATCCCATGATCATGGGGGTAGTCACAGGTTTGCAGTCCTCCATTTTTAATCTTTTCAGCATTTCTTTTAAGTATTTTTCTTGAGAGATGAATGTGCCTGTGTTCTTTTGCTGAATTTGCAGTCCCAAATAGAAACTGAGCTCTCCAATCATAAACATTTCAAACTCTATTTTCATCTCATCAGCAAACCCTTTTGCTAGTTCATATCTTTTTCTTCCAAACATAATGTCATCAACATATACTACAACAATCAGGAGTTCATCTTCATGGGCATTTATATATAGATTGTTGTCTACTCCACCTCTCTTAAAACCTTGTTTTTGAAAATATTTATCCAGCCTTGAGTACCAAGCATGAGGAGCCTGTTTTAGTCCATATAGGGCCTTCTTCAGTCTGCACACATAGTTTTCTTTGTCTGTCAATGAGAAGCCTTCTGGTTGTTCCATGTAGACTTCTTCTTCTAAGTCTCCATTCAGAAATGCAGATTTTACATCCATTTGATATACTTTGAAGTTTTGATAGTATGCAAATGCGAGGAACATTCTGATAGCTTCCATTCTGGCTACATGGGCAAATGTTTCATCATAATCAAGTCCTTCAATTTGTGAGTATCCTTTGCATAGAAGTCTGGCTTTATTCCTGATAACCTGTCCTTCCTCATTCATTTTATTTTTGAATACCCATTTTGAGCCAATGATATTTTTCTCAATTGGTCTAGGAACTAGTTCCTAGGTATTATTCTTTTCAATTTGGTCCAATTCTTCATTCATTGCTTTTACCCAAGACTTGTCCTTGCTGGCTTCTTCAAATTTCTTTGGCTCTATTTGTGACAGCATGGCTATGTATACCTCTTCAGTTTGTTCTGTTAGCTGCCTTCTTGTCTGGACCCCTAATTTCTTATCTCCTATGATCTGATCTTCAGGATGATTCTTCTGAGTGTATCTTGAGGGGGTTTTCGAGCTCAGCTCTGCATCTTCTGTTGTCTTGCTTGTTTCATCATCATTCTGGTCTTCTTCTTCATGGTTGTCTGATGGACTGCAGCAGTCTGTATTTCTTGTATTGTTTGGAAGTTCTTCATCAAATCTCACATCAATACATTCAACTATTTTACGAAGAGTCTTATTGTAGCACCTGTACCCTTTACTTTTGGATGCATATCCTAGAAATATCCCTTCATCTGCTCTTGCGTCAAATTTCCGAAGATTTTCATCATTATTCTTTATGTAACACTTGCTTCCAAAGATTCTAAAATGTTTAATTGAAGTAGGTTTCCCATGCCATAGTTCATAGGGAGTCTTGTCACTACTTGGCCTTAAGTGGGATTTGTTCAGAATATGCACTGCTGTGTGTACTGCTTCTGCCCAGAAGGTTTGTGGAATATTATTCTCCTGCATCACGGCTCTGGCTATTTGTTGAACAGATCTATTTTGTCTCTCTGCTACTCCATTCTGCTGAGGTGTCCCTGCAATAGTAAATTGTTGTTTTATGCCATATTCATTGCATAAATCTGCAAAGTCATAATCTGTGAATTCACCTCCTCTATCCGATCTGATGCATTTAAGCTTGCATCGTGTCTGATTTTCTATTAATGCTTTGAATATTTTGAATTTGTCCAGAGCTTCCGATTTATTCTTCAGAAAAGCAACCCATGTCATTCTGGATAAATCATCTATTATTAGCATGAAGTAGGATTCTCCACTTGGTGTTTTAGTTCTTGCAGGTCCAGACAAATCCATGTGCACAAGCTAAAGTGGTCTTCTTGTTGATAACTCCTCTTTGGGCTTAAAGGATGTGCGAGTCTGTTTACCCAATTGACAAGATTTTCATATGGTATTGGATGGCTTCTTTATTTCTGGCATGTCTTTGACAGCGTTCTTCTTTCTTAGTCTGATGATGTGATCGAAGCTGAGATGTCCCAATCTTTTATGCCATAACCATGACTCCTCAAGTTTGCTAAGATGGCATGCTTCATCTTCCTCTTTCACGATGTAAACATTGCTCTCTGTTCAAACTCCTTTGAGCAGTGTCTTACCTGTGGTGCTTGATTTGACTTCACAATCCTGTGCTCTAAAAAGAACTTCACACATTTTGTCACACATGTGACTAACACTCAGTAAATTTTCTTTCAGCCCATCAACAAATAGTACATCTTGGGCTTTTCCTCTACCATTTTCTATGCTGACTGAGCCTTTTCCCTTGATCTTTCCTGATTTATCATTGCCAAAAGTAACATTGCCAGATTTCCTTTCATCAAGAGTTATAAACTTGCTTTTATCCCCAGTCATGTGTTTTGAGTAGCCACTGTCCAGGTACCACTGGCTTTTCAGGTCTTGAGCAGTTAGAGCTAAGTCACACTTATTCTCCTTCTTTATCCACTAGAGGCATCCTTTTGTTTGGTATCTTTTGTGACTTGATGAATCAAATCCTTTCAGAGGACATTTGGAAGTTATATGTCCAACTTGATTGCATATACACCATTTGATCATAGTTTTTGCAGAATTGTGAGTAAGAGCAAAATTTCTTTGATTCATAAACCTCCTTGAGGTGTTGAACATCAAACTTTGTCCATAATTTCTACATTCAATAATTTTATGGCCAAATTTCTTACAATAAAAACAATAACCATAGAAATTATTTGCATACCTGATGTAAGGTTGTTTTCTCCATTTGTTTGTTTGAGACAGTCTCTTCACTATTTACATCTTTTGCAGGTCTGAATTACTCTTCCTTGCATAACAATACGCAGCAATGTGTCCCGGCTTGTGGCAGACATAACAGGTGGCATTCTTCATAGGAGGGAAGAATCTCCCTTGATGGCTTCCAAATTTGACATACTTAGGGGCATATAATTCTTTTTATGTCATTTTAGTATTTATTGCATTCTTTGTTACTTGAGATTTCTTCTGATCTCTGTCATCCTTATTACATGTCTCTTCTTTTGTAGGATTTATTTGAGGTGCTTCATCATTCTTCTTTTCTTTTACAAAGATAGGTTTTTTGTTTCCCTTTTCTTTACTTTTACTTGATTCTCCTTCATAGCCTATTCCGGTTTTTATCAAGGGAGATCTTTGAGCATCCAAAATTTCATCCAACTTACCAGAGCTTGTTGTTTGAGAAGAGTTTATATACACTTTCTTTTGAGCATTTTCGAATTTCTTCCTCAGACATACAATTTCTTCCTCCAGCTTCTCTTGTTCTCGGGTTTTATCCTTGATTTGCTGAAGTAACATGTCTTCTATCTTCTTGGCTTCTTCAAGCTTTACCTTCAGCTGTATGAGGACTTCTGAATTTTGATCTTCTTTCACATATTTGAGGAGGATCTCTTTTTGCTTTCTGCATTTTAGTTTGAGTCTGTCAATCTCCTCCAGTGCACTTCTTAGCTCCCCCTCAAGGCCGACTTCCCCTTCTTCTTCTTCATCTTCTAGTAGGAGTCCCTCAAGAACTTCTATGGCCATCAATAAAAATTCTGAGGTTCCTTCTTCACTTGAGGGTTCATCTGAATCTTTAGATGTACTGCTATCTTGTTGAGCATAGAAGGATTTTCTGCTGAACTTCTTTCCCTTCTGTCAGTTCTTTGATTTATTTTTCTCTGACTCTTGAGCCTGATTCCTAGCTTTCTTGTGAGGACACTTAGCAGCATAGTGTCCAACTCTTCCATAGTTAAAGCACTTGAAAGGAAGTTTACCTTTGTATTTACCTGAGCCTCTATCCAGTTTCTTGACAAATTTTTCTTCTTCTTCATCTGAGAAAGAACATATTTCTTCCTCTTCTTCTTTCTTCTTTTCTGTTTTAAAGGCTGCTTCCCTCGTACTTGGCTTCTTCTGTGGGAGCCTCATTTCATAGGCTGTTAGATTTCAAAGTAGCTAGTTCATATTCAAGGTCTCCCAATCAGCTGTTTCTTCTATTACAGACACCTTTGGTTTTAACTTGGATGGAAGGGATCTTAGAATCTTTTGCACAATTATACTTTCTGACATTTTTTCTCCAAGAGCTTTCATATTGTTAATAATTTTTGCAGCTTTTAGGAAGAAACTGGCAATGTTTTCATCATCATTCATTTTTAAGTTCTCAAACTGGGCTCTATAGACTTGAAGTTTGACAGTCTTTACTTTCTTGTCTCCCTCATGTATGTTCTGAAGAGTATCCCATATTTCTTTGGCAGAGTCTTTATGCATTACTTTAATAAACTCTGCTTCACATAATCCATTCAAGATGGCATTCATGGCTTTTTCATTAGCCACAAAATATTGTTTTGTTTCTTTCTCTGTGTCAGTTGCCTTTGGGGCATATCCAAATTCCACTGCAACCCAGAATTCTATTCCTAGAGACATTATGTATGTCCTCATTCTGATTTTCCAGAAAGCATAATCTTCACTAATGAAGAAAGGGGCTTTTTTGGTTGAGCATCCTTCTTTACTAGCCATCTTGGGAACCTAGGATCTCCTTTCAGCTGTTAGACAGGTACGAAGGAACTTGGCTTTGATACCAATTATTGGATCTTTAATTAAACTGAGAGGGGGGGGGGGGGGTGAATCAGTTTAATACATACATAAGATCTTCAAAATTTTCTGGAAGTGTTATAACAATTTATAGGCAGTGTCAAAAAATATTTAAATTTAACATTAAGTGTCTGACCTACACTTATGTTGAGAGCAGCAACCAATTAAGCAGATTGAAAGAATCACATCAACACATAAGAAACACACACAGAGACAATAGATGTAAGTGGAAACCCATAAAGGGAGAAAACCACATCTTATTATTGTTGTGATGCAAAGGCAAGCTCCAACTCCCTCTCACCACTGTTTTCTGCAGGCACCAACCTACTGGAGGCTCTATCCTCAATTCTGCAAGCTACAACTTGCAAGGAAGCACCAACTCCCTTCGATTTTCTGCAGGCACCAACCTACAGGAGGCTCCAACCTCAGTCAGCTACAACTGACAGCTATCAAGCTGCAACTTGATAGGGAAGCTCCAACTTCCTCAATTTTCCAAACTGAATGTTTGCTGATTTACCTTAGATATCAGCTCTGTTCTGTAGCTTCTCTTTCTGCTCTTCTTTTAGTCTTCTCTGCCTTACACTTCTATACTCTGCCTTCTCTAGATTTCCTCTCTCTTTTTTTTTTTGCATATCAAGATGATATTATTTATAGATTTCCTCACATGACTGTTTGTATTCTACTTGGAATTCGAAATGGTTAGTCATGTCTCTTTTCCTTCTGCCTTCTCACTCCTTTTATCTGCTTATTCAGGAAATATAACTGTAGGCATCAATTTAAAATTACAGTGGGAATTTGTTCTCTCTCGGAGACTTGCCAATGCATCAAAAACAATTAAAACAATTAAAACATTTACATTCGAATTACAATGTGAATTCCAGCTCACTCATTCACCCTCTTGGATAGCTGCGCATTTGTCTTTTCTTTGACTGTGTTTTGTCTTTTCTGTCCTCTGCTGTGGTGTATTTGCTGCATATGTGTAACTGAGCCTTTTAAATAAATAAAATGTAATTGCTGACTTTTAAAACAGGGAAATTCCAACCCTTTTCATGCCACGAGTGTCTTGTTGATGTGGCGAGTTCCGCAGGCTGGAACATACATATATCACAATTGTATTACATTAATAATCGCCCTCCCATTAAGCTGAGGCCCGTGGGTCTACAGACCACGTGGCTTATCGCAACAATGTTATATGTATATATGTGTGTGTGTGTGTGTGTGTGTGTGTGTGTGTGACAACACCCTTTAATATATATATATATAGCCCAACTTTATCTCTTGGCTTAATTATAAGATGATTTAATCATATAATCTGCCCTTTTAATACACCTTAGCATATTCTTGGCGCATATAATGAAGCCTGTTTTAAAATATATAAAACTCCTTTCAGGCCCACTTGTCACGCTTTCCAATGCACTGACTCTCCTCCAATTGCGATTGATCACTCCTGCGATTGTTCCGATTGTGATTGTTTAACTCCGCCAGCGATCTCCGATTGCGATTGATCGCAATCGCAACTTCGGATACTCCGATGCGATTGTATCACCCTATTCACTGCATTTTGCTGATGCGATTGGAACATGGAACTGAAAAAATTTGTTAATCATAGTTTATAAGCCCATCAGGTCCAGGCTTTAATCGCAATCGCAAGTTTTTGGTTGGATGTTCCAATCGGCCCATACTGCGATGCTCTGATTGCAATTGGGGAGGGGTCCCACCGTATAAAGCTTGGTTCTTATAATAAAGTGCTCCACTTATATAACTGATATATTTTTATACGTTTTGTATATATATATATATATATATATATATATATATATATATATATATATATATATATATATATATGTTTATATATATATACTTTACCGCTGGAGTTAAGAAATTCCGAGAATAAGGTTTATGTTTAAATATGTAACGCCCATTCAGTAATGATTCTCGGGCTATTATATATTTGTCCTCCGGGTTGGGCGATTCTTGTAATTTATTCATATATTTATAAATAATGCTCGGCTTGGGTATGATTCTCAGAATTATACATATGAATGTATCCGCCGGCTTGGGCGATTCTCGGAATTTTATAACGGCTCTCCCTCTGCCTCTGCTGCTTCTGTCACTCTGCCTCTGCCTCTACCTTTGCTGTATATTCCCTTCTGTTTTTCTTTGCCTTCTTTGCCATCAATGACAATATTTTCAACAGGATGATGGTCTCATTCTCCTTAATGGATCCATTTGGGACTCCCTCTCTTTCTCAGTAGCCCTGGCCTCATTCAATATTGCCACCGACATGGTGTTTAACACACACAAATAGACCATATTTGTATTTGGTTGTTCTCATCAGGAGAGGGCCTTGGCTATGAACAGATTCCCTTTCACTAGACATTACCCATAGGAGGGATTGAAGTATCTTTCATTTTGGTTAAAACCCTCCGATTACCGAATTGCAGACTATAAACGGCTCATCGCAAAACTGGAGAAGTGCACATTCACTTAGCACAAAATATGGTTGTCCAAAGTTGGGAGACTCACACTGATCAAATCTGTATTACAAGCCACCCCTGTATACTGGATGTTTTTAGCATGGATCCCCAAAGAAATCATTGATTTTATTCAACAATTATGCAATAGATTTCTTTGGAAATGAAGTAAGGTAGGCCACACATTCGCCTGGATCAGGTGGGATCATATTACATTACCAAAAAAATGGGGAGGATGGTGTATCAAGGACCTTGGCACTTTTGCAAAAGCTCTTGCGGCAAAGATGGGATGCTCAATTATGACATCATGAAACCTCTAGACATAGGTGGAATATCAAAAATATATATGGCCCATGAACCTTATCAACTGGATCAGAGTACCTACCTAGAGCCACAAAAATATTTCCACTATATGAAAGGTAGTCCTTACATCCCTGCCATACATTCGGAATGGGCTCATATGGTGCATCAGAACTAGAAATCATGCTAGGATTGGAATCGATCCATGGTCAGGGAGTGAGAATGCTTATCTACTTCCACAAGAGATTGTGGATCATTTATCTGAGGTAGGCATCAAATACATATCTCAAATTGCAAATCATTAGTCTTCGACTATTTTTCTTCAGGGATGGAAAACATTGGAGCTTCTTCGATCACCTGCTCTTATGCATCAATCATGGAAGACCTACATTGATGCACTATCAGAATCTCATATCCAAATTTTCCCCAGGGTTGATGAGTTGATATGGTCTGACTCTAAATAGGGGAAATACTCCCACAAAGAAGGTTACAAATACATTTTCTTGAACCACCTCCCTCAATAGATCATATGGCGGTGGAAATATTTATGGGAAATAAAAGCTCTGCCTCGTACTTGTCTATTCATGTGGTGTATCCTTAATAACATTGCACCAACAATGGAAAATCTGCATAAAAGATCAATACAGGGCCCATCATAGTGCACACTCTAATGCTCGGACTCCAAATCCTGTGAACACCTTTTCCTTCGATGTAACTCCATCTTGGATTTATGGAACTTTATCCTCTCTGAATTGCATATCAATGCACCTTGGAATGGCCTATCACTCTTGACAGCTTGGCATAATTGGTGGTAGTTAGTCACTCCTCATAAAGCTCGCAATTTTCCTCTTCTCATCATATGGGAGATATGGCTAATAAGGAACAGCTCCATATTTCAAGATAGACCTCCACACTAGTGATCCATTTCCTTCTGCATCATCTCCATCTATAACATCTTACCAGATGATGACCCCCTGCACCATCATCCCTAAAAACATTGATTACGAATAGCCATGGGCATATTTTAACGTCTCTACATAGCCTCAAGGATGTGGGGGCAGATCTGTCCTTCATCTCAATCATCTGCACCTTCAAAATAAATATGGGATTGGGACCTGGCACAAACAACTTCGCTGAACTTTCCACTCTTCACCACCTTCTTTAGTTTGCATTAGAGCATGATTGTCACCATCTCCAAACTTTTGGAGATTCAAAACTCATCATAAATTGGTTCAATCAGACTTCCATTTTCGACGTGCACACACTACAGAGTTTATTGGATGATCTTCGGTTACTAAAATCACAATTTACATCCATCTCTTGGCACCATATTCATAGGGAGCACAACAACATTATCGATGGGCTTTCCGAGGAAGCAGCGATCCAACATACGGGTTTATGGCACATAGAGGAGCAACAGGACCAACCACATTATAGATACTATCATAGAACTTTCATGGGCCATCCTATCGTCGGACAGCAAGCAACATGATCCTTTTTTACTGTATATATGGACCTACCAGCGTATTTATTATTGTATTTATTGTAAATATTTTTGACTAATTGACTGTACACCCATGGGGTGCACCTTGAAGAACTACATCTTTTTTGAGTGACCACAGTCACAAAGACAACATATGCATAAGCATATACATCATGTAATTTTCAATATTAATGAAAATTATGATTTTTTCCTTGAGAAAATTACTAATAATTTCATTAATAAGTCAATATTAATATTAATAGTTAATAATATTAATATTAATATTAAAATTAATGTTTATTATTAGCTAATAATAATATTGTTAAAAACCTAAAATAATAATAAAAATTATTATTATTAAAAACAATGATATAACCTATGTTTCAATAGCCACACTAAATGAACATGATGCGACACCAAATGAATATATATATTTTTAATAAATTACAAAGACAACCATATTTCACAAATGACTTTTTAATAAATTAAAGAGAAAAAAAGACATACTAAATTGAAAAATCTTTGAATACTTTTCATATTGTCCATTAGATAATGGATTAAATGAAAAATATTTAGATAAATTGCAATCTCAATTATTCAACCTAAATAAGATTTTAGGTGAATTTCTTCTAGACTAGAAGAAACTTTTTATGGAGAAAGAGATAACTGACTTACTCCATTAACATTTTCCTCGTAAATCTATTATTTCACATTTTAACTGGAAAGAAGATGAATGACTTATTCCATTAAATTTTTCCTAGTAAATCTATTATTTCAAAACTGCTCATAAATCTATTATTTCACATTTTAACTAGAAAGAAGATGAATGACTTATTCCATTAAATTTTTCCTCATAAACCTATTATTTCAAAACTGTGTTACTATTAACTAGAAATCTATTATTTCAGTTTTTTTAAATTGGGAATCTATTATTTCACTTTTTAACTAGAAAGAGGATGAATGACTTATTCCATTAACTTTTTCCTCATAAATCTATTATTTTAAAACTTTGGTACTATTATTCAATGCTGCGGTATGTTTTTTTTTTTTTAAGTCAAAATGGCTGTCCTTTTGAAAAGCGAAAATGGCTATGCTGCTAGAAACAATAATAATACTAGTTCGTTTGTTCAAGTTTCTCACGAAAAGGCCATATATTTATATTTCACAATCATTCGTTTTTTGGTACCATATGCTGATTCTAGAAGTTGTCTTTCGCACCTGCATGGAATTATGTACAGGGACTTGAAACCTGAAAACATATTCATAAATGTTTCAGAGGAAGAGGCCATATATTTGTTTTGCCTAATCATTCGTTTTTTTATACAATATGCAACATAAGTTGTCCTTCTACTAGACTATTTCCACCAGCATTGAATTGTGTACAGATTTGAAAACATATTGTTTCACATATAATAAAATCTTAAAATACATGTTTTTAATTCAAATTATAACAAAATTGTTTTATTATATTAATAGCATCCTATCCTGCATTAATGTAAATAGTTATATATATATATATATGAATGAGTTTTTTTTATATCATATTAAGATTTATTGTTAAAATATCTCTGTTGATCCCTCCAAGTTAAGTTATTGCGTTTTTCTCCATGAACTAATACGAACTTAGGATTAAAAACTATTATCAACTTACACTCATTTATGTATTCGTTTTATAATTTCTATGATTAGAATTATGGTAAATCATGTCTTATAATAAAAATGTGATTTTAACATTTAAAAATAATTTTCATTATATATATATATTATGGAAGTAATTATTATTTAGTTGAATAATTAGTTTGATAATGGTGTTTATTTTGGAATAGAAATTTTAGAATTTTAATTTAATTATCAATAATTATTTAGTGGAAAGTACATATTCGACTTCCACATAATATTTTAAAAGAGTCACAAATCAAGAGTGAACATTTATCTAAAAAATAACTATGTTTTCTTTTCATTTTTCATTAAATTGATTTAAAATAAATAAATAAATATGACATATTAATTCTTTGTGTATAAAATGTTTGGGTGAAAATCACATTAGGCAGATTTTGTTAACGTGTTTCGAACGAGCCAGTGTGGTTCATCATCACGACAAGATGAAAAGTCTGATCTAGGACCCAGTTTAAATAGAAAGGAAACTCCAACTAGCCGTTGTGGAATAGTTTGACTGGAATAAGAAAATACAAAGAAAAAATAATAGTTTATTTAATAATTAAAATATTTGAATATAATAAAATATCTATATTAAAAAAAAAGAAAAAAGAAAAAAAAAACAATAGTAAAATAAAATAAAAATAAATAAACAATAATAATAATAATAATATAAATAAAATAAAAAATTAAATAAATAAAAATAGATAAAAATAGATAAATTAATTAAAAAAAATTAAAAATTAATTAAAAATATAAATAAATAAATAAATAATAAAATAATAATAAAAATAAATAAATAAAAATAAAATAAAATAAAATAATATTAAATAAATAATAATAATATAGATGATAAATCAATAAATACTAATAATAAATAAATAAATAATAATAATAATAAATAAAAATAAAGTATAGAAAGGGAGGAAGAAAACAGAGAACAGAGGAGAGGAAAGGATACGAGGGAGAACTAAAGGAAAGAAAACCAATAACTAAGAATGAAGGGTAGAGATCCAGCATCTGCGAACACTCCACCCATCATCCCAGTTAAGATTGACTGACCTCTTTTCGATTTCTAAGGCCTCCCTCAACTTTTAGTGGTGGAAATGGTCAATTCTTGCAATAACTTCCGCATCTTCAATGCAAATGTAATGCTTTGTCTTATCTGCATGCTCTGCTAAGGCAAAGGAGTGGGATCTATTATGCTTAAGGTTAGTGACATGTTCGAGAATTATTTGACTGATGGATCGACCAGTTTCACCGATGTAAGGTGTCCCACAGGAGCATGGAATCAAGTAAACACCCTTACCATCCTTAGGGCAGATCGGGTCCCTAACCGATTGAAGAAAACTCTGAATGGTGCAGAGGGGCCTAAAGGTTGAGGGAACTTTATGTCTCCTTAGGATCCTAGTGATTTTATCAGTCGTTCCTTGGATAAAAGGAAGGTGAACTCCAGATAACCTATCACAATGATCCTTCTTGACCCTAGGACCATTTTCAACTTTTTGAAAAGCCCTGAGACATTGAACTTTGTTATAACCATTTTAAAGGAAAACCTTAAGGAGATGAACTTTCTCATCTTGAAGGTGGTGTTCATCAACAATTCTAAAAGCTCTAGTGGCTAGGGTACTAAGAACCCCTAACTTCTAAGCAGGGAAATGGTGAGAACCCACATGTAAATACTACTCAATGTGCGTCTTCTTTCTAAAAACTTGATGAGTGAAAGAACCTTAATTATTTATAGAAATACGAACATCAAGAAAAGGAAACCTACCATCCACTTCGAATTCCATGGTAAACTTAATGAAATCAGATTGATCATTAAGATGACGGAAGAAAAGGTCCAATTTCTCTTTTCCATGAGGCCACACCACACAGGTGTCATCAATAAGCTTTGGAATAGCTTCCCTAATGGGGATGCAAGTGTATAATGAGACAACATCAAAACTAACAAACCTGTCATCGGGTTCCAATTTGATGCCTTTCAATTCATTAATAAAGGAGGATGAGTATTTGACGAAGGAGTCGATATGCCCCACAAGAGTCTTAAGCTTACTGGCTAAAAATTTAACGAGCAGATAAGTAGGACCACCTATGGTGTTGACAATGGGGTGAACGGCAGCTCCATCTTTATGAATCTTAGGGAGACCATAAATTCTCGGAGTGGTGGGGTTACTCTCAATAAGCTTTCTACTAAGAGAACCAATAGTGAAACTAGATTTATGGTCTCCCTAAGATTCATAAAGATGGAGCTCCCGTTCACCCCATTGCCAACACCATAGGTGGTCCTACTTATCTGCTTGCTAAATTTTTAGCTAGTAAGCTTAAGCCTCTCGTGGGATGTATGAACTCCTTTGTCAAAGACTCGTCCTCCTTTATTAATGAATTGAAAGGCATCAAGTTGGAACCCGATGACAGGTTTGTTATTTTTGATGTTTTCTTATTATACACTTCCATACCCATTAGGGAAGCTATTGATGTCATTTTGTGGGTCACAGATCCTGATACTACTCGTATAGTGGAGATCTGTCTAACCTCAACCTTCTTCAATTTCGAGGGTGAATTCTTTGAACAAACTTGTGGTGTGGTCATGGGTTCCCCCTTATTCTTAGTGGTTGCTAATCTTTTCATGGAAGACTTTGAATCAAGGGCCCTCTCCTCCTCCCTTTTTCAACCTAAGCTTTGGAAAATGTTTGTTGATGACACCTGTGTAGTGTGGCCTCATGGGAAAGAGAAATTGGACCTTTTCTTCTGTAATCTTAATGATCAATCTGATTTCATTAAGTTTACCATGGAATTCGAATTGGATGGTAGCTTGACTTTTCTTGATGTTCTTATTTCTAGAAATGATGAAGGTTCTTTCACTCATCAATTTTTTAGAAAGAAGACACACACTGAGCAGTATTTACATGTGGGTTCTCACCATTTCCCTGCTCAGAAGTTAGGGGTTCTTAGTACCCTAGCCACTAGAGCTTTTAGAATTTCTAATGAACACCACCTTGAAGATGAGAAATCTCATCTCCTTAAGGTTTTCCTTAAAAATGGTTATAACAAGGTTCAATGTCTCAGAGCTTTTCAAAAAGCTGAAAATGGTCCTTGGGTCAAGAAGGATCATTGTGATAGGTTATTTGGAGTTCACCTTCCTTTTATCCATGGAGCGACTGCTAAAATCGCCAGGATCCTATGGAGACATAAAGTTCCGTCAACCTTGAGGCCCCTCTGCACCATACGGAGTTTTCTTAGATCGGTTAAGGACTCAATCTTCCCTAAGGATGGTAAGGGTGTTTACTTGATTCCATGCTCCTGTGGGACACCTTACATCAGTGAAACTGGTCGATCCATCAGTCAAAGAATTCTTGAACATGCCGCTGACCTTAAGCATAATATATCTCGCTCCTTTGCCTTAGCAGCACATGCAGATAAGACAAAGCATCACATTTGCATTGAAGATGCAGAAGTTATTGCAAGGATTGACCATTTCCACCACCGAAAGTTGAGGGAGGCCTTAGAAATCGAAAAGAGGTCATTCAACCTTAGCATGGATGATGGGTGGAGTGTTAGTAGATGTTGGATCCCTACCCTTCATTCTTAGTTATTGGTTTTCTTCGCTTCAGTTCTCCCTCGTATCCTTTCACCGAAAGACTTTATACACAATTTATGGATCACAGAAGCCAAATTCCTAGTATTAATTCTTTTTTAAATATAATTGTAAGTTGCATAATAGAATAGTTTTTTTAATGCTTATCTACATTTACAATATATACATTTAGTTTTAGGTAGATGCTCTAACTTGATACCAAATTTCCTAAAATTTCTTGAACTTATAAATCAAAATACTAAAAGATATACATGTAAGGAAAAAATATATTTTTTCTTATTGAAATTGGTTTCTATGAAGAAGTATTTAATTTATACAATTAACATCAAGGGAAAAAGCAAATAAAATCCTCTAAAATTACTTTAAATTCTACATTTTTTCATATATATAACAATAATTAAAAACATAAAAATATTTAAAATATATATATCACTAAAATAAAAGAAAATTTCACAAATTTATAATAAGATGATTTTTCTAATAATTTTTATATTAATTAAATAATATATATATATATATATATATATATATATATATATATATATATATATATATATATTTGTTTCAATGAAGAAGTATTTAATTTAAACAATTAACATTAAGGAAAAAAAAAAAACAAAATCATCTAAAAATTACTTTAAATTCTAAATTTCTCATATATATATATATATATATATATATATATATATATATAATTTTTAAAAAATATTTAGAAACATAAACAAAAATTAATATAACTAAAATAAGAAGAAATTTTCACAAATTTTATAATAAAATGATTTTTCGAAATATTCCATTTTAAAAGTTTTGGTGTGTTTTTTTCAACTTATAAAAAAAATAAAAATAAAAATAAAAATATCATCTAATAATGATAAAATATTATCACATCAACTTAATTAACTGACCAATTAGGGTACACATGAGATTATGACAGTTAACAGAAGACCCAATCTCTTTCAAAACCTTAAGAAATTGGAATCAATGCGAAAAACTATAACATAGACTCTCTATAATGTTGGGTATGTGTTATATTCTTTCCACGACTTGTCACGCGTGGGGGGGTCACAGAGGGGCGGTAGCCCCCCTATCGGGGTCCTGGGCAGTGGCCTGGAAATTTTTTTTGGTCCTTATTTTCTAGTGGGTGGATCCACCTATGGTTTTGTGCATGGGGTTGCACATGGTTTTTGGGTAGGATAGTTTTCGGCCCCTGGTATTTTGTAGATCCGGTCAAGTGAACTACGGTTATGTTCTAATCTAGGGTTAATGGATTGGGGTTTATGTATGCTTTAGCATGTATATATATGTGTTGTAACACTAAAATGAATATAATGAAAAATCAAGCTGGTCATCCCGATTGGGGATCTAGGGGAAGATCTCTATGTTTATCTGTTTTATGTTTTATGCTCGCTACTATTTATTTTCTTTCTTTAAGATTCATTTGCAAATCATTTCTGTACAAGGTTAAAACCTACATTTGGTATCAGAACAGTTTCAGCTTGAAGGGAACGCCTTTGCTGCTGAGGGTTTTTTCGCACGGACCTGAGGTAGACCCTGTTCAGTGGGCGATCTGCAAGATCGATTCTTGTGGTCAAAGAAGATGACAAGTGGCGCAAAGATAGAGATCGAGAAATTTAATGGTCAGAGTTTTGACTTTTGGAAGCTCAAGATGGAGGATCTGCTGGTGGATAAAGATCAGTGGATTGCGGTAGATCCGGGTACTAAACCAACGGAAATGTCAGATGAAGACTGGAAGAAACTAAATCGGAAGGCAAAGAGCACAATGCGATTGTGTGTCTTAGATTTAGTATTGTTGAATGTATCTGGGGAAGCTATGGCGAAGACATTGTGGGACAAGCTAGGCACTTTGTACCAATCTAAATCTCTAGTGAATAGATTTTTCCTGCGGAAAAAGCGATATAACCTGAGGATGAAGGATGGAGACTCGGTGACAGAGCATCTAAACACCTTCAATACTATGGTAAGTTAGCTGTCATCTGTTGATATTAAAATCTCAGATGAAGATAAGTGCTTCAGTTTGTTATGTTCTCTACCAGATTCGTGGGACAGTCTGGTTATTGCAATAGGTAGCAATACAACTACCTTGAATTTTGATGACATTGTCCCAACCTTGCTATCAGAGGAAATGAGACAGAGAAATATGGAGGGTCATAATGGAGATGCCTTATCTATACGAGGAAGGTCCCAGAATAGAAACAAGAATACGATTTCAAGTGGGAGATCTAAATCTCCTAGAAATTTTGTAAGGGTGTGCTAGAAATGTGGAAAGGAAGGGTACTACGAAAATGACTGTAGATCTAAAGCTCCTGAGAAAGGAAAGGGATCTGATTATTCTCCTTTTGAAAAGGTAAAAACCACCTCGGATGAAGGTGGGGATGTGTATTTGGCTTCTTCTTCAAATACACATGTAGATCATGAGTCATGGCTGATTGACTCGACTGCATCTTTCACTTAACTCCGCATAGGGAGTGGTTCTCTGAGTATGAGAAATATGATGGCAATGATGTCTTCTTAGGTGATGATAGGAAGGGCAGAATCGTCAGACATGGAAAACTCAAGCTGAAGCTACAAGGTGGAAAGATTAGAACACTTCCTTTTGTTCTGTACATTCCTTCATTGGCCAGAAATCTAATTTCTGTAAGCAAGATGGATGACGCAGGTGTAAAAACAGTGTTTGAGAAAGATACCTGTAAGATGGTTCGGGGAGAACTAGTATTAATGCAGGGAGTTTGGATTGGAACTCTATACAAGCTTCAAAGCAGCACTATTATTGCTGGGTGCAACAGTTTTGTGGTTCCCGAAAGTAGAGTGAAAAGCCTAGCAGTCTCTGGAGAAAAGACAATGCTATGGCATCAAAGGCTTGGCCATATTGGAGAGAAGGGTCCTTGGATACTGCATGGAAATTTTATGGTAGAAGGTATGTCTAATATCTCTCTGAATTTAAATTTCCATGAACATTGTGTATATGGGAAGCAGAATCGAGTGATTTTTCCTTCTGGTGCTAAGAGGGCGAACAAGATATTAGAGCTTGTGCGCAGTGATATGTTTGGACCTGTGTCGATTCCATCACTGGGTAAGTCTGTATACTATGTTTCATTCATAGATGACTTCTCAAGGAATACATGGATATATTTCTTGAGGAAGAAATCTAAAGTATTTGATAGATTTAAAGAATTTAAGGCTCTAGTGGAAAACTAGATAGAGAAGAAGATAAAAGTGCTGAGGATAGATAATGGTGGGGAGTTATGCAAGAAGTGTGGTATAGCACAGCAGAAGACTAGTCCATACACACCTCAGAAAAATGAAGTTGCAGAAAGAATGAACAAAACACTGATGGAAAAGGCAAGAAGCATTCTCAGTGGTGCCAGGTTAGGACAAGAATTCTAGGCAGAGGCAGTGGAGACTGCATGTTACTTGGTTAACAGATCACCTTCATCAGCGTTGGAGGATAAGACTCCACATGAGGTATGGACTGGTAAGAAACCCTCTCTTTCACATCTGAGGGTATTTGGATGTGATGCATATGTACATGTTTCAAAGGAGAAAAGGAACAAGTTGAATAATAAATATGAAAGGTTCATCTTTATTGGGTATAAGGATGGTTTAAAGGGTTACAGGCTTTGGAACCCAAAAACAAGGAAGGTTGTGTAGAGCCAAGATGTGGTGTTTAGAGAGGTGAAATATGTTGTTAAACATGAAGTCCTACAAAATGAACCTAAGAAGATAGAGTTTGAGCTGCAGGAGGATGAATCAGACTCTACAACAAAAGAAGACTCAGAAGAGGAAGAGCCACAAACTCCAGCTATGAGAAGATCAACTTGGGAAAGAAGACAACTAGAAAGGTATAGTCCATCTGATTTTTGTTCAAATTTTGCTTTAACTATAACTGATGATGATCCCAGAACTGTCAGGGAGGCAATAGATTCAGAGGATGGAAAACACTGGGAGGAGGCCATGGTTGATGAAATGGCATCCTTACATAAAAATGAGGCATGGGATCTGGTGGCATTGCTGGCTGGAAGGAAGCCCATCGGAAGCAAATGGGTGTTTAAGAAGAACGTGAATGTAGAAGTCAAGGTGGAGAAATACAAAGCTCGGTTGGTAGCAAAAGGTTATTCCCAGGTGTTGGGAATTGATTTTGGTGATATTTTTTCTCCTGTTTCCAAAGTTACTTCTATTAGATTACTTTTATCTGTTGCTCCTACATTTCATTTTGAGGTAGAATAGATGGATGTGAATAAAACATTTCTTCACGGGGATCTGGAAGAGGAGATCTACATGAAAAGACTTGAAGGCTTTATGGTGAAGGGGAAGAAAGAACTAGTATGCAAGTTAAGTAAGTCTCTGTATGGGTTAAAACAGTCACCAAGGATGTAGTATCAGAAATTTGATACCGACATACGGGGACTTGGCTTCACTAGAAGCAATGAGGATCACTGTGTTTATTTTAAATTAATTGGTGATCATGTTATTTATTTAGACTTGTATGTGGATGACATGTTGTTGATTGGAAATGAAAAATAAATTATCCAATATTTGAAGACCCAACTGTTGTCCAAATTCGACATGACGGATCTTGGTGATGCAAACTATATTTTGGGCATGGAAATTAAGAGAGATCGGGCAAAGACGAAGCTCTGGTTAAACTAGAGGAAGTATGTCGAGACTATATTGTAGAGGTTTAATATGCAGGATAGTAAACCAGTGAATGTTCTGATTCCTATAGGTACAAATCTCTCTGCTGAACAGTGTCCCAAGTCACAAGAAGAAGAGGAGGATATGTCCCGTGTTCCATATGCAAGTGAAGTGAGTATCTTGATGTATGCAATGGTATGTACTAGACCAAACATTGTACATGCAGTAGGAGTATTGAGCAGGTTTATGTCAAACCCAGGGAAGGAGCATTGGACAATAGTGAAGTGGGTTTTCAAATATTTACGTGGCACTAGTGATTATGGCTTGTGTGACCAAGGAAGACTAGGATTGGAATGAGTGTTGGAAATTCATGGTTTTGTTGATGTGGATTGGGCTAGAGATCTGGACCAAAGAAGATCTACAAGTGGGTATGTGTTTAGCCTATTTGGAGGTGCAGTCAGTTGGATGAGTAAAAGACAGTTTGTAGTGGCTTTCTCAACTACAGAGGCTGAATACATAACAACCACTCATGCAAGCAAGGAAGCAGTTTGGTTGCAAAGATTGTGTTCAAGTATGAGGTTGATGCAGCAAGCTATAAGGACAGATTGTGATAGCCAAAGTGAAATTTTATTGGCTAATAACCCTACTTATCTTTCAAATACAAAGCACATTGATGTTCAATATCACTTTCTGAGAGATATGGTTGAGGTTAAAAGGGTGTTGCTAGTAAAGGTGGACACTTTGAAGAATGTTGCAGATGCATTCACGATGTCTGTAAGCACTCAGAAGCTCTCTTGGTGTAGGGAAACTATGGGTGTTGCAGAACTGGGCTAATTACCAAGCTCTCCTTTGGCCCCCTGCGGAAAGAAAACAACAAGTGGGAGAATGTTGGGTATGTGTTATATTCTTTCCACAACTAGTCACGCGCAGGGGGTTCACAGGGGGAGCGATAGCCCCCCCTGTACGTTGCACTGGACACAACGTCAGGGGGCTCATAGTGGGGGTAGTAGCTTCCCTTGTCACAGTACGGGCAGCGCCCTAGAAAACATTTTTGGTCCTTATTTTCCGGTGGGAAGATCCGCCCATGGTTTTGTGCATGGGTTTGCACATGGTTTTTGGGTATGATGGTTTTCGGCCCCTGGTATTTTGCAAATCCGGTCAAGGGAACTATGGTTATCTTCTAATCCAGGTTTAATGGATTGGGGTTTATGTATGCTTCAACATGTATATATATGTGTTATAACACTAAAAGGAATATAATGAAAAATCAAGTTGGTCGTCCCGATTTGGGATCCAGGGGAATATCTCTTTGTCTATATGCTTTATGTTTTATGCTCTCTTTTTTTTGTGAATTCCATAGGACCTGAATTTTCTATTATATAGAGCAAGTTGCAAAATATATGCAAACCAAAATATGTGCCTCAACCTGCTCGAAGGAAACCAGGTCTGTTGGGCCTCTGAGAAAGTTGAAAGCTAACCAAAATTGGCACTGTTTCAAACACTCATTAGCAACATGTACTACATGACTATGACGATAATATTTACATATGAAACTACAATAATAAGTTCGATGGACAAAAAACATACAAAAACTAGGAAATCGAACAGTGCCTAGCCATCCGAAGAATCCACAGGGGCTGGGGCTTTCACTGAGGACCCAGGCATCTCCACACATTGCATTGCACTCAACTATTCCTCGATGCATCCAATTTTGGCATTTTGTTGAATCTGGGTTTTTTTCATGGGGCTGATATCCTACTTGATGTGATGAAGGTCAAAGAGAATGGAAGTATGAACTTCCTGGTCCTTCATACTCATCAATGCTTGATCAAGAACACACTTAAACTACTAATATATTTTAACTGATTGCTGAAAGAGAGAAATCCTTCCTCGCGTACTACCCGGGTCAGTGAGAAAATCCATCACACCTGTAACGTCTCTTCCTTCCACCCCATCAAAATTTTTTTCTATATTTTAGTTCTGTGCTTCTTTTGGCAACATCTGTTCAATTATACTTTCGAATTTCGTCCATTATGATATTTGTGAATTTCGTCAATTATAATATGTTGTCGAATAGAGTTTCCTATTCCTATTACTCTTGTGGGTATAGTGTTATTGTTTTTTTTTCACCAATGTTTTGTGCCTCATGTAACTTACCTATATATATCACCCTCTCCACTATATGGTTGCATTTCTCCTATGCATATTTATCTCTGCATGATGTGAATTACCCACATATACACTACCATATCTATATTGTCCCTACACTTATCAATTTATTCATTACAGTTATTGTACATCATTTATAGTGTCATCATACCTATGTTTTGGAGTTTGGTGGCATTTTCTTATGGTTTAGATATGGTATTTGTATAGTTTATGTTTTTATATAACTCCAAGAATTTCAATGCTATGGTCGAATGTCGACTTCTTCCATATAGTGAGGTTTTATTCCTAATTCAATTCTTATTGTCGTTTATATGAATTTATGATACTTACATGGCCAGGGTTTCGAATATACAATGCGTGTTCCCAGATCATCGATGCTATCTCTCGTACTTGTTATTTATGATGAGTTTACTGTAAGCTAGGCACATTAACTTCAATGTGCTCGAGCTGTGTCGTTGGCAAAGTAGATTTAATGGAATTTTTCAATTAAACACCATGTCAAGTCTCCACGTCACCACACTCGAGGGTTCTTTGTTGATTTTCTACTTTGTTGGCTTTCATTTTGTTCACGCTCAAATTGTAGGTGGCTACGTCGGCATTATGCGTTACCACGCCAGGCTTCTCTTGAAGTTTCACAGACCATACGACATGATAGGAGGTACTGTGAAATCAATTTCATAGATTTTCAATTTAATGTTGGATGGATATGTCTTAAATTCCCATCCGGCCAACCCATCCGTGTACACGCCATAGATTTAAGCCACTTGGACGGTGGAGATTTCTCCTGTCCAATAAGGGTTTCGTGCATTTTTGTTTGGAGACATTTGTATAAACTTTCATTTCATTATCGAGGTTGTTCTTTCTCTCCTCATTTGTTTTTATTGCCTTTCGGTGTCGAGACTCTGCTCATTGAAATAATGAAGCGTCGGCTCTCCCCAGCTGTGAGATTATCCATTACCCAATCGTTTAATATTCAGGTATGGAAGTCTGAACACTTTACCATTTCAACTGTGAGACTGACATTCTTTATATATGTTTTGTTTTTTGAAATAGAAATACGCTCTGTTGACATTGCTTGAGCTGAGTTTAAATGGAATGATTTCTTCCCATAGTCTCGTTTACTGTCAAGAATTCATTGCATTAGTCTCATGGAGATTTTTTCGTTCGAGTATGTTAATTTTCGTTTCCTATTATCGATTTTTAATACTAATACCCCATCATTTCTGGATAGGAGCATACTCCTCTTTGTCTTTCGTGACTTTGCTGAGGTCGTTCGTTCATTTGTCGACTTGTGCTGGCTCGAGGCGAGCAATCATTACCTCAGGTAAGCCATCGATCCATTGGTACAAATTTATTCTTGGGTTGTATTTTCATTTTGGTGAACGCTTTTAATTCACTTATATATTCATTCTACAGGTCGAAACTGGAGACTCGACCTTCCAATCTCAAAGGTAACCTTTGTTTTTGTGTGTAGTTCGTGTACATAAATTTCAGGGTTTTCTCATACACCTTGCTATAATGAAATATCATATGGCCCTTGTGTTTATTGTAGGTATGGTCGAATCTCTTGAGGTTTTCTCTCAATTAATAGTTGGTGACTTTGGAATTCACTCAAACTGATATCGGCACATCCTGGAATTTCAAGTCGGTTTCGACGCATCCTGTGTCAAAGTCTGACCAGGCTCTCTCATGTTATTACACAAATTGTTCAGACAATTTAAATTTTTACTGTCGCACAGTTTCTATGATAGGAAATATTTATCCTCAGAGACTGAGATTGTTAAAAAAATTTATCCGGGCACTGAAATTCCTGAATTAATTAAGTTCTGAATTGTTCTTATGAAACATGATAGTATAATTCCATAATTTGTCTTCAGAGTTTTGCACATACGTTTATTGATCATTCGTCTCTGTTATCAATAACAAATGGTGTACAAATTTCTATTCCCTGTTATTGCTCATTCTGTTTGTTTTTTTTCAGTAAATATCTACTTAAATCTGAGTGAAGAACAATAAGTTCATTTGTTTTATTTTTCCTTCCGGGTTCTCTTCACAACCATAGCATGAATGAATATAAGTCCCCCTTTTTTCAGGAGTCTTCAAGTTTATGGTAGTTTAGTGAATGAATAATTACAAGTTCCACAGGCTCTAAAATTTTGGGTGTATTATGTGACTCCCACAGGGGATTATCTTTATACGTATGGGTTTGAAACTCCATTGTAAGAGTTGCTTATGTCAAGAAAAATATTATCTGCAGCTATATACGTATAATTCTTTCTATAGGGTCACAGTTCCAGTTTAACTAGCATTATTAACTCTCATATTTTATAGATCTGATAAACTATTAATTTCTACCTTCCACAACTTATATAGTTAGCAGGTCTTTATATCAATTTCCATGTACTTCTTAGTTTTCCAATAAGTATTCAGTTTTGATCATTCCTTGGTAAAAGATGTTAGTCATACAGTTTTATACATAACTCTCAGTTCATAATTATGTACAAGTTTGGCAATTATGTTTAGTTCTATTTCATTGCTATCTGAAGATTTCCATGGTACTAAATTAAATTTTCTTCCATTATATCCTTATTATAGAAGGGAAATTTATAAATAGACATGGAATGCTATTTTGGAAATCTATGTCTCTGTACCTGACTTAGTTACTTCAGAAATCTATAGGTCTGCCCTGTATGTACTTAATTCCTCCTACCCACAGGTTTATTGGTTTCCATAATGTTTACTAAATTAATTCTATTTTTCACAGAAACAGATTAAAGTTACATAGTTATAAATTACGGGGTAACATAATCTCCATATTTAAACCAAGAATTGGTTTAGAGTTTCTGGCTGATTTTTCCTCATATTTCTGGTTCCTACAACCATGTAGGACTGACAGAGTTTAATTACTCTACCATTCTGTAAATGTATGGAACACCAACACAAACAAAATATTGCAAGAATTATACAGCTACAGTCCTTAACCTTTACACTTAACCACAATTAATTGTAATCATTCATAATACTATGTGCATACCACTTTGGTACTTGACCAGTCCTCCCAACCGTAGAGTCCCTCTATCTCCCGGACTCACCCCCGAGCTGAGATCACTTCCATTCTAGACCCCCCTCTAATCTTTTTAAGAATATCTTATTTAAGCTTTTGCTCCCCAAAGCCTGTTTCTAATTCTGCGTCCAGAATTACAGGATGATTTTCTTCCTGTTTGCCTAGGTTTCCCTTATTTAGGGATTTTTAAAGCTACTTTCTGCTTTTCCCAGATTTTTATCTCTTCCCAACTACTCTCCACATCATTGGGGAAACTAGATTTTCCTCAAAATCTAATTTGGAAATAAATTCTTGCAAGGAATTTTTTTTTTTGAAAGATTTTTGGGGAAATATTTGCCTCTTTCCATCCTCATGGATTTAGCAAGTGATATTATAATTCTCATTTTGGTCAATCTGCACAGAATTATTTTATTTATTTTTCATAATTAAATATTTAATTACATCCACAAACTACTTGTCCATTGCGGTCCACTCCCCTCAGGATTAAAGTTCAAATGTCTAGCTTTGAAAGAAAAACATAAACTAGGGGTGTTACATATTCCCCCTCTGAATGCAAACACCGTCCTCGGTGTTGATATATAACTACTAGAGTTCATTTTTTTTTCAAACAAAAATGGATATTTTTCCATCATTTCAGCTTCTCTTTCCCAGGTAGCTTCTTCAACAGTAAAGTGCTTCCACTGCACCTTTACTCTTGCTACCGTCCGATTCCTCAATTCAATTTCTTCCCGCTCCAATACTTGAAGTGGTTCTGGAAGGAACTCCCTTTCTGGTTCCACCTGTATCACATTCCAGTCAACAATGTGATATGCATCATGTATATATATTTTTAATAATGAAACATGAAATACATCATGAACTTTAACATGGGGTGGTAAGGCCAGCTTGTAAGCCACTGGTCCCACCCTTTCTAACACCTCAAAAGGCCCACAATATCTAGGAGCCAGTTTCGCACAACTTCCAGCATAAAGTGTACTCTTTTTAGGTTTAATACGCAAATACACATGTTATCCCACTTTAAATTCTCGATGTACCCTCTTCTTATCAGCATAGTTCTTCTGGCGATCTTGTGCTGTCTTGATGTTTATTTGTATTTGTTTAACAATTCTTTCCATCTCTTGTAAAGCATCTGGTCCCAACATTAGCTTATCCTCAGGTTGGCTCCAACTCAAAGGTGTACGACATTTCCTTCCATAGAGTGCCTCAAACAGACTCATTTTAATGGAGGATTTATAATTGTTATTATAGGAAAATTCAGCTAAATGCAAGTAGTCTTCCCACTTTGATGGCCTATCCATCACATACATTCTCAGCATATCCTCCAAAATCTGATTGGTTCTCTCTGTCTGACCGTCGGTCTGAGGGTGATAGGCAGTACTGAAATTCAACTTAGTGCCCATGCCCCCAAATAGACCTTTCCAAAAAGCTGCAGTGAACTTAGCATCTCTATCCAAAACAATCACCTTTGGGACCCCATGGAGCCTTACTACTTCCTTCAGGAACACATCCGTTACTTGGGCTGTCCCAAAAGTAGATTTCACCAGTTGAAGTGTGCAGCTTTGGTTAAAGTGTCTACTACTACCATCACTGAATCATGTTGGTACTTGGTTTTGGGTAATCCTGTTATGAAATCCATAGAAACGGTATCCCATTTCCATTCTGCAATCGGAAAAGGATTTAAAGACTAGTAGGATGCTGATGTTCAACTTTAACTAGTTGACACTCCATGCATCTCGCTAAATATTCTACTACATCTCTTTTCATTCCTGGCCAAAACAACTTCTTTTTCAAAGTTGTTAACATTTTCTAATATCCAAAATGCCCTGCATACAGCTGTTTGTAATATTCATCTAGGATCTCTCTTTTCAAAGACTCTACATTGGGAACATATACTCTGTTTTTGTAGCAGATCAATCCTTTCTGGTTTTGAGTGTATTCAGCCATCTCCTTCTTTAGTATTTTCACCTGTAGGTTCTAATAATTTGGATCCTGGTCTACTACCTATTTCACTAAATCTTCTAACTCCAATTTTCCACTACTTCAAATGTTGTTTATGTGTTGGCAAGCATTTTTGCTCAAACCATCAGCAATTTTATTTTCTTTCCCTCTAATATGTTTTATGTCCATATCAAATTCACTCAGAAAAGACAACCATCTGGCTTGTCGAGCATTCAAATCAATTTGGGAAAAGAAATATTTAAGACTAATATGATCTATCATCAATGTAAATTTATTTCTAAGAAGATAGTGTCGCCACATCTTCAACGTATGAATAACATCAGCCAACTCCAAATCATATGCACTATAGTTTTTTTCATGTGTCCTCAGTTTCCTAGATTCATATGCAATAACTGAATTTTCCTGCAAAAGGACTCCTCCCAAACCCTCTCTACAGGCATCTGTACATACAACAAATTCTTTATCATGATCTGCAATCTTCAATATAGGGGCTGTAGTGAGTTTTAGTTTTAATTGTTCAAAACTGTTTTGGCATTTTTTAGTCCTCTCAAATTTTACACCCTTCTTTTGTAGTGATGTTATGGGATATGCTATGGCAGAAAATCTCTCCAAAAATCTGCGATAATAACCTACAATCCCCATGAATGATCTTATTGCTGAAACATCAGTTGGCACAGGCCATTCTTTAATAGCCTTTATCTTTTCAGGGTGAACATCCAACCCTTGTTCAGAAATAATATGTCCCAAGTATTGGATCTTGTCCTTATAGAATTCACATTTACTGAATTTGGCATATAACTGATTTTCTTTGAAAGTTTGCAGCACTATCCTCAAGTGCTCTTTGTGCTCCTCCTCATTTTTGGAATAACTAAAATATCATCTATGAACACAAGTACAAATTTATCCAAGTACTTGTTTAACACACTATTCATTAGACACATAAAGGTGGAAGGGGCATTTTTCAAACCGAAAGGTAGGACTACAAATTCGTAGTGACCATACCTGGTTCGAAAAGATTTTTTACGAATGTATTCATCCTTAATTCCAAGCTGGTGATAACCAGTCCTTAAGTCAATCTTCAAAAATACTGAAGCTAGTCTCACTTGGTCAAAAAGATCATCAATTCTGGGCAAAGGGTATCTATTTTTAATGGTCAACTTATTCAATTGACGATAATCAATGCACATCCTGAAAGTTCCATCCTTATTTTTCACAAATAGAACCGGTGCTCCCTAAGGAGACACACTCGGTCGAATATAGCCCTTATCCAGCAATTCTTGCAATTGCATTTTCAATTCCATGAGTTCGGGGGGACTCATTCGATAAGGGGCTCAGGAAACAGGTGTTGCTCCTAGCACCAAATCGATTGAAAATTCAATCTCTCTTTTGGGGGGAAGATGAGGAATCTCGTCTGCAAAGACTTCCTTAAACTCCCTCACTACTGGCAAAGTATCCAACAGAATTTCTTCAGGTTTCTGTTCTGTCTCTTCTACATGTACTGCATATACTTGGTATCCTTTCCTAGCTGTTCTTTTTAATTACAGTGTTGATATTTGTCTTGCAGAGATGGTTTTTGGTTTTCCCTTGAGAATAAAAGGTTTCCCTTTTTCATCTATGCAATGCAGAGTTTTATCCCAACAATTCATCATCGCCTTTCTCTTTTCTAGCCAGTCCATTCCTATCAGCAAGTCATACGAGCCTAATGGTAGAATGTTTAGATTTACTTCTATTTGAAAATCATTTGATTTAATTGGTGTTTGAGGTAACTTATGAGTTACCTTCCTTTTGGTGCCAATGGCTAGCTGGACCAACCAAGATTTCTGAAATTTTTCAGTTTTGAGATTGCATTTTTCTACAATTTTTGGACTAATGTAACTCAAATAAGCACCTGGATCAATCAAAACAGTAATAGATTGGGCAGAAATCTTACCCTCCATTTCAACCATGGTAGCTTGGTGTTATGCTTGTCGATTTTCCAAGGTTGCACTGATGGTGGGTATATTTCTTGCTATCTCATTTACAGTGGTAGCTTCTCGATCTCTCATAATCATCTGAATGTTTCGGTGGGGACAATCCCTCAAAAGATAAGGTTCTCCACATCCCCAGCATTTCAAAGGTTCCCTCATTTTTACTCTACCTTCCTTCTTATTTCCTTCATCTAGTTGTTTGGAACCAATTTGAGACTGAGTTGTTTGACTTTCTTTTGGTTTATTAAACTTTTTCCTCTGATGGTCCCTACCAAAATTCCTTAAGTAAGTTGGTTTATGTTTCTTTCCTTTAATTTCACCTTTGTTTAGCTAGCCTTTTCCATGCTCAGCCTTTCCTTTAAACTGCTGGTAGCATAATTTAGCTTTCCTCATTGCCTCGTCCATAGTTTTTGGGTTATCAAACTCAATCTTCTCTTTGTACACAGTAGGCAAACAGTTCAAAAACCTTTTTACCTTGGCCTTCTCTTCCCTAATGTAAGGGACATATCTCAACAGATTAGTAAACTTGGTGAAAAAATCATCAATAGTAAGCTGTCCCAGTCTAAGCTCATGAAATTCTTTTGCTTTATAATCATAATAATGTTCATTTAAATAATAGTTTTTAAACTTAACCTGGAAATCTTCCCAAGTAACTGCCTTTTCATTAATGGCATGAACCATTTTTGTCTCCTCCCACCACAAGGTAGCCTTACCTTGTAGCTGGTAAACAGCTAATCTGGCCTTCAGATTACTTTCATATTCATAGACCTGGAAATACTTAATCATGTTCAATAACCAGGCTTTAGCATCTTCCTCCTTCTCCCCATCATAGGAGGGAGGTTTGATCTTTCAGAATTCCCCTTGTAATTCCTTTTTCTGCTTATACTGATGCCTAATAGCATCATCATCCTCAGACTCATCATTCTTCCTCTTCCCGAAACCTTCACCCTCTTGGCTATTCCGCGAAGTTAATTCTCTGATGAGCTTTTCCTGCTCCTCACTAGCTAATGACAATCTGTCATTCTAGCTTCTTAGCTCAGCCATTTCTCATTGCAAACTATGCAACATAACCATCACCAGAGCGTTGGGATCTGGTGTATTATCGTCATCACGCAGATCGACACAAATTTCCTCACCTTCTGCCATTCCAGCACCACTGTACACTACACAACACAGATCAGTAAATATTTTTTTTTTTTTTTTTCAACAGTAAATCATTTATACAATAAGCACACACAAAAACAGCCCAGTTTTGTATAACATGAGCTCTGATACCATTTGTAACATCTCTTCCTTCCTCCCCATCAAAATCTTTTTCTATTCATATTTTAGTTCTGTGCTTCTTTTGGCAACATCTGTTCAATTCTACTTTCGAATTTCGCCCATTATGATATTTGCAAATTTCATCAATTATAATATGTTGTGGAATAGAGTTTCCTATTCCTATTACTCTTGTGGGTATAGTGTTATTGTTTTTTTTCCACCAATATTTTTTGGCTCATGTAACTTACCTATATATATCACCCTCTCCACTATATGGTTGCATTTCTCCTATGCATGTTTATCTCTGCATGATGTGAATTACCCACATATACACTACCATATCTATATTGTCCCTACACTTATCAATTTATTCATTACGGTTATTGTACATCATTTATAGTCTCATCATACCTACGTTTTGGAGTTTGGTGGTATTTTCTTATGGTTTAGATATGGTATTTGTATAGTTTATGTTTTTATATAACTCCAAGAATTTCAATGCGATGGTCGAATGTCGACTTCTTCCATATACTGAGGGTTTATTCCTAATTCAATTCTTATTTTCATTTATATGAATTTATTATAATTACGTGGCCAGGGTTTCGAATATACAATGCGTGTTCCCAGATCATCGATTCTATCTCTCGTACCTGTTATTTATGATGATTTTACTGTAAGTTAGGCACATTAACTTCAACGTACTCGAGCTGCGTCATTGGCAATGTCGATTTAATGGAATTTGTCAATTAAACACCATGTCAACTCTCCACATCACCACACTCAAGGGTTCTTTGTTGATTTTTGACTTTGTTGGCTTTCATTTTATTCATGCTCAAATTGTAGGTGGCTACGTTGGCATTATGTGTTGCCACGCCAGGCTGCTTTTGATGTTTCGCAGACCATATGACATGATAGGAGGAACTGTGAAATCAACTTCATAGATTTTCAATTTAATGTTGGATGGCTATGTCTTAAATGCCCATCCTGCCAACCCATCCATGTACACACCATAGATTTAAGCCACTTGCATGGTGGAGATTTCTCCTATCCAATTAGGGTTTCATGCGTTTTTGTTTGGAGGCATTTGTATAAAATTTCATTTCATTATCGAGGCTGTTCTTTCTCTCCTCATTTTTTTTGATCACCTCTCGGCATCAAGACTCTGCTCGTTGAAATAATGAAGCATCGGCTCTCCCCAGCTGTGAGCTTATCCATCAGCCAATCGTTTAATATTTAGGTATGGAAGTCTGAACACTTTACCGTTTCAACCGTGAGACTGACATTATTGATATATGTTTTGTTTTTTGAAATAGCAATACACTCTGTTGACATTGCTCGAGCTGAGTTTAAATGTAATGATATCTTCCCATAGTCTCGTTTACTGTCAAGAATTCATTGCATTAGTCTCATGGAGATTTTTTCGTTCGAGTATGTTAATTTTCGTTTCCTATTATCGATTTTTAATACTAATACCCCGTCATTTCTGGATAGGAGCATACTCCTCTTTGTCTTTCGTGACTTTGCTGAGGTCGTTCGTTCATTTGTCGACTTGTGCTGTCTCGAGGTGAGCAATCATTACCTCAGGTAAGCCATCGATCCATTGGTACAAATTTATTCTTGGGTTGTATTTTCATTTTGGTGAACGCTTTTAATTCACTTATATATTCATTCTACAGGTCGAAACTGGAGACTCGACCTTCCAATCTCAAAGGTAACCTTTGTTTTTGTGTGTAGTTCGTGTACATAAATTTCAGGGTTTTCTCATACACCTTGCTATAATGAAATATCATATGGCCCTTGTGTCTATTGTAGGTATGGTCGAATATCTTGAGGTTTTCTCTCAATTGATAGTTGGTGACTTTGGAATTCACTCAAACTGATATCGGCACATCCTGGAATTTCAAGTCGGTTTCGACGCGTCCTGCATCAAAGTCTGACCAGGCTCTCTCATGTTATTACACCAAAGTGTTCATACAATTTAAATTGTTATTGTCACATAGTTTCTATGATAGGGAATATTTCTCCTCAGAGACTGAGACTGTTAAAATTTTTTATCCGGGCACTGAAATTCCCGAATTAATTAAGTTCTGAATTGTTATTATGAAACATGATAGTATAATTCCATAATTTGTCTTCAGAGTTTCACACATACGTTTATTGACCATTTGTCTCTGTTATCAATAAAAAATGGTGTACAAATTTCTATTCCCTGTTATTGCTCATTCTATTTGTTTTTGTTCAGTAAATATCTTCTTAAATCTGAGTGAACAATAATAAGTTCATTTGTTTTATTTTTCCTTTTGGGTTCTCTTCACCACCATAGCATGAATGAATATAAGTCCCCCTTTTTTCAGGAGTCTTCAAGTTTATGGTAGTTCAGTGAATGAATAATTACAAGTTCCACAGGCTCTAAAATTTTGGGTGTATTATGTGACTCCCACAGGGGATTCTCTTTATACGAATGGGTTTGAAACTCCATTGTAAGAGTTTCTTATGTCAAGAAAAATATTATTTGCAACTATATACGTATAATTCTTTCTATAGGGTCACAGTTCTAGTTTAACTAGCATTATTAACTCTCATATTTTATAGATCTGATAAACTGCTAATTTCTACCTTCCACAGCTTATATAGTTAGCACGCATTTATATAAATTTCCATGTACTTCTTATTTTTCCAATAAGTATTCAGTTTTGATCATTCCTTGGTAAAGGATGTTAGTCATACAGTTTTATACATAACTCTTAGTTCATAATTATGTACAAGTTTGGCAATTATGTTTAGTTCTATTTCATTTCTATCTGAAGATTTCCATGGTACTAAAGTATATTTTCTTCCATTCTTTCCTTATTATAGAAGGGAAATTTATAAATAGACATGCAATGCTATTTTGGAAATCTATGTCTCTGTACCTCACTTAGTTACTTCAGAAATATATAGGTCTGCCCTGTATGTACTTAATTCCTCCTACCCACATGTTTATGGGTTTCCATAATGTTTACTAAATTAATTCTATTTTTCACAGAAATAGATTAAAGTTACATAGTTATAAATTATGAGGTAACATAATCTCCAAATTTAAACCAGGAATTGGTTTAGATTTTCTGGCTGATTTGTCCTCATATTTCTGGTTCCTACAACCATGCAGGACTGACAGAGTTTAATTACTCTACCATTCTGTAAATGTATGGAACACCAGCACAAACAAAATATTGCAAGAATTATACAGCTACAGTCCTTAACCTTTACACTTAACCACAATTAATTGTAATCATTCATAATATTGTGTGCATACCACTTCGGTACTTGACCAGTCCTCCCAACCGTAGAGTCCCTCTATCTCCCAGACTCACCCCCGAGCTGAGATCACTTCCATTCCAGACCCCCCTCTAATATGTTCAGGAATAGCTTATTTAAGCTTTTTCTCCCCAAAGCCTATTTCTAATTCTGCATCTAGAATTATAGGATGCTTTTCTTCCTATTTGCCTAAGCTTCCCTTATTTAGGGGTTTTTAAAGCTTCTTTCTACTTTTCCTAGCTTTTTACCTCTTCCCAACTACTCTCTACATCATTGGGGAAACTAGATTTTCCTCAAAATCTAATTTGGAAATAAATTCTTTCAAGGATTTTTGAAATATTTTTGGGGAAAGTATTTGCCTCTTTCCATCCTCATGGATTTAGCAAGTGATCTCATAATTCTCATTTTGGTCAATCTGCACAGAATTATTTTATTTATTTTTCATAATTAAATATTTAATTACATCCACAAACTACTTGTCCATTGGGGTCCACTCCCCTCGGGATTAAAGTTCAGATGTCTAGCTTTGAAAGAAAAACATAAACTAGGGGTGTTACAACACCTTGTTGTTGTTGAGAGCCAGCCTCATCAACAGAACTCTACTTTTCCCAACTCTGTATCCGTTCTTGAATATCCAGAGGGGTATTGACCTTATATGTGTTGACCAACCTGTCAACAAGCTGCACATTCGTTTTCCGGCCTCTCTTGCTAGGCCTCTGAGGGACAGTGGAAGAAGGACTAGGCGCTTTCTGCTTACGGCTAGAAGATCTGGATTTTGGCATTTTAAAAATGAAGGAGCCTGCTAAATATAACGGAAGAGACAAAGGAGAATGGTGAGGACGATTAAGAAAATCATAAGAAACAACAGGGGTGAGTAGCTGCATGCTGGCAGATAATATTAAGTCAACCCATTGCAGATAGAATGGAAAGAACCCAGCAAAAACCTTATAACAGGACATAAGTAATAGAAAACCAGTACGCCAACCCCACTAATAAAAACAATGGGCATGCATCTGCCAAGTCAAATATAAACCTGCGAGACCAGTAAAACCGAAAAAAATCCCCTTGCAATGCTCATGCAGAGAAATATAATCAATAGCGAATAGAGGGATGTTGACCCAAAAATAGAGACGTCGGTGAAAGCAATGCATGTTTGAAATTAACCTCCCAGAACCAGCATCAAAGCACAGGGAGCAAGTAAATGCTTGTCGAACCCAAAGGATGACCAAATGATTGGGAGGGCTTCTAAAACAAGGAGCAACCTTCAATTCAACATGCAACTTGTAGACAGGCATAAGGAGACCCAAAACCGTTACAGTAACAATTTGCAGACCGACTGGTAAAGAAAAATGAAAGTGCAGTTGAAAGAGAGCCAGAACATACCAAATCCTGGTTCTCGGAAGCTGGAGAGGTGAGCATCCAGTGAACTGCCGCAATATCCAATGCCGATCTCGACTCTAAGCACTACCAACCCTGAGCAAAATGGAGGTATTACAGGAAGCGAGGAACCAAGACAGCAAAAACCCTGAGAGCGAAGAATCGTGCTGGAGCATCACATCAATACAAAGAGGCATAATTACCAAAAACCAAGTGCACATGCGAAGAGGTGGTGCATTAAGTGGGAGACTGACATCTAGCTGGAATCTTAAATGCAACTGCCAGATAAATCAGTAAGCCGCTGCCGACGATCAAGGTGGCACCCTGATTGGGGGTTTTATGTTTTATGCTCTTGCTACTGTTTATTTTCTATCTTTAAGATTCGTTTGCAGATAATTTTTGTATAGGGTTAAAACCTACATATACATGCTACAGGACCCCCAAAGACTATCCTAGTCATACCCCTTACTTGTTCTTAGGTGCCACTGACTTTTAATGAGGAAAACCCTAGGACACTCTTACATAGTAGCCATGGGTGCGTCTAGGAGGCTTTGGACGCTCCCACAACATAGGAATGTGTGTGTCCAGGGACAGTTTCACTTAGACCAATGCTAGTGATCTGAACAGGAATATTAGTGTTTGTTGTGCTAAAATCCAATTCATAATATAAACAAAGTGTTTGAGAATTATGACATAAATTGAATGTTTTTCATGAGCTTTTGTGTGTTTTTATGTGAACTTCTTAAGCAAAATAACATAAACAAAACATTTAACAACAACATATAACAAACATATACATCACCATAAACAACAACACAACATCACATGATGAAGGAGTTCACCCTGCTTGGGCTATGTCTCCTTGGTTCAGCTTCCAATGGCTTGGCCATCTTCTATTATGCTCAAAAGTGTTATTACATATGTTTGCAATGCTCAACGAACTTTGAAACCTATTCCATTTGCTCCAAATTTCCCAAAAAATGCCTGTGTAGCACCTTTTTGCCTCACATTTGGTCAAAAACTGAGTAATTTATGACTTCCCTAAGTTTTGGCACTAACCGCTCCACAAATTCCTCAAAATTTGACACCAACCTACAAGTCCACCCCAAATTCCACTAACTGAGCACCACTTTTGCTAAAAACCAGGCAAAATTGTCGACCCTTTAATTTTTCCAATAAGGCTTAAAAACTAAATTCTTAACCATATGGTATATGGTCAAATATTTTTTCTTATATTAAAATGCTGCACGGTTTACTCTTGATTGTCAGCATTTAATGTTAACCGTGGAAACATGGTGGCAATGGTGTATATGTTTGAGGTTACAATTAGTGCTAGGGGCTGCAGGGCTAGCCTCCCACCCCTGGCAGTGACCAAGGCTAGGGCTAGACCCCGACCCCCTCCTTCCATCGCAGAATAAATATGACAATAAAACAAAGTTTAAACCATAGCCTTGTAAGGAATAAAGTGCGGTCATAGGGGTGGTGTGTTAGGCTTGTGGCGGTGAAGTCTTGTGTTTGACCCCCACAGAGTGCGGTTTGACCCTTACCATACTTTTTGTGGCCCTCGGGATGCCACATGGTGATCCCTAGTTGGGCCACGTGGTAGCATGTCACTAGCCTCCACCACACCCAACCAAATTGCACCATTTCAAACCAATAACAACCTGCCACTTGGCAGAATTCCATTCTTCAAAGACAATCCACTGAGCAAGTCAACCTGCATAGTCACCTTGCGACGTAGGGATGCATAATCATTTGGACGGACTGCTAACAGGGTTGTTTTGCATTTCTTTTTAATTCCCGATTTGAAAAATCGGATAGACGTGTTTCTAGGAGCATACCGTGTCATTTTTCTGCAAAAAGAGTTGCACCTGATTCAGAACGATAAGATATATGCAATAGTTTAGGATCCACACCAATCCAACAACTTTCATTTTTTAGCATAATTTTGAGCACGTGATCACTCCTCCCTACTGGAAGCTTTTGGACTACAAAAGATCACTTTCATTTCTTCAGTAGATGAGGGTACAGTTCCCTCACCTTTCCAATCTCGATCCATTTGGCCTTAGAAATATTTGTGCCTTTGAGCCCAGACGAAGGTAATCTACACTCTCGTTTTCATGTCCTTGTTCTTCTGTCAATAATTGTGTCCTGTTAAAGCTCATCGAGGTATTCAGGAGAAAAATCTTCAATAGAAGGAATCTTAACCTGTTCTCCTTCATCTTCATTCAAAGGAGGCTCATAAAACCTCGCGTTCTCAACATTAACAACAGAGTAAATTTGCATGCATGACGGAAAATCTAACTTCAAGACATTTTCGCCAATATTTTTTAAAATTTTGAAAGGAGCATAGTGGATTCGTTTCACTTTTTTACCTTCTTGTTGAAGCCACTCTTTGCTAATGTGAAGCCAAACTTCGTGACCAACTTGGAACTTGTCTTCTACACAATGTTTGTCCTTCCTTTCTTTGTACTTGCCTTGGCTCTTTTCAAGTTAACCTTGAACTATTTGATGTATCAATTGGATTTGTTCTATGAACTTCTTGCCTTTTTCTATGTTGCTATGGAAATCAATAGCAACATCCTTCCCAAAAATGAAATCCAATAGTGATCTAGGCAAGTATCCAAGACATGCCTCAAATGGCGATGTTTCTATAGAGGAGTGTTTTGCATGGTTGTAAGCATGCTGAATGTAGTGTAAGGTTTCATCCAACAACTTAGGATGCTTGCTAGAGTATCCTCGAAGAATATGTATGATTGTTTGGTTGACCACCTCGGTTTGAGAATTTGTTTGTGGATGAAAGGTTGTACTCTTCTTCAACTTGGTATCCATCAAGTCACCCAAACTTGGCTAAAAATTCCCAACAAATCAAGAATCTCGATCACTAACAATGGATGTGGGCAAACCAAAATGAACCCAAACATGCTGAAAGAGTAAGTGAGTGGTTTGTTCAACTCTAATTTTTTTTTTTTACATGGGATTAATATACACATCTTTCCGAACATATCCAAAACTAGATATAAATAGTCATGACCTCTTTTTGACAAAGAGAGAAACACTCTCCAATGGACGTGAAGGTAAAGGAAGTGGTGTGTACAATCCCAACATTCCTATTGCTAGGTTAACTAACTGCACATAATGAAAAACCTTTAATTAAATGTGACACATTTTCAAGCATACGAGGCCAATAACAATACCTCTGAAAATGTGCCACTATTTTTCTTACATCTATTTATCTAGCAATAAGAGAAGTGTGTGCTTCCCTTATGACATTTACTCTCCCCATTGAAATACAACAAATTATTAAAAATTATTATGTGTGCTTTCCCAAATAATAAAACAAAAAAAATTATGGACATGGTAATCAAATTCCTGTACTTGGTTGCCTTGAATAAAGTTTGCATATAAAAACCTATTGACTAAAAAGTACTAAAATATTTTTTCTCATTAAAAATTGTTATTTTATCTGATTGGTGACAATTTTTTTTCCATCAGTAACGTGTGAACACAGTTAAAATGTCATAATATGTTGCTCCTTTTCGACCGAATTTGATAGATTTCGATTAACTGACACTCAATAAATTAGATTTAGACTATTGGAAGAACTCTCAACCTTATTTAATTATATAGGGATGGATTATTTGAAGACCTAGCAAAGTTTTTTTGCATTATTTCAAACCTCTCAACGACTTCTCAATTTGATTTGACTATGGTTTTGGATTATTTGAATAACCAACAAAGACAATAATCAAACGTTGTTGTTAAACAATTTGGTTAAGCCCTTCAATAACTCATATTCACTCAAATTTTACACATCGTCATCGTTAAACATTCTGGTTAAGCCCATACAATCTCTAAATTTCATAATTAAATTGAAAATAAGATGTCAACATGGAATGGAGTTTTCGCTGTGGATGCAAGGTACAGAATTCATAATAGTAACATAAACGTCAATTCAAATCAAGCTGGCTTTCAACGCAATCTAATCTTCATTTAAATCTTCTTCAAATATTTGAAAGGTCCAAAAGATTGTATTTGCTTTTTCATATTTGATTTCTTTTCCAGAAGAAAATAAACATTTTTGTCTAGGTTTTATTTTTCTCACGTAGAGAAAATGAATTAATATATTAATAAACTTATGTGATTTATGCGGTTTTTTCATAGTTGATTTATTTTATAGAAGAAAAATGATTTTTCTGATTATCTATTATTAATTCTTACAATTTTTATTATTATTTATTAATAATTTTTATTAGAATTTTTTAAACAGAAGTCTTATTTTTCAATTTTCTTTTTTCTATTTACATCAAAGATGTTCTTATGATGGGTTTTGTTAGGCATGTTTAAACAATAATAACTGTGTATTTTTATTTTCCTCCTTCCAAATAAAAAGTGACACTTGACACAACAAACCCTCATGGAATTAGTTGAGAAGTGTGCAATCCTTTAAAATTTTCTAAATGTCATCCTAAATTATGAGATATTTTGTTTTTAATTATTTTAATTTAATTTATCATAAAATTTTATTTTATTTTGTTTTGAAAAATAAATTTATAAAATAATTAGAATAATAGTTTATATTTTTTATATTTAAATATTTTAAAATCAATTAATAATACAAAATTTAATATTTATTACACAAAATTTTAATATATATTATTAATATATAAGTATTTTTGGCAGGTGTATAACAAAATGTTAATTTAAGTAGTCCACTTCTCCATAGACTTGAGTAAAAATAGAAATTTAAAATTAATTTGATTTATAAATATTTTAATATTATTTAATGTATATGTATATATGTATATATGTATATATATATACAAGTACACGGTAGAAATTGACAATTGAGATCAATATTAGGAATTTGGCTTCTGTGATCCATAAAATATGTATACAAACTTTTCGTGAAAATCACATGTATTAAATTCTTGTCGTGATCAAACACACTAGCTGAAACACGTCGGTAAAATTTTAATACGTATAATTTTCACCGAAAGTTTGTATACACAAATTGAGATCAATCTCGTATTTGTATAAGAAAATGTTAATTTAAGTAACCTATTGCTTCATAGACTAAATTACACAAAAAATTTGAAACTTGGAACTTTTAATTTACACAATACTTCATCTCATCACAATGACAATCTATAATCACAGTTTATGTAAAATTTGTTCCCCAAAGACAGTGCAAGTACAGGCCAAATGTCATGCCATTGATAAACTTGAATGACGATTCTAGCCATGTTCATTGTAGCATCTTAATTCTAGCATGTGCATGTCAATGCACATGTATAGTAAGATAACCCGTTACACAAATGTCAATTAACAAATTTAGTTGGAAAGTACACCTACTCAAATTTTTATTACAGGAAATGATGGCCAACTATAATGGCATGGATTGGCCCCTTGAGTTGCTAGTAAGAGGCTACCATTGAGCATGACAACTTCCATATTTAGATCAACAAATGTTACACCATTTTTTAAACATTTTTTAATTGTTTATCCCTTTCCTTTACCACTAATGAAATGTCTAACTTAAAAAAGAAAAATTGAGTTGCTAGTAAGAGGCTACCATTGAGCATGACAACTTCCATATTTAGATCAACAAATGTTACACCATTTTTTAATGGTTTATCCCTTTCCTTTACCACTAATGAAATGTCTAACTTAAAAAAGAAAAATTTAATTAATTTTAAATTAAATTATTAGTTAACAATTATAAACTCTATTATCTTCACATTCTCATATTAAGTTAAAAAGTTTAAATAAAATTGTCTCATATATTTTTTATAATTATAAATTTTAACATACAAGAAGTTCAAGAATTTCAAGTATAATTATATTAATATGCAGTTAAACATTTCAAGAATTTCACATTTTTTTTGAACGAAGCCATAATATATTGAAATATTGTTTCACAAAAATCAATTTGATGTAAATTTTAAAATTGATGTCAAATTTAAAAAGATTAATTAAAAGAGACTTAAAAGAACTTAATGAAAATTTCAAAAATTAATTAAAATATTATTCAAAAATTATTCAAATTTCAAAATGCCTTTTTGACTATAATAAAATCAATTAATATATTTATACTTTAAAATTAATAAATATATATTTACTACTTTTAATTATAACTAAATATTTTAATATTTTATATTATTATATAGCTAATTATTTTTAAAACGTTATATAACTAATTATTTTTAAGACATGAAAAAAACAATAAAATCTAAATAACTTTGTTATTCTAAATGATTAATATATTTATTTAATTGTAGCTTTTCAAGAGGTAGGAGGTGACCCAAAGGCAGGCTGATATGTATAGAGATATTCAGGCAGCACAACTTGAGAGACATTACAAGAATGTGCATCTAGATAAAATGGAACGTCAACTCCAAACATGCATCAAGTACACATGCCTCGATCAAGTGTCAAGGATTTGACAACTATTGAATCTTCAGATGAGTAATTCAAGAAATGTATATAATATACCTTATAAGACATTTAGATACAGGATTAAATTGTTTCAATTTTGGTTTGATTTTAACTCTTTGAGGTGGCCAACACACCTGGTTTAGGTTGAGGCTACCAAGCATAGAATATGATGATTTAACATGTTGTTTTTTTTATATGAATAAATAGAAAGGCACTACAAAATTAAAAAGAAAAAAGAAAAAAAAATTAATCCATATATTTAGCACTCTTATTATACATATTCATTACAAAACTCACTAGGAAAAAAAATCTAAATAACTTTCGTATTCTTTAACCTCCATTTATTATAACTAGAATCAATGATGTTAACCTATACCAACCTCTCCAACTTGATGGATATTATAATCGCTAAATTTTAGTAAATATTTCATAGTTACACCATAGCTTAATACATAATGTATATTAATAATTTGATTATATGGATTGATTAAAAATTTCATATCGATGATCCATTTGTTATTATTTTGTTATTATTTAACCTAAGAGACTACCATGTATAAGTATACTTTGATATTTGAAACCTTTGTTTATTAGTGATAGCACGAGCGTTGAAATCTTCCCTTCTCCCAACTTATATAAGTAAATGAATCATGATATCGTCCACCTTTGCATTTAGTGGGAGAGAAAATATGTCTCTCATTAATTGAGCCTATGCATCCTTCATGGCTGAGCTGAATCCAAATCCAAAAGTCAGAGATGATGGAAAGCAGGGGGAAGAAAAGGGAGGGGAGGAAGGATTGTTTAATGCTACCCACCATAAGCATAACCTTGTGCTGTCTAAGGGTCTTCCCACCTTTTTTTTTCAAAAATGAAGAAAAATGTTGTTTATATTATATAGATAAATGGTAGATCTCTTTATTAATGTGTCAATTGACATCAATCAAGTTCAAGGTTCCATATTGTGAACATAAACATTACCTATACAAATATTAGTCGAGCATCATACTCCTTAGACTCAGAAGAACAGAAAAAAGTAAAATATGTAATATAGAGCAACTGAGATGCATAGTCTGTATAAAAAGGGAAAGGAAAATTATCATCAACACAAATTCCACATGACCGACTATGAAGGTACATAACCCATATTCAAAATACTATCTAAGTAGGAAATATTGAGGCATCCATGAAAAAGTCCCTCTATATGTGGCACATGAGCCAAAACAGGATCTTGTGAAGTGAGAAATGAAATTAGGGTGGTTTGAAAAAAAAATCTAGCATGCATGAATGAAACTAGGCCCACATTTAGAAAAACATAGTACTAAAGACAGATTAGGAGAAATGAAGCATGCTTGCTTGTAGGGAAGACTAGCTTGCTTGCTAAGGCATTGGCTCACATGCAGGAAATACATATATCGAAATACCTCTACTAGCATAATCCCCACTAGATATCCAATATAGCATACCATGAGGTGTCATAACGGAAAACATTCAAACAAGCCCTGCTACAAAAATGAAGCATTTATGGCATAGGAACATCAAAATTATGAAGCAATAGATCACCATGAAAATGGGATATATGGATTCTTCCTGTAGGAACAGTGAGGCCCTTATTTGAAAGATGATCAGCATGATAATTTTTATTTATATATATATCCATTAAAGGCAGGTCATTGAGCTTGATAAGAAGATTTTTTACTCAGAGAATCTAGCCATGTAAACCTCTTGGGTGGAAGATATACTTCCCACTAATCCCATAAATGATAACCATAACATCTCCATAGATATTTATTGATTTTATAACTAAATTAAAAGCCACCCAAAGCCCAGTCCACAAAGCAAGAAGTTATGCCTTATTGTTTGAGCCTTTCCCACCATTCCAAAAGATCTAACATATTTCAAGATTTTCGAGTTTAATCCATGCTCAATAACCATAACAACCCCCCTATTGAGCCCTATGAAAGTAAACCGCTGGCAAATATATAGGATGTGGCCGAATGTGTTGAGACAAATCCTTTGTAGTGGATACAGGAAGAGATTGATCAACCATCAAAACCATAATGGCCCCATGGATATGGGCAATTATTGCAGGTATTCCATAAAAAATAAGATGATTACGTGCAACCCACACCTCCGAAATCAAATGTAAAGGTAGATATTTATATTTACCTTCAGTTGCTCCTCAAACTTCGAAAGTATTGGTGAAATTGTGTGGCCTTCATTCCGGATCAATGATATTATGAGAGAACACAGACCAAATCTTGTGTGTAAACAAACAAGATAAAAATAAGTGGGAAGCTGATTCATCATGGACATGATAGAAATAACACCATCGAGGCCCATGGAACCCGCATTTTATAAGTTTATCCCATGTCAAAATTCTTCCCTTCCATGCTAACCATCCAAACAGTAAGACCTTGAGTGGGATTTTCCAGCGCCAATACGTCCTGAAAGGCAAGGGAGTCCTCTCTGTAAGTTGGTTGGATATAATGCAAGAATACATATCTTTCACAACCAGCCCATCCCCCATCATAAACCCATCGCAAACAATGATGTTACCCTCTTGTTGATGAAAAAATCCACCCTCCTAAAGATAGACGACATAATTCTGCGAGGAGCGTGCATCTAGCTCTGACAACCCTAACTGAGTAGAAGACTTCCATTTTGGGGCACCATGTTGCAAACAAAAAATCACCTGAGATAGGTAAAAAACTCCCCTATGGGCCAGCCTATGAATGAGCTTATCTTCGAGCTCCATACCATCACAAATTCCAAGGAATCTATCACAACCCAAAGCTATATTTTGTCCATTACTAAATTTCAAGACCAATCGATCACCAATCAGATGCATAAATTTCTTGAAACTCTTCCATATGTAGGATTCATTTTTTGGTATGAGAATCAAATCCCCGTAAATCTATAATAGTGGATCCCCCTCCACATATTTAAAACGAATTAAATTAGACCAAATTCCATGAGCATAGATATCCCTCCAAAATGATATAATAAGAAGGGCATTTGAAAATAAGTGGACATTCAAGAACCCCCAACCCCCAAACTCCTTCGGAATCAAGATTCTATTCAGCTTGCATAAATTATATTTATTGTTCTTGGAAGCTCAATACCATAAGAAATGAGATATGACTGCATTGATGAGAGAAACCTTGTGCTCAGGGAAGTAAAAAAGATGGCCCCAATAGACCACATACTGCAATAAGACTGCTTTTATGAGGATATATCTCCTGACTAAAGAAAACCATCTATGTGACCATTTAAGAATTCTTCCTTTACACTTGTCAACTAGCCAAGTCCAATCCCCTGTCTTATATCCACAAGGCTTCAATTTAAAACCCAGGTATAGCTACTTGGTATTTACCCCCAGAAACTTCGCAAAAAATTTGATCTCATTCATGTCACCATGTGCATAGATCAGAAAATATTTTCCTTTGTTAATATGTAATCTAGAGGCAGCAGCAAAATGAAGTAGGATATAATCAAAATAAAACCATTGGTTTCTAAGAAGCGTGCAAAAACAAGTAAGTCATCTACAAATAGGGAGTGAGAGATACTAACAAAAGGGGAGAAAGATAATCCCATAAAGTAACCAGCATGTTTATCCATCTTTAATATGTTTAAAACATCCATAATGATAATGGAGATTAAGTGTGACAATGCACACCGCTATGGAAGACCTCGACCAACCACAAAAAATTCAGAAGGCATACCATTGATGATGACAACATACCTGAAAGATGAAATACAAGCCATAATCCACCTTATGTTTTGCAAAGTGATCCCAACCCTTAATAGCACTAATCTAATAAAAGACCGGTCCACAAAGTCATAAGCCCTATATAGATCCACTTCATAATAAGGGCCTCCATTTTGCATGAATGAACAAAGTGTATCACATCTTGTACAGATGCCACGGTATCATGAATGTACCGACCCTTAAAGAATCCATTTTGTTCCACAGAAATGGTACCAGACCGATAACCTTTAAATCTTAATTCAATGACCTTAGATGTAATCTTGTATATGATATTACATAAAGTAATTGGCTTAAAATCAGAAAAAGACCGAAGTGCTCAAGATTTGGGAATAAGAACTATAAAGGTAGAACTCATATCAACAACAATAAAACCCGATAGCCTTAACTGCTCAGTGACCATCAGCCATCAACTCAAAAAGGTGTATGAAAAATTTAGTTGGCCATCCATTTGAGCCAGGACTCTTGTATTGTGCGGCTAGAAAGAATATGGAGCCAACAAGGGTTACAAGTGTAAGGGTTCTTCTAGTTCTAAGTGTAAGGATTTCACTCTGCACGAGGTATGCGCCACCCTTCCAGATGTCATCCAATGACGTACCATCGAACACCTGTTTCGCAGTGACGTGATCATCAAGTTTCGTGCCAAAACGTTTCTCGGGCATCGTTGTAGTGCCTGCTGCGAGGTGGTGAAAGGTTTTGTGTCAGAAACTGAAGGAATAACATAAGGCTCCATCCCTTGTGTATGGCGCTTCCAGAAATACTCGACTACAGTCGGCACACAAATCACAAACTAAAAATTGTGAGGGGTGATTTAAAGGGGAAAGCATACACCTGCAGCGCCTGTGATGGTCACATCGGTTGCGGTCGTTGGAGATATCAGTGTGAGGATTTGGAGTGTATGGTTTACGTGGATCTAAGCTGCACTACAAATTACATTTTTGGACAGCCATATCATCGTATTCATCAAGTTGCATCCTTCAGTAACAACACATCTCGCCGTAAAACAGAGACTTCATCTGCTTTGGTTCAATCAATAATCAATGGTGTAGTAACTGCACTGACCGAGTGATGAAAATGATGAAATTATGGTAATGTTTTAAAAATTAGTATAAGTAATAGTCTTTTTTTTTAATTGTAGATTTCTGGAATATTTTGGAATATTTTGAAATGTTATAATGAAGATGAAGAGAAAGGTGAATTGTTTGACTTTATTCCAGAACATAATCAAATTTCTAGATATTCTCTCCAAATCTATATTTTCAAAATTTACAATAAATTTGAGAATAATTATGTATTTTATTGGTCTATGAGACAGCTCAATTTATTAATCCAAGAAATGTGAAATTGTTGTTCAAATCCCCCTATTGTAACCCGATCTGCTTGGATAAAGGTATTAGAAAAACTATTAGTTCCACTGCCTTAATATATATATATATATATATATATATATATATATATATATATATATATATATATATAATTTTGTTTCTTAGTTTAGAGTTAAGACATGAATATCTATCCATACGTTTTGTTTGTTATTTAGGCTTTAGGACATGATTATCTATTGTAAGTTTGAATTCATCCTTATTTTGATTGTCTTTGTCATGTAAACTTCAATGATAAGAATGAATATATTCTGTAAGTTTGCAATCATCTTATCTTGAGTGTCATCCATTCTCATTTTATGATTATCTCATTTTAAAATATTCTACAATAAAATTAACTTTAATTTGAATTCAGACTTGAGCGTTTGGCTCATTTCCTTGAGTTCAAATCCTTAAAGTTGAATTGAGTTCAGTGGATACATTGATTTCCATTATCTTTCTATACTTTTCTCCTATGTTGATGCAAAATAATGCAGCGTGGTTATTTTCTGACAGCGGGTACTTGTATTTTTTTGTGGATTATATTCATACCTTATAGCGTCTCCGAGCAAAGGTGAATGATAAAAAGAAAGAGGGAAAAGGTTTAAAACAATCTACTATTATATTTAAAATATCAAGGAATTGACTCAATTATATTACCAAAAAAATGACACCGTGTAGAATTTTATGACAATGATGATATTTATCATCAAAATGAGATGAGTATTTTAAAAAATATAATTTTTTTTATTTCTATTTAGTTAATATAAATTTTATTAAAAATTTCATTCTATTATAAAAGCTTCACAATGTGTTTTTATTTTAGTTGTATTAATTTTTTTATTTTAAATTAGTTAAAACATAAATATTTATTTATTCGTCTATAGGTTTATTTACTTCAATCATTCTATAGGTTTATTTACTTCAATCATTGAAAGTGAGTTTGCAAAGTTTTTATTTCTTTTTAAATAGAGAATTAAGATTTCATCTTGGAAAAATATGCTTTGTGGAGACATGAGATTTTACTAAAAACTATATCTTGGTGTTTTAAGGTTGATTTAATTAATTATTTATGTTGGAAAATTAATCTCAACGAGAGTAGTCATATTTGTGGTGATGTAATACCCCCTAGTAAAAGAAACAACTAAACTTGTTTAGTTTGATTTACCTTTTATTACTAAGCTCGAAACTATTTGGATTAGTTATGTTGAGTAATTAAATAATCATGTTTTATACTTGTATATGCAAGAATGAAAATGTGTGTTTCATAGCTCCATTATGGGTGTGATAGAAAGAGAAATCACATGACAACTTGGGACAGTTAAGGGAAGTGGGCAGAGTAGTTACTTGCTTGAACCTTCCTCATTAATGTGTTGTTAAAGGAAGGAGGCCGAGAGGGTCAAGGTACCTAAGGCTGAGGAGAGAGAGAATTGTTGTTATTATGGGATGTTAAGGAACTAGTAGAATTATTAAGCAGTGGTGTATAACAGAAAGAGCATGTCTGTTTGGGACTAGATGACCTTAATTCTATACGAGAACCCGTTCTAATTCACAAGTGTCTAGTGGCTCCAGGGAGAGACGCAGTAGCGAATCGTCTTGTCGGTTGGGTAGTGTATCACACCCTAATGTGATATTGTGATCCTGTAAACTCAGTAATAGATAACTATGTAGAATTTTTAATTCTAGTAGGGCAACTGTATTAAAGAAAGAAGTTTTGAGATGATTATACTAGTTAGAAACAACATAAAAAAAGTTTGAGTAGTAATAGAACGATGACTTGTAAGTGTGCATCTATTTATTGAAGGTTGAAATTTATGAATTCAAGATTGATACTGTATAGACGAAACTCTAAAAAACCTAAGTTGGTAACTCGATTTCATATTTAACTGAAACTACATAAGCCAACATAGGGAAAACATAGAAATTTGGGGTAGTCACAGAAGGACAACCTTCTAGAGGACAGGCTAGCCCTGGACCTTACCATTATAAGGAATTCTCGACTTGAAAAGGGTTGTAACCAGACTGAAGGTTTCATACAAACCAGAACTAGAAAATAAACCACACCTGAAGAGTAAATGATCCTAGCCAAAGACTATAGAAATATGTATATCCATTTCACATATAAACTGAATCTTTGTAATAATCCAAAGAATGATATAAGTAATGAAAATCTACAGAGGTTACAAGACAAGTAATTTAAGAATGCCTTCAAATTTTAAAACCCTTGATAAAAGGAGACTTAATATTTGAAAGTCTTAAAACCCACGACCGAGGAGATTTAAATACAAACCAACAAACCAAAAGAGTACCCTATGTATTCATATGAAATAGTTATATTCACATATTATGATAAGTCTCAATACAAAACCTAACTTAAGCTTGAAGCATGTGTTCAACATCAATTACATTTTTAAATCGAAGAAACCCCAATTTCCTCGAAAACTCCAATCTCCCCACTATGAGGGTTAGCACAATTATAACCCTTAATATTGGGTAAACCTTGGAGGGATAAAACCTTCTGGTTGTAGTTGTGTCTGAAAGAAACATGTGTTTCATCAAATAGAAATACCACTAGGGTAAATACCTTAGCAAGAAGAAAACGAGAAACTGTAAGTGCTTCAACCATAACCTGTCCCTAGTCTCACACACGGGTTGAATAAATTACCTGTTGAAAATAAATAATACAACATTCAGTTGAATGCAACTTCCAAGTAGGAGGCACAAAGAAAAACATGTATTTTGCAGTATTTACCTAAAGAGGAGAGTTCGTTGTTTTCCTCGCCTGCCTGTCAAAATAAAATTTGAAGGTCACACCTTGAAATATCAGACTAATCCTCTGAGGGTATACGCAATTCAACTAGAAAAGAAGAAGGTTTAATAAGAGCATGTGCCCACCTCGAGAATTCGATCGAGAGACCAGAATGAAAGGTGTGAGATGGTGCCTGCTCAAACCCTAGGAAAATAACCAGTTGAATTTCATGAGTGACTGCAAGGATTCACAATGGTATAAGGAACAACATGTGAACTGAGCAAAGATTACCATGGCTAACTAGTGAAAGTGCTGGTATGGAGAGTTGCAGAGCTTTCACACTCTCAGAATCATCTAAATGGAGTGAATCCTGGTGCAATCAAAACTTAGGAGCAGTTACCCTAGTTGTTTTCCATCACAACCATCGATAAAACCCAAGCAATCGTGCCCATTGATTGTATAAGGAATACTAAGGCACCATCGACACTTGGTAGAAAATTGAGGACCTTCGAGAACCTTCATTGTATAGTGAGAAGGAGGGTAGGTTTACGTAGCAAAGAATTAGGTTATAATGAACATCATGTGATATCCAAAATATACTTTGTATCCACTTACCTATGTTCATGTAACATGAGAACCTTGTATTATAACCTTGAAATGTTAAGTTATGCTAGGTACGATATCAGAGTTAAATGTCGGTAGTATATTGGTGATAAGTTTAAATAGAGATTGGTATACCTACAATATTTACCATAATCGATTTAGTTGTTGTTGTCACTATAACAATTTTTTTTTTCATTTCTATATTTTTTATTGTAAGTTAAAAATGGAGAGTAGATTCATATTTAAAAAGTTCTTACTAACAATGTGACTTATTTAAAGCTTTGGAACACAGTTTTTTTCAAATTTATACACTCGTACATGAGCCTTTTAATATGTTAATAACTCACGGGGCTTGAGCACCCCCAATACAACCAAACTATTCAGGTGACCCAAACTTCATGTATTTGTAAGTTTGAGTGAAATTGTCGTGCCTTTTGCAATAACAAACTGTGAATTTCGCACCTCACTTGTGCACTTTTTACTCCTTAAGAGCATGAAATTTTTGCAATGCAATTTTAAAAAGCAATTTTAGACCTTATTCAATTGGCCTTCTTCTTACTCGCTTTGATAGCTCAACGAACCTATATTCCTTCCTTGACTTTGATAGCAATTTGTTGGAAAGGCAAAGTAGGAAAGGCACAAAAATTCACACACACAATAACATGAGTTGCGGCTCTTCAAATAACCACATAAACATCATGATTATAGTGAAACCGGTGAGGAGTTGTTCAACCCCACAATCGCTTTTTTTTACACCCTTTTTCACTCCATCTCCTTCGTAATCTTAACAATGTCACATTGGCAATAAAATTACAAGAATTATCATATGGAAGGTATAAAATTATCTTTTATTTCATTAAATAATAATTTTCTTTATCATTTTGTTTAATATTTACTCCATCTACCAAATTCTAGTGATTCTGCAACTAAGACATGATTTTGCATCTAGTTTCATGGTCTAATAGATTCCAAGGTGCTCGTTGTAGATCGAAACACATGTGTAGGTGGAAGTTGACGAACACAACGATTTCCTCCTACTCTCATGAGCCATATCGATGAAAATAACATTCTAGAAAAGAAGTGAAAGGTGAAGTCAACCTCCGTAGTGGGTGAATTAGGAGAGCGAGAAACAGATTTTATGCCTCATGATTTGCCGCGATGATAGGAAATCATGAGAGAATCGTGTAATGTTATCTTTAAGATTTAATATCATATTCTATTGACAGTTATTATGCATATAGCTTTGAACAATTAAATGCGCAAGGGCTTTATAAATATGCCTCTTGGTAGGGATGAACACAAACTTAAATTTTACATTAACGATACTGTGTTTTATATAAGTGTGATATCATTTTCTCATTGAGTATTCAAATGTGTGGTTAATTACCTAGTTGAAAGCATCATAGCATTACCTAATTTTGGTGGAGGCCCCCCTCGAGACAGTAAGGGCTTTGATTTATTAACAGTTAGTATTTCAGTTCATTCAATTGAGTATTTATGTTTTGATTTCATTTGGGTTTGAGTTTGAAATAATTTTGCTAATAATTTTTATTGTTCATATATTTCAGATGCACATGAAAAAAATAGAGTTTAACATTGTAATGATATAGATAAGATTTTCGTTTGCATAGTTAATCTTTCTTTTTGAAGCAGATTCATTTAAAAGTGTGAAGTGTGATTTCTATTTAAGCAAGTTGGATTTCTGTTTAAGCAAGTGTGATTTCCATTTATGCAAGTGTGTGATTTTATATGCTAGATTGATTTTATTTAACAACAAGTGAGTGAATGATCCTATTTCAAGCAAAGTATGAGTGTAATCTTAGGAGGAAAGTGTGAAGTTTGTTTCAAGAAGAGTGTCATCATTATTCTTAGAGTTAATTTAATATTGTATGAGTGATTAATCTACCTACATAAATTTAAAGAAAACATGTGCATTTTGATAACTCAATTTAACTTAGAAATTGTGTGAGTGAAAAAGACTCCTAGCACATACAATGCACATATATTTCATCAGTTTACTACCCTTGGTTGATAATTCATGTAAGTAATTTAAAATCAATTAAATTACCAAACATAGTATTTATAATTTTCCTGACTAGTGACTCGCCAAAAATAACTTAACATGCTACCACACGCTAGATTCAACTTTACCCAAAATACGACTTAATTCGACCTGACTCAGCTTGACTCAGTTAACTGACTCTCCATGTCGGAGTAACTATATATCTTTAACATATAAGACTACTATTCTTTTATGACATTCCTTCCTTTGCATTTTAATGGTTATTTGTTGTTTTTTAGCATGGTGCCAAATTCACCTAGGTTCTCCAATGACACAAGTAAGCGTCGATTTCAATTCCTGTTCTGATAGTCTTACAGTCTCCCATCCCTTTGTTTATACCTTTGAAAATGTTATCTTCATCTGGTTTCAAACTCTTTCAAGTAGGGTGTCCACCTGTGATATAAAACTAATGGCATGTGCTTCTAGCTTGTGTGGTTTATTTTTCCATTAATGGCCATGTTCTCACTATTTTTTCTTATGCATTTACATGTCTTAGTCAATTTAGTGAGGTTTACCACTTAAAGTGGAATCCCGACACCTTTTTCTTCTGCTTACAATGAAATATTCTCAACCTTCATAACTTTAGGGTTTTTCATTCAAGATTTTCAACTTGGAGGAAATAAGTTTTATTACTTGTTACTTGGCTCTTTCAGAGTCTCTTCTTGTAATGAAAACCACAATTTTAAATGTTTTGATACCTTATCTGTTACAATTACCTCGAGTGGGAATCTAAGTTATTGTGAGGATGTAATGTACATTTTTTATAGAAAAATTATTGTTAGGCTCATTTATTGTGTTTCATATATATGTATTTGTATAGACCTTGGGTTTCTTTACATTTAGTCCTCAAAATAATTGATACTATATAATTTTCTACAATATAAATTAATTTTCATGAACTTATAAGGATTAATATGATTCTTGAAATAAATTTGTTTTTCATTTATGGTTTTATTAACCATACTAACCAGGGTGTCATTTTAGATATTTCTCTTATGGATCAGTAGTTTGATTAGAGGTCTATACCATATTTTGTAATACAAATAATATATTTTGTTCTATTTTTTTTTACATGTATTTCTCTGGAAACTTATGGTGAGCTTATGTTATTAGTTGTAGTTTCTTTTTCTAATGTGATTAATGGTTTCTATCAATTATTCTCTTAGTTCCAACATATTTATTTACAAAACAATACACAAAGTCATAATTCCAAGATAATTTACTTCTTCATATATAATTTCAATTAGTTTGGAGTAACATGTGTGGACTTGTACTTCAGGCCTACCTTCCCTCTCTAGACCTTTCTGTTTTATGAGTTCCAAAACCACTTCTAGGTTGTTAGTAATTTCTCAACTTAGACTAGAAACTAATTTGGCTCACCATACAATGTTAATTGTTCTATTGGTCATGTATACATCAAACAAGTACTAAATGTCCATTAGTCCCTTTTATGTAAACTCACAACAACTACTGTTAGTTTACACTAACCACAACAAATTGTCCATAGTTCATTAGATATGTTTCCAAAGTAGTCTCCTAACAAGGACATTACCAAGTCTAGCTAGGGTTTGTCTCACCATTTTAGGTCCTACCTAGGATTTCATAGAATCCACAAGTCTGATTAGGGATTCAATTTTCCAACCAGCTCAATAATTCCCTTACTAGAAGAATCCTACCTTCCCTAAAAAAAGACTTGTCCAAGGTATTAACTCTTTCAATCTCCTCTCTTAGTTTCCTCATTTTTTTCCTTATATCCTCTTTGCTCTCTTTCCCTAATTAATATTTGTAGGTTTTAACCCTGAACAGAAATATCTACACACGAATCTTATAACAGAAAATAAACAATAGCAAGAGCATAAAACATAAAATAGATAAACATAGAGATTTTCCCCTGGATCCCAAATCGGGACGACCATCTTGATTTTTCATTATATTCCTTTTAGTGTTACAACACATATATATACATGCTGAAGCATACATAAACCCCAATCCATTAACCCTGGATTAGAACATAACCGTAGTTCCCTTGACCAGATCTACAAAATACCAGGGGCCGAAAACCATCGAATCCCAAAACCATGTGCAAAACCATGCACAAAACCATGGGCGGATCCGCCTATGAGTGGGTCCGCACAAAAACCAATTTTGGCCGGGGCGCTGCCCCGGACCCCAACGGTGGGGACTTCCAACGGTGGGGACTGCTTCGCCCCTCGTGACCCCCCAGCTACGCTCGACGCAACATACAGTGCGTGGGGCTAATCGTGGAAAGAATATAACACATACCCAACATTCTCCCACTTGTTGTTTTCTTTCCACAGGGGGCCACAGGAGAGCTTAGTCATTGGCCCAATTCTTCAACACCCATTGTTTCTCTACACCAAGAGAACTTCTGAGTGCTCATAGACTTCGTCAATGCATCTGCAACATTCTTCAAAGTGTCCACCTTTACCAGCAACACCCTTTTAGCCTCAACCATATCTCTAACAAAGTGATATTGAACATCAATGTGCTTTGCCTTTGAATGATAAGCAGGGTTCTTAGCCAAGAAAATTGCACTTTAGCTATCACAGTCTATCCTTATAGCTTGTTGTACCAACCCCATACTTGAACACAATATTTGCAACCAAATTGCTTCCTTGCTTGCATGAGTGGCTGCTATGTATTCTGCCTCTGTAGTTGAAAGAGCCACTACAGACTGTCTTTTACTCATCCAACTGATTGCGCCTCCAAATAGGCTAAACACATACCCACTTGTAGATCTTCTTTGGTCCAGATCTCCAGCCCAATCTGCATCAACAAAACCACGAATGTCCAACATTCTTTCCAATCCTGGTCTTCCCTGGTAGCACAAGCCATAATCACTAGTGCCACGTAAATATCTGAAAACCCGCTTCACTGCTGTCCAATGCTCCTTCCCTGGGTTTGACATAAACCTGCTGAATACTCCCACTGCATGTGCAATTTCTGGTCTAGTACAGACCATTTCATACATCAAGCTACCCACTGCACTTGCATATGGAACACCGCCCATATACTCCTCTTATTCTTGTGTCTTGGGACACTGTTCAGCAGACATCTTTGCACCTACAGGAATAGGAACCTTCACCGGTTTACTATCCTGCATATTTAACCTCTGCAATATAGTCTCGACATACTTCCTCTGGTTTAACCAGAGCTTCCTCTTTGCCCGATCTCTCTTGATTTCCATGCCCAAAATATAGTTTGCAGCACCCAGATCCTTCATGTCGAATTTGGAGAACAGTTGGGTCTTCAAATCTTGGATAATTTCTTTTTCATTTCCAATCAACAACATATCATCCACATACAAGACCAAATAAATAACACGGTCACCAATTAATTTAAAATAAACACGGTGATCCTCCTTGCTTCTGGTGAAGCCAAGTCCCCATATATAGGTATCAAATTTCTGATACCACATCCTTGGTGACTGTTTTAACCCATACAGAGACTTCTTCAACCTGCATACCAGTTCTTTCTTACCCTTCATCATAAAGCCTTCAGGTTGCTTCATGTAGATCTCCTCTTCTAGATCCCCGTGAAGAAATGCTGTCTTCACATCCATCTGTTCTATCTCAAAATCAAATGCGGCAGCAACAGATAAAAGTAATCTAATAGAAGTAACTTTGGCAACAGGAGAAAAAATATCACCAAAATCAATTCCCGGCACCTGGGAATAACCTTTCGCTACCAACCGAGCTCTGTATTTCTCCACCTTGCCTTCTACATTCATCTTCTTCTTAAACACCCATTTGCTCCCAATGGGCTTCCTTCCAGCCGACAACTCCACCAGATCCCATGCCTCATTTTTGTGCAAGGATGCCATTTCATCAACCATGGCCTCTTTCCAGAGTTTTCCATCCTCTGAATCTACTGCCTCCCTGACAGTTCTGGGTTCATCATCAGTTATAGTTAAGGCAAAACCTGAACAGAAAGCAGATGGACTATACCTTTCTGGTTGCCTTCTTTCCCGAATTGATCTTCTCAAAGCTGGAGTTTGTGGCTCTTCAGCTTCTGAGTCTTCTTCTGTTGTAGAGTCTGATTCATCCTCCTTTAGCTCAAACTCTATCTTCTCAGGTTCCTTTGGTATGAATTCATGTGTAACAACATCTTTTACCTCTCTAAACACCACATCACGGCTGTACACAACCTTCCTTGTTTCTGGGTTCCAAAGCTTGTAACCCTTTAAACCATCCTTATACCCAATAAAGATGCACCTTTCAAATTTATTATCCAACTTAGTCCTTTTCTCCTTTGGAACATGTACATATGCATCACATCCAAATACCCTTAGATGTGAAAGAGAGGGTTTCTTACCAGTCCATACCTCATGTAGGGTCTTATCCTCCAACGCTGATGAAGGTGATCTGTTAACTAAGTAACATGCAGTCTCCACTGCCTCTGCCCAGAATTCTTGTCCTAACCCGGTACCACTGAGCATGCTTCTTGCCTTTTCCATTAGTGTTCTGTTCATTCTTTCTGCAACTCCATTTTGCTGAGGTGTGTATGGAGTAGTCTTTTGTCGTGCTATACCACACTTCTTACAGAACTCTTCAAATTCCTTCTTGCAGAACTCCCCACCATTATCTGTCCTCAGCGCCTTTATCTTCTTCTCTGTCTGATTTTCCACCAGAGCCTTAAATTCTTTAAATTTGTCAAAGACTTCAGATTTATTCCTAAAGAAATATATCCATGTGTTCCTTGAGAAGTCATCTATGAATGAAACATAGTACATAGATTTTCCTAGTGATGGAACTGACACAGGTCCAAACACATCACTGTGCACAAGTTCTAATATCTTTTTTGCCCTCTTAGCACCAGAAGGAAAACTCACCCGATTCTGCTTCCCATATACACAATGTTCACAGAAATCGAAATCCAGAGAGAAATTAGACATACCTTATACCATACCATCTCTATGCAGTATCCGGAGGCCCTTCTCTCCAATATGTCCAAGCCTTTGATGCCATAGCATGGTCTTTTCTCCAGAGACAGCTAGACTTTCCGTCCCACTTTCAGGAACCACAAAACTGTTACACCCATCAATATGATTACACCTTGTAAGCTTGTATGACTTGATCGAACTCCTGATAATACCGGTGCTCCCCGAACCATCTTGCAGGCATCTTTCTCGAACACTGTTTTTACACCTGCATCATCCATCTTGCTTACAGAAATCAGATTTCTGGCCAATGCAGGAATATGCAGAACATGAGGAAGTGTTCTAATCCTTCCACCTTGCAGCTTCAGCTTGACCTTTCCACGTCCGATGATTCTGGCCTTCCTATCATCCCCTAGGAAGACATCACCACCATCATATTTCTCATACTCGCAGAACCACTCCCTATGGGAAGTGAAGTGAAAGGATGCACCTGAGTCAATCAACCATGACTCATGATCTACATGTGTATTTGAAGAAGAAGCCAAATACACATCCCCACCTTCATCCGAGGTGGTTTTTTCCTCTGCAGAAGGACCTTCATCAGATCCCTTTCCTTTCTCAGGAGCTTTAGATCTGCATTCCTTTTTTTAGTGCCCTTCCTTTCCGCATTTCCAGCACACCTTTACAAACTTTCCAGGAGATTTAGATCTCCCTCTAGATTTAGATCTCCCACTCGAAACCTTATTCTTGTTTCTATTATGGGACCTTCCTCGTACAGATAAGGCATCTCCATTTTGACCCTCCATATTTCTCCGTCTCATTTCCTCCGACAGCAAGGCTGAGACAATGTCATCAAAATTCAAGGTAGTTGTGTTGCTACCTATTGCAATAACCAGACTGTCCCATGAATCTGGTAGAGAACACAACAAGCTGATGCACTTATCTTCATCTGAGATTTTAATATCAACAGATGACAGCTGACTTACCACAGTATTGAAGGCGTTCAGATGCTCTGTCACCGAGTCTCCATCCTTCATCCTCAGGTTATACAACTTTTTCCGCAGGAACAACTTATTCACCAGAGACTTAGATTAGTACAAAGTCCCAAGTTTTTCCCACAAATTCTTCGTCGTAGCTTCCCCAGATACATTCAACAATACTGAATCTGAGACACACAACCGTATTGTGCTCTTAGCCTTCCGATCCAGCTTCTTCCAGTCTTCATCTGACATTCCCGTTGGCTTAGTACCCGGATCTACCGCGATCCACTGATCTTTATCCACCAGCAGATCCTCCATCTTGAGTTTCCACAACTCAAAACTCTGACCATTAAACTTCTCGATCTCTATCTTTCCGCCGCTTGCCATATTCTTTCACCGAAAGAATCGATCCCGCAGATCTCCCACTGCACAGGGTCTACTACAGGCCCGAGCAAAAAACCCTCAACAACAAAGGCGTCCCCTTGAAGCCGAAACAACTCTGATACCAAATGTAGGTTTTAACCCTGAACAGAAATATCTACACACGATTCTTATAACAGAAAATAAACAATAGCAAGAGCATAAAACATAAGACAGATAAACACAGAGATTTTCCCCTGGATCCCAAATCGGGACGACCAGCTTGATTTTTCATTATATTCCTTTTAGTGTTACAACACATATATATACATGCCGAAGCATACATAAACCCCAATCCATTAACCCTGGATTAGAAAATAACCGTAGTTCCCTTGACCGGATCTACAAAATACCAGGGGCCGAAAACCATCGAACCCCAAAACCATGTGCAAAACCATGCACAAAACCATGGGCGGATCCGCCTATGAGTGGGTCCGCACAAAAACCAATTTTGGGGACCCCAACGGTGGGGACTGCTTCGCCCCTCGTGACCCCCCAGCTACGCCCGACGCAACATACAGCGCGTGGGGACCCCAATGGTGGGGACTGCTTCGCCCCTCGTGACCCCCCAGCTACGCCCGACGCAACATACAGCGCGTGGGGCTAATCGTGGAAAGAATATAACACATACCCAACAATATTATTTATCTCTAGTGAGATGAAAATTTTTCTTCTAATTGTCTAATAAGTGAAAATCTCATTTAATATATTTTCCCTCTGTATTTTCCATGGTTAGCCAGAGCAAGTTACTCATCAAATTTAAAATAAACTAGCATGCGTTTAGGTTTATTACTAATACTTCTATATGGCCCATAGTCTTCCAAGTTATTTCAGTAAAATTAAATTGAAATATTTCAAAAATAATGAGTGGTATTACATTTTATAGATTAGAATTTACTTTAGCTTAAATTCAACCTTAATGGTTAGCTCATTTCCTTGAGGTAAACTCCTTAAATAATCTCCATATTGATAGGTGTGTGTTCAATTCCCCTTGGTTCTCTTAGAGTTAGGCTCCATGGTTCAGGTAGGGAGGGGGGAAGTGGTTGAATTACTATTTGTGTAGACATAGAGATAATGGTAACCAATCTCTCAATCTCTAAATTCCCTAAGCCATTGTAAAATTTTAAAAAATATTTAACTTAAATTTGTTACTTTTTTTTCTTTTATGTTTTTGTACTTTTACCCTTTGTTGGGTGCAACATAACACAACGTGAATATTTTTTACAACGAGTAGTTATATTTTGTATGGATTACATTTATAAATTATGGTGTATCTGTAACAATGGTGAACGATACAAATAAAGAGTGGAAAAGTAATCATTTAATGCTTGGAACAATCTACTATTTTATTTAAAATATTAAGGAATTTACTCAATGAGATAACAAAAAGTGTGTTGGAAAAAATACTGAGAGGGGGGGGGGGGTGAATCAGTATTTAGGGCATACTCAAAACTTTTCACTTTTCCACTCTCTAAAACCCATACACTACTTTTCTGATACAAACTCGCGTATATACGCGGATACCCTTTATAAAACTCATGTATACAAAGAGATCTAATTATGCCATTAATTCTTCACTTATATAATTCCATTATTCATTCATCAGATGATCAATAAACAGTAAACATGTGTAGTAAGAACAGAATAAACCATCACACATGAACACCTGGATTTTAGGTGGAAACCCAAGTCGAGAGAAAACCACTGCTGCAGTTGCTCATCCTTCAATATTTTATTATAGAGAAAATATCTTACAACATATGTGCTGGCGCAGCCTCCTACCAGCACACAGGCACCCACCTGCGCTCATTTACCAGCCTCTCCTGGAAGGGAGCTACAACCCCCTGACTCGTTTACCAGCCTCTCCTGGAAGGGAGCTCTGACCCCCTGATCTCGTTTACCAGCCTCACCTGGAAGGGAGCTACAACCCCCTGACTGAAGGCTACAACCCTCAGCACCTTTATGGACCACGTTTCATCAATTTTCACACTGGATCCAACCCACACAATTAAGCTCAAGGAACATTCATAAAACCAACCACTTCCTCTATAGCAACATAATCAATATTTGAACAACCCAGATCATCATAGACAGATAGCAGTAACACATCAGAAACAGATATCAGCAAGACAGCAGAACAGATCAGACATCTCACAACTTCAGCAAACCCTATTTTATCATACGCGCTTTTCTTTCACTGATCCTGCATATATATGCGCCTTCATGCATATAAACCCGTGTATAACTCTGCACATACTTCAGAAAACTCTAACTGGACATACGCGCTTTTCCTTCATCAGATCCACGTATACACGCGCTTTTACCGAAACGAACCAGCGTATACTTCTTCAGACATTTCAGCGCAATTCTTCAGAATAGATGCATAGCTCAGATATTACCCTTTACTTCAGAAACATGTTTGCCTCATCTCAGATCAGAACATTCCATAAACAGATCTAGAAGATACAAATACATTTTAGATCTAGGTTCACTTCTTCATCATTTTCTTCATAGGTGCATCACAGATTCAGATCATCAAACTGTTACCCTTTCCATACAGATATACTTCATAATGAAGTACACATTTAAACCCAGACTCATGCACCCCCCTTGCACAATGATTTTCTCCTCCTTATATAGGTTTACCCTTTTTCAATACCATGAGCCAAAACCACATTATTTCCAATGGTATTCCTAGACGGGATCAAATAGATAATCTAGGGCTCAATACAATGGTTCAATACCATGGTAAATCCCCTTGGTATCATACTTTTAGAGCGCAAAAGGGCATACGTGACTTTTAGCGTTCGTTTCCGTGTGTATACGCAACTTAGCCTCATAAAAGCTGCGTATATGCTAACCCTGAATGTATACGCGGGTTTCCTTCACAAAAGTAGAGTATATAAGCAGGTTTCCTTCACAAAAGTAGCGTATACATTGTGACATATTATATTTATCATTTTTCTGGCACTTACTGGAATTATTTTCTCTGCCACATCTGAACTGATCTGAAGATACATCATTCTCACAAGGACATCATTCTTCATCAAGTGGGTTGCCAGTCAAGGAAAACACTCTATCAAGTGGGTTTCCATCAAGGACAACACTCTGCATCATATTGCCAACAATCTCCCCCTTTGGACTTGATAGCTACCACGATGGTGTTAGATCACTACAACAGATAGATACATTAAGAATACAATGACACCATGTCACTCTCCCCATTCTTTGGCACCATTCTTTTCCTTTATTCAAACACCATGTCACTCTCCCCCTTTGACATCAAGGGATCAAAACCAACACAAGGTTTTTCTCCTCATGTAGAAGGAAGCGTTCTGCAGATCTGTTGTACACTGAAGTGACCAAGCTCCCCTTGAGCTCATGCTGAATATTCAAACATATTTTTCAATGAAGTACATGACTCTATGACCTTCCTATCACCAAAGACTCATACTTACATCAAAGATCCAACCAAGTGGGTTTACACATTTTGACTCAACTACCCAACCAAGTGGGTTTACATATTTTGACTCAACTACCCAACCAAGTGGGTTTACATATTTTGACTCAACTACCCAACCAAGTGGGTTTACATATTTTGACTCAACTACCCAACCAAGTGGGTTTACAAATTAGAAAAAGTCCTTACATGACTGAATATTACAATTTTACATCATGGGTCTCATCATGACCTTTTCATCAAATTACAAATATGACTTTTCATGAAAAATACTAGAAAGACCTCAAGAAAGAGATCATTTTTTAGAATCATCATAATGCCAACAATGCATTATACTCATCAAGACCAATTCTCCCCCTGAAGCTGTGCATCCAATGCATCCTATCCATATGGCCAAGGCTCCTCCTTAACTTGTGCAACCTGAACACCTTCAATAGCAAGTCATCAGCAACAAACTCTACATGATCTATCCATATCTCTGAATCATAAGACTTCCATCTCATCCAACAGATACTCTTCATCAATCCGGGCTCATCCATGATCTTCAACATAAGAAACCAAGTATTATATCATCATTATTTAGAACTGAGAAAATAAGTTGATACAGAGTCAATAATACAATCATTAACGGTCAGACTGATGCTCCCCCTGAACCTCTGCTCCAGATCTTCAGCTATCATATAAATTCTCTTATCATCAATGCATACGCGACTGTGTCTACTAGAACTTGCATGTATATGCCACTTTTTTTCATCGAACCCGCGTATGGAAAGTGAAATATAGAAAATTTCACACCTTCATCTCGCCCTGCAATTGTACCTTCTGTTCCTGTCTTTTCTTCACACCAGATGCACTGTCAGAAATACACATACTTAGAATTACCAAAACAATCATGGAAATCACCATACATCGCTCCCCCTGTGATGATACATTCACTTCATTCCTGCAGTCAATAAGAGAAGCAAACTTCAGAAGCGGATGACTGCAGTAGGGTTAGTATTCCCTACGTTTCTCACCGGTCCTCCTTCTTTTTCCAGCTTTGCTTGAAACTTCTTATTGCGGGCTGGAAGTTATTCAATTTCTCATATCTGTTCATCCTGCATTCTTTTTCCACATGTCCATACTTGTTACAAGCATAACATCTTATGTGACCAGAAAAGTAAGCATAAGGATCATAGTGTGTTCTTCTATTCTTTCTTCTATTGCAATCAACTACTTTATGCCCATACTTGTTACATGAAAAACAATATCCCTTGAATAAACCAGAGTACCTTTCTGAATAGAATCTATTTGATTGTGACTGAAATGATCTGCTTCTGCAATTTGCTACAACATGCCCATAATAATGACATTTAAAACATTCAACATTATTGAATGATTTTCTTTGAGAATTGATGATTGTAGGTTGACCTTTAGTTTCTTTCAACACTTCACGTTTTGCTTTTACATCCTTTGAATCTTTAGCACTTCCTTGTGAACTAGATTCTCCTTTAACGGTTTCATGAAAACCAAGACCAAGTCTAATAGCAGGAGATATTTGATTACTAAGAATATTGTCTAGAATCTTAGTACTATCTTGAAACCTCAAAAGCTTATCCTTTTATTCTAATTTACCTGTGAGAATGTTTACCTCAACCTCCAATTTTTGGCATTGCTTCTTCATACTTTCTTCACCACTTTTTCCTTCTTCAACTTGATCATTCAATTTTAAAATTTCTTCCTTCAAACAATTTTCTTGCTCTTCACATGTTTGCAGCAGTTTTTAATTCTTCTTATTTGAATTTTCCAGATCTTCTTTGAGGGAGATGATTTCTGCTTCAAGAGCTTCCTTTTCAAATGATTGTAGAGGTTCCTCATTCTTCTTATTTGATGCTTCAAGATCTGCTTGCAGAGAGATGATTCCAGCTTCAAGTCCTTCATTCTTCTTGTTTGTTTTTTCGAGATCTGCATTTAGATTTTCGATTTCTGCTTCTAGTCTTTTAATTCGATTGGATGCATAAGCATTGAACCTTTGATATTTGTCTACCTGTTCATTCAGTATTTCTATATGTCCTTTCATTTGAGCAATCGTCTCATTGTAGATAACTTCTTGCTTATTAGATGCTCTTTGTTGTTCTTCAACTTTATTCTTGAGAGCTTCTTCTAGATCCATAACATTCATTTCACTATCTTCACTATTACATGCACAAGAAGATGAATCACAAGAACAACAATCAGTATCTATTTTATCTTCTTTATTTTGTACCGCACATGTTTTCTGAGATGTCTCCTTTTGAGTAGTCTTCTTCTTTTGCTTCTTTTCCATGAGCGCTAGCAGATCTTTGTCAGAATCTTCTTCATCTTCATTAGATACTTCATCATTATCTTTATTTGCATAATAACTCTTTCCTTTTTCATGATTTTCTCTATAAGGACATCTAGCAGCATAATGACCAACTCTTCCACACTCAAATCACTTGAAGGGGAGCTTACCTTTGAATCTTCCAGTTCCTAGTTGGAGTTTTCTTAAAAAATTTTCCTCTTCTTCTTCTGATATATAATTTGATTCCTTGACATCTTCCTTTTCTTTTCCTCTTGCACATGCCTTAAAAGAAGCTTCTTTGCTTTGAGAGGGACCTCCTTGTCTCATTTCATAAGCAGTCAGGATACCATGTAGTTGAACAATAGTAAGAGTTTGAAGATCTTGTCTTTCTTCAATAGCAGATACTTTAGATTCAAATTTTGAAGTCAAAGATCTTAAGACTTTTTCCACCAGAGTAGTATCAGTTATAGTTTCACCCAAATTTCTCATTCGATTTACAACATCATCTAGTCGTAAAAAGAAATTGGCAATACTCTCATCACTATGCATCCTTAAATTTTCATATTCAATTCTGAGAGTCTGGAGTTTTTCATTTTTTTACCTTTGTATCTCCTTCATAGCTTAGAATGATCTTGTCCCATATTTCTTTTGCTGAATTTAGCTGCATCACTTTGGCAAATTCTGGTTCAGACATGCTTCCCAATAAAACATTGACTGCTTTGGCATTGATTTCATATTTCTTCCTTTCTGTTGCATCAGTAGGAATACTTGCCGGATACGGATACCCTTCTTCCACGATTGCCCACACTTCTGCACCAAGACTTTGTAAATATGCTTTTGTTCGTACCTTCCAGAATATCAGATTACTTCCATTGAATAGAGGTGGCTTTATAGACATTACTCCTTCATGACTTCCCATTGCGACGGATCTCCTTCAAGCGATCAAGCTTCTGCAGAAGGACCTCCTCTGATACCAATTGTTGGGAAAAATACTGAGAGGGGGGGGTGAATCAGTATTTAGGGCATACTAAAACTTTTTACTTTTTCATGCTCTAAAACCCATACGCTACTTTGCTGAAGCCAACTAGCGTATACACGCGGATATCCTTCATAAAACTCGCGTATACAAAGAGATCTAATTATGCCATTAGTTCTTCACTTATATCATTCCATCATTCATTCATTAGATGTTCTATAAACAGTAAACATGTGCAGTAAGAACAGAATAAACCATCACACAAAGCATCACACATGAACACCGGGATTTTTAGGTGGAAACCCAAGTCGGGAGAAAACCACCGCTACAGTTGCTCAGCCTTCAATATTTTATTATAGAGAAAACATCTTACAACATATGTGCTGGTGCAGACTCCTACCAGCATGCAGGCACCCACCTGCGCTCGTTTACCAGCCTCTCCTAGAAGGGAGCTACGACCCCCTGCTCTCGTTTACCATCCTCTACTGGAAGGGAGCTACAACCCCCCGATCTTGTTTACCAGCCTCACCTGGAAGGGAGCTACAACCCCCTGACTGAAGGCTACAACCCTCAACACCTCTATGGACCACGTTTCATCAATTTTCACACTGGATCCAACCCACACAATTAAGCTCAAGGAACATTCATCAAGCCAACCACTTGCTCTATAGTAGCATAATCAATCTTTGAACAACCCAGATCATCATAGACAGATAGCAGTAACACATCAGAAATAGATATCAGCAAGACAGCAGAACAGATCAGACATCTCACAACTTCAGCAAACCCTAGTTTATCATACGCGCTTTTCTTTCACTGATCCCGCGTATATACGCACCTTCATGCATATAAACCCGCGTATACCTCTGCATATAATTCAGAAAATCCTAACTGGACATACGTGCTTTTCCTTCATCAGATCCGCGTATACACACGCTTTTACCGAAAAGAACCAGCATATACTTCTTCAGACATTTCAGCGCAATTCTTCAGAACAGATGCATAGCTCAGATATTACCCTTTACTTCAGAAACATGTTCGCCTCATCTCAGATCAGAACATTCCATAAACAGATCTAGAAGATACAAATACATTTCAGATCTAGATTCACTTCTTCATCATTTTCTTCATAGGTGCATCACAAATTCAGATCATCAAACTGTTACCCTTTCCATACAGATATACTTCATAATGAAGTACACATTTAAACCCAGACTCATGCACACCTCTTGCACAATGATTTTCTTCTCCTTATATAGGTTTACCCTTTTTCAATACCATGAGCCAAAACCACATTATTTCCAATGGTATTCCTAGACGGGATCAAATAGATAATCTAGCGCTCAATACAATGGGTCAATACCATGGTAGAGCCCCTTGGTATCATACTTATAGAGCGCAAAAGGGCATACGCAACTTTTATCGTTCGTTTCCACGTGTATACGCAACTTAGCCTCATAAAAGCTGCGTATATGCTAACCCTGAATGTATACACAGGTTTCCTTCACAAAAGTAGAGTATATACACAGGTTTCCTTCACAAAATTAGCGTATACATTGTGACATATTATATTTATCATTTTTCTGGCACTTACCGGAATTCTTTTCTTTGCCACATCTGAACTAATCTGAAGATACATCATTCTTACATCTTTAGCACATAGGTTGCTTATCATAAGCAACTCATCGAGTAGATTTCCATCAAGGATCTTTAGCACATAGGTTGCTTATCATAAGCAACTCATCGAGTAGATTTCCATCAAGGACAACTTCATCAAGTAGGTTTCCATCATCTTCATCAAGTGGGTTGCCATTCAAGGACAAAACTCTATCAAGTGGGTTGCCATCAAGGACAACACTCTGCATCATATTGCCAACAAAGTGACCACGGGTTCGAATTTTATGACGATGATGATATATATATATATATATATATATATATTGCGATTCTCCAAATCAACAATGCACTGATTCCCGTAATCGCTTCACACTATGTCAATCCCCGATGGATGCCACTATAACATCTAGGTAGAAATGCACTGCACCCAAGCACAACGCATGGGTAAAATGAGGTTTGAACCTATGACCTGCACATTGGCATGAACTCCTTAGCAATACATTCATTAGCCAATAATAGACATCCCCCAGGGATAACAATTGTATCAAAACTATGTTAAAATTTCATGTAATAAATATTAATAAAGGAAAAATAAGACCGCGGTTAAGAGACTGTATTCCAACTTGAATGCTGGGCAAGAAATCTTAATGTTGGTGTTCATTTATGTTATTATGGGTAAGGAAATTGGAAAAAAGAAATGCAAAAGGAATTAAAGAGATAAAAGGTATTTTTGGAAAATCTATTTATGAAAATAAAGGAAAATAGGAGAAAAGGAAGGTGAAAGGTCATAGGTTGCATGTGAGGAGGAAATTAAAGGAAAATAATGGAAAATGAAGAAAATAGAGGGCTCATTAATAAAACAGCTTATGAGGATCACTTGGAAAGATTATGTCAAGCATTGGGCCAAGAAAGAGGAAATAAAGAAAAGGAAAGAAAAGGAAAGGAAAGGAAAGAAAAGATCAAGCAAGGAAGAGCAAGATCTAGTAGCTTTAGAGGGAATACTTGGAGGTAACATATTGCATGTGTCATTTCCTAGCTCATTTTCACATGCATGGGTTATCCATGTTGGTATTTGGTTCTCTTGTTGCTAGTGGCATGGGTTTTCCAGGTTTTGACAGGGGTTTTCAACCTTTCCTTGTATTTTTCTAGAGAGCCATGGTGTGATGGGATTTCATCTCGGTTTTGAGCTTTAACATTTCTGGATGGATTTTGAAATCCGGGGCGGAAAGGAAAATTTTGAAAGTCTTAGGAATCCCTTGACTATTTTTAGTAGGATACACAGTAAACCCTAATGGTGTTGTCTCAGTTTAGGGCCTATTTATCTGGCATGGATTGCGGTAAACCTTGAGAGATAGGGAGACAAAATATTCCTCAAGGATAGGGATGGATTCCAAAGTCATTCCAAGCTCGGTTCAATTTTGTGATCTCAGCACCTGTTTAGGCTTGATCACAGTATGGTGAGGGTGCAAGTGATTTAACCTCTAGATTCCCTTAGATTCTTTTGTATTGGTTTATCCATTAGATCCCACATTCATGCCTATAATATTGCATGAGGATGATTGGTTGAAGATAGATTTGGCTCAGCCATGTCTATGGTTGGGTGGTACGTTGAAGTATCAAACCTAGTTGGCTCTTGCCTATGTTAAATAAAATATATGTTCTCTTGATTTTGTACTTTTTAATGTCTAGCTTTAATGGTTGATATCTCATTATTATTTACATGGTTTTATGTTGGTTATAAGCATGGTTATATGGTTGGTTCATGTTATATTTATTTCATGTATTTAATTGTAATTGTTAAGATAATGGATGAAAGGCCTAATTGATGTCATAACATTTCAAGGAGGAGGGTAGTGATACTTCTTTTCATGTCTCATAAGATTTTTCAAACATTCATGCTTTGTATTGTATCCTAGACCTATAGATTTAAGTGATGCCAAGTGCTTGACAGAATGTCAATCCAATTTGGGGATGGTCAGGCCTAGTCCCAAAGTCATTTTTTGGTTCTTTGGAATTTTTGTCATGTGTTTGATGGATTCTGAAAGCTACAAGAAGTTCTGTGTAGTGTTTGATATTTTGGGCTTAAAAATTTCCTTAAATCCCACAGATGTTAGCACAGTTTTGGGTGAAAACTATCTGGACGCATGCATGCCTATGCTTTGGGACCATCCCAAACCACCTAAACACACCCATGCCTACTCTATGGGAGCATCTAGGGTTTTCATCATTAAGGTATAGTGGAGCCCGAGGAGAATTCAAGGGGATGACTGGGATAGCCTCTTGAGTCCTATACAAGGTACATAGAGTCGGTGTTATGGTTTTTCATGTTGATTCCACTTCCATAAGGTCACCAAGGAGGTTGAGTCTCCTCTTAACTTCCCTCATCTCGTGTTTACCCCAGTTGGCCAGTTACATGGGTAGATGTGAGGGGAGGTGTACATTATAGGTGGTATCATAGCGTGGTTGTGCTCTACTTGGGAAAAATCTGATGTTTTCATGGTTAAGGTTGTCATGCATCAAGTCATTGCATGTAGTTTATATCATCAAGATGTTATTGGTATGTTATGATGTTTATGTGTTGGCTGAGATAAAGAAAGAGATGTAGATCATCAAAGCGAGGTTGTAGCGTTGGACCTCAGGGTAAGAGCACATAATCATCCATGTTGTACATTTTGCATGAAGGTATGTGGTTAATGGTTGTTATAAGAATTAGGGTTACTTATATACATGTTTGTCATTTTATTATTGTTGTGGTTACATGCATGGTAGATTCTAGTGAATCAATGTGGTCATATGCACGTGTGTCTAATAGTCATGAACGGTAGTAATGTGTTGTTATATGCATTATTGTTGTTGTTTTACGTTAGTTAACTTGATGATTATGTTATATGTTGTTGATGAGTATGTTATATGTTAACTTGTTGATTTTATGTGTTAGTTAACTTAATGATTAGGCATATTGCATTAAGATATTGATGTTATATGTATCATGTTAATCTATATTGAACTATGCAAATGGTTATGGTTACGATATTGAAGTTTGAGATGATGCAATTCTGATATTGTGTTGTACTAATTTGGGTTTCCTGTATAGATGTGATTGTTATGCATGAATGATAATTGTTTATGAAATTATGAGGTGAACATGTTAACTAGTTATTGTTATGGATATCATGACCTTATTTATGATTGAGTTGATATGTTGTGATGTTATATCGTGCTAATTATATTAATTATGCAAACAAGTTAGCCTTCCTTGGGATACATTAAGGTATGATTTTTCTTATATCATTTATCTGTTATCTGATTGTTTGGTTACTTGCATGATATATGTCTATAATATTGCTTGAAGTAATGATTTTGTTTTAATATGATTGTACTAACACACTATGTGTTGAGATAACTCTTGTGTACTTGAGTATAAGTAGGTGATAGTTGTAGTATTATGATTTTGACTATTAGTTGATTATGACATGGTTGTTAGTCTTGGTAGATGTTGATTTTAGTTAATAGATATGATGTATTGGTATTTGGAACATGTGATTGACATGTGTGAATAGTTGCAGGGAAACATGCTCGGTATTAGCATGACAAGGTAAAACTTTATGTGATTATATAACTAACACGTGGGTGATGTGACAATACATAGTAGGACTCAATTGCAGCAAGGAAAAACATAAAAGAAAGGAATTAGGTAAGCATCCCGTTGGATATGTTTGGAAACCCTAATTCCAAACGAATGAGTGCTTTGCATACAATAAGTATTATTAACCTTGATATTGTTTAGCATTATTTGGATACGTGTTATATCTATGAACAGGTATTTGAGAGGTATAATAGTTTATTTTTTGTTATGGATGGATTCGTCAAGGGATTGGAGACCCTTGAGAGATGATATATGCATGAGTTCAGATACAAGGTAGTTTGCGTGACACAACAAGGTAGGGTAAGTGATATATTGCATGTTTATATTATGCGCCGACAATTATTTTGTTATGTCAGTATGATATAGGGGATTGCATAGAAAAAGGGATTGTTATGAAACCTTGAATAAGGCTCTGGTTGAGCATTCCTTGGGAAGAATTGGGAACCCATGGGAATTGATTCATTGTGGTTGTTGCAATTTTTAGGCTTTCAGTCTTTGTGATTTGTTTCTACTTGATTGGAAGTTTTGCTTGTGTTTGGTGCATGATGATGCCAATTTGTTGCGGTTCTGTAAATCATTTCATTTTACAACTTGGTTTGAATTCAAAAACTTTTCTTCAAAGTTTGGGTTTAAAAAAAAATTTTGGAAGACATTTTCTGGAGGCGGCGTGATTTTTCTTGGAGGTTCAAAGTTTGAGTTTAAAGAACTTTTTTGGAAGACATATTTTGGAGGCGACTTGATTTTTCTTGGAGGTATGTACATGTTTTGTGTTGAAATAAATCTTTTGAGCTTTTTTGTTCAAAATTTTTTCTTCACATTTTGGATTTAAAGACTTTTTTTGGAAGACATTTCTTGAAGGCGGTGTGATTTTTCTTAGAGATATGTACGTGTTTTGGATTGGATTACGTATTTTTTAGAAAAGATTTTTTTTAATTAAATCTTTTGTGATATTGTTTGTAATTGAGTTATTGTCTAATTTTTTGAAGGAAATTTTTTGAACCTCATACCCTATTATCATGGGAAATCGAAGAACTTGTGTGAGAAAATATGATCGAAAAAGAAAGCCTGAGGAACGTAGAGAAGAGACGAGACAATATCGCAAAAGAAAGTTAGAAGCTCTCTCAAATATTGAAGAGGAAAATCAACCTCAAGAAGAAATTGAAGCAAGTATGTAAATGTAAATATTACATGATCTATTGATATATATTTAAAATTTTCCTAATGTAAAATGCGAAGCTTAATTTTTATTTGATGAACTAGTTTGAAAAATATTTTGTTTGATGTAAACAGACAGAGATATTCCTCAAAATATTGAAGAAGAAAATCAACCTCAAGCAGAAATTGAAGCAGGTATGTAAATGTAAATATTATGATCTATTGATATATTTTTAAAGTTTTTCCAATGTACAATGTGAAGCTTAATTTTTATTTGATGAACTAGTTTGAAAAATATTTTGTTTAATGTAAACAGACAGAGATACTCCTCAAAATATTGAAGAAGAAAATCAACCTCAAGCACAAATTGAAGCAGGTATGTAAATGTAAATATTATGATCTATTGATATATTTTTAAAGTTTTTCCAATGTAGAATGTGAAGCTTAATTTTTATTTGATGAACTAGTTTGAAAAATATTTTGTTTAATGTAAACAGACAGAGATACTCCTCAAAATATTGAAGAAGAAAATCAACCTCAAGGAGAAATTGAATCGGGTATGTAAATGTAAATATTATGATCTATTGATATATTTAAAATTTTCCTAATATTTATTGACATATTTATTAATTTAGTTATTTATTGAATATGTACTATTTTTTTGAATATGTACAGATGAAATCACTATCGATAATGAGATGTTAGAAAATGTCGACAGTCACACATATGGAGATAAAAAACCTGACTATGTTATACGATATCGTGTCGATAAAATTTTGGAAATGTTTTTCAAAACTGAACAAGTGACAGCTCAAGCTCAAATGTTGAAAGGTCTCCTATCATCAAGGAAATTAAAAGAAGCGACGACACTATTGGGTAGTCGAAAATCAACCAAAGATAAAAAAAAATGAAAGAAGAGGTGATAATAAATATGAGTAGTGCTATAGAGTCAATTAAGAGATCTAGAGATAAAGATGTTTCAAATATACGTAGAGGAATACAAATGGCAATGGTTTCACCAAGTACTCAAGAGAATCGTTTGAATCTAACATCTATGGCACGAGCACTGGGAACCTCACGAAAAACTCTACACAAACATCGAAAATTTCGACTACAAATAAACGTAAATGATGAACTCGCTTGTTGGAGAGCTATTTGTAGGCAACCATACAAAGATAGACTTGGAGAAGATGTTAAAAAAATAATATATGAATATTGGAAGAACAATTCGCGTGTTTCACCCATTGCAAGAGATGTGATGCGAAGAAGAATAGCATGAAATCAATACGAAGAACATGAAAAACATCTCTTGGAAACCACTCAAATAGAGTTATTCAACAAGTTCAAAGAAAAGAATCGTCAAATTCAAGTTTCACTCAGTGCTTTTGTTCAACAAAAACCATGGTATGTAAAACCTATCACCGTACGCGACACTTGTTGTTGCCGTTATCATGTGGAATTTGAGTTATATTATGACACATTCCTTGATTTCGGTAGAACAATATGGAAGGATTCACCTCCTCCTTCCACTATCCGTGAATTCGTATCTCAAATTCTATGTGAAAGAGAAAGCGACGAACTATTTTACAAAAAGAAATGTGTTGGTGGTAAAAAATGCGATGATTGTGGAAATTTGACTAAATTTCAAAACAAATATCGTATTGATATAAATGATCAATCATTGTCCAACATGAAAGTGAAATGGAAGAGATACGAATATACCATTACATCGATTCAAGGTGCAGATAGTGTTAAAAGAATCGAATTACGAGAAGACGAAATTTTTCTAATAGACTTTTTGAGAAAGTTTGAAGCAGAAATTTACAAATACACCATGCATTCCCATAGAGCTCGATGGCAAGACTTGCAATTCAAAAAATCTCGTGAAGTTTTTCCACCAGGAACCATTTTGTCAGTGATTGATTTTGCAGAAAACTACACATTTGTTCCACAAAAAGAAATGCAGAGTGAATACTATCACTCTGACCAAGTCTCCATGCTCGTCCATATTCTATATAGACATGCTGAGCAAAATGTCAATCATATAGAAAGCATGAGTGAAAATCGACATATCATTAAAGAATATCATTTTTATATCAGTGATGATCGTACACATGATACATGTTTTGTACAACATTGTTTTGGAAGAATTTATGATTCATTGAAAAATCGTGGAATAACATTCAATGAACATTGGATATGGTCAGACGGATGCGCAGGTCAATTCAAATCTGCACGATCATTTTTTTGGTTGTTTCGTCTTCATAAGAAAACCTCCATTAAACATTGTTGGAATTTCTTTGAGACTGGCCATGGAAAAGGAGAACATGACGGTGCAGGAGCATGCATAAAACGAGTACTTCGAAGATATCAAATGAACCACTTTGCACGCCGACTTGCAAACGCTGAAGAAGTTGTTCAATGGTGCAAAAATTCTCTAAGCCATGAGATTAACCCATCACGAGAAGTGCAAAGGTACATTCAATTTAATTTATATTGGTAATCTAATTTTAAACATTGTACATTTATCATGCAATGATTATTTTGAATTGTATTTTGATATCATATTTACAAATTCTTTCTAATTTTCCATATAAAGGTTTTTCTGGCATATTGGAATCGGAGACGTAAATAGATCAATTGGAAATGAAGTTGGAACAATAAAAGGGACTCGAAAATTGCATTCAATTCAAACAAAATTGTCCACAAATGTGTTTGCATTGGATAAAATAAAATATTCTTGTTTTTGTGATGTTTGCATAGACAACACAAAATCCAATGATGTCTGTGAAAACAAAATGTATGTGAACGATTGGAAACATACAGAGCTAAATACAAAGGGAAAAATGTCTGTTGCAATGTTTGAAGAAATGGAATCGGATGAAACTACAATATCATCCGATGGTGATCGAGTTTCTGATCTTGTTAGAGAAGGTAACATTTGAATTACTTTTTAATGATTTAAAGATCTACAAATAAATTTAAATATGCATAATTAAATGTTAAATTTATTTTATTGTGCAGGAGATGTTTTTGATGTAATTGCACCTATTGACAACGATGAAAATGTGAAGTATTATTTGATGCGTTGCACTGAACAAAAAATGAAATTATTACAAGACTATAATGATCACGGATTTCGGTATGACAAAGGGTCTATTATACTGAAAGGTTATTTTTTCAAACAAACTCGTCAAAGTGGAGACTTTGTTTACTTCGAAGACTATGAACCTGATTCCATAAGTTGTCAATATAGTCACTTGGTGTGTGCAGCACGCATAAAGTTGATAGAAGTTCAATCAAAGAAAAATCAAAAATTAAGAAATGGAAAATGTCAAAATCCGATCATGAACGGATTATTGAGGATGGAATTCCATTAGAATTTTTTTGAGTGAAGTGTCCAACAATTTTTTATCTTTGGATTAAATATGTTTTAGACCTTTCAGTACTCAACTAAAAATTGAGCTGCTTATGTTATTTGTGGTTTGCAGATGTTACAAATTTTTTGGGTACAAGCACGTGCTCTAGTATCAACTGAAAGTAGTTTTTCTATACATGTGCATTGATTAAAAATGTTAAATATGTATTGGATATATATATATATATATATATATATATATATATATATATATATATATTCTAAAATGAAATTAATTGTTCTTGTATATGTTCTCCGACCATATGGTACAAATTATTTCACTTTATTTTGTAAAGTCAGATTCGGTCCCCATATGGCCTAGCCTCCAAGGGATATATATATATTCTAAAATGAAATTAATTTTTCTTGTATATGTTCTCCGACCATATGGTACAAATTATTTCACTTTATTTTGTAAAGTCAGATTCGGTCCCCATATGGCCTAGCCTCTAAGGGACGAGATAACAAGTGGTTGTCCCCACTTGCCCGAATCTCGGCTTTTAAGTACAATTTTACTATTTATGTCAAGCATCTTACATGATGTCCTAGCCAAAGATAGATTCTCTTTGTTTCAAGTTTCCAGTAAAAGTTGTCACCGAATGACCTGCTCGAACTCTTGTAGTAAACACCATACCTCATCTCTCTTGCTCTCCAATATTATTAGGTTTAAAATTATTATAACACAAAAATCGTTCTACATTGTCAATAATTTTTTGCGCTTACACTAAAATCAATGAACACTATTAATCCAATGTCTTTACAAGTAATGTACCATCATACATGCAATTATATCAAATTAGAAATCAACATTTAAAATGAAATCAATGAGGATTGTCTTGTTACAAGTAACATAATTTCAATTTACCATATGTGCAAATGTAGGTTGAAACCATCCAAAACTTTAAGTTGTAAATTGAAACCATCCAAAATTTTAAGTTTTAAAACCCTTTTGATTATATATTGTGCATCATTAAAACATTTAACATTTAAAGTTCATTAAATATCACATGAAAAAGTCAAGAACATGGAAGATAAAATCAAGAGGGACTTTCTTGATCCGAAACCTATTGGTTTGAAGAAAGAAAATGCAAGTGTTGGCACACTAGGATATTATAAATACTAACTTTGTAAGATCATTTGGCATTCGGAAAAATTTGAAAGTCTTAGACTGTCAATCAATTTAAAGTATCATTCACCTTAGGGAGTGTAAAATATTCAATGTAGGTTGGTGACGATGCTCACTCCTAGCTTGAAGCAGCGCCAATGACCAATTCTTTAATGAATTCCAATGCACTAGACCAAAGTTGGTTCAACCTACTTGGTTTTTCACGCAAGAAATTCCAAGGATGGACTTTCTAGACAAACTGCTGAAATTGAAAAGCTTGACATGGAGATACGACAAGGTGAACAACGACTTCAGGAACTCTTTATGGAAAGGGCTCACTTGAAGGAAAGAAGCACCACGTTGCAGGCTAAATTCAATAACATGGAAGATAAGATGAAGAGGGACTTTCTTGATCCGAAACCTATTGGTTTGAAGAAAGAAAATGCATGTGTTGGCACACTTGGAAAAGAAGATGACCACACTAAGAGGATTGGTGCACTTCGTTTGGAAGCAGTCAATATATGTCGTATTGGAGAAATTAGACAGAATTCGAAAAGGAAAGAGCTTGAACCAATTCAAGCAGACCCAGGATCGAATTGTTCTATGGAGCTTCATGAGAAGAGATATGTGAAAAGCACTGTTAAGCCAAGGGCTAGTTCAAAAGGCATATTGGAAGAGGAAATGTTGAAGAAGATTACGAAAGTAAGGCACAAGACAAGGAGGAATGATGATGAAAGTTCCTTGGACTTGAGATTCATGTGTACAACCGTACATGGGAAAAATTTCTCTGCTTTGATAGACACGGGGGCTACCCATAGCTTCCTAAGTCGAAAGGCAGCTTCATCTCTTAGAAAGAGGAAGGCTAGCATCGAGAAAGATTTGAGTGCTTTCAAGGCAGTCAACTCAAGGATGAAAGCAGTGACTGGTGTCATGAAAGGCACACGTGAGAGTAGGGTCATGGTTTGGAAAGATAGACTTAAGAGTCATTGACATGGATGATCATTCTATTATGGACCATACCAATGATGGACCGAGACATTCTCTTAATTCTTGTGATCAATATTAAACTATTTTATGAAAGATAGATAAACCATTTAAATATTTAGCTCAAACTCTTGTAGTAAACACCATACCTCAAGTCCCTCTTGCTCTCCAATATTATTAGGTTTAATTATTATAACACAAAAATCATTTTACATTGTCAATAATTTTTTGCGCTTACACTGAAATCAATGAACACTATTAATCCAATGACTTTACAAGTAATGTACCATCATACATGAAATTATATCAAATCAGAAATCAACATATACTGTAATGAAATCAATGGGGATTGTCTTGTTACAAGTAACATTTCAATTTACCACATGTGCAAATGTAGGTTCACATTCTATCATTCATGTAGTTTTAAAAACTTCAGATACCATGCCAATTATAATTCAACTATCCAAAAAAAACATTTAACATTAAATATCACATGCCATGCCAGTTATAATTCAACTATCCAACAAAAATATTTAACATTAAATATCACATGTCAAATGTAATTCAGATGACAACATTACTTCACATTCACATGCCAAAAGTACTAAAACCATCCAAAGAACACTGAAATCAATGAACACTATTAATCTAATGAATTTACAAGTAATGTACCATCATACATGCAATTATATCAAATCAGAAATCAACATATACTGTAATGAAATCAATGGGAATTGTCTTGTTGCAAGGAACATTTCAATTTACCACATGTGCAAATGTAGGTTCACATTCTATCATTCATGTAGTTTTAAAAACTTCAAATGGCATGCCAATTATAATTCAACTAGATCCAACAAAAACATTTAACATTAAATATCACATGCCATGCCAATTATAATTCAACTATCCAACAAAAACATTTAACATTAAATATCACACATCAAATGTAATTCAGATGACAACATTACTTCACATTCACATGCAAAAAGTACTAAAACCATCCAAAGAACACTGAAATCAATGAACACTATTAATCCAATGACTTCACAAGTAATGTACCATCATATGTATGCAATTATATCAAATCAGAAATCAACATATACTGTAATGAAATCAATGGGGATTGTCTTGTTACAAGTAACATTTCAATTTACCACATGTGCAAATGTAGGTTCACATTCTATCATTCATGTAGTTTTAAAAACTTTAGATTCCATGCCAATTATAATTCAACTATCTAACAAAAACATTTAACATTAAATATCACATGCCATGCCAATTATAATTCAACTATCCAACAAAAACATTTAACATATGTCCAAAAATATGTCCAAAAAACATATTGTAATAAAATATGTCCAAAAATTGTAAATCTCACTCAAGTATCAAACTGTATCAAGTTTAACAAATTTTAAAACCATATAAATTTTGAAATCATATCAAATCTACTGTATATCTTGTCCATCAAATGGAGGATCTAGCCTCTAGGTCTTGGTTAGCTCCCTATCCTGTAAATAGGAAACCGACATACACAATGCACATGTACTTGAACATTAAAATTTGAAGTTTTAAAAATGAATGAGAATATATATATCTAGAACTTCATGTAAAAAACAAAATATAACAAAAAAATCATGCAATACCTCGTAAGGTTGCCTCTCCATTTGATGAACAGGACCTGCCATAGAAACATCTCCAGTGGTAACCTGTACAATATACATGTACAGTTAAATATAAATATATATATACATAAATAATCTATATAAATTAAAAACTTTCAAATGAAAATGCACGTGTACATATATAAACTTATTTGAACAATAATATTAAAAAAAAGAACTAAAGACAACTTCTTCAAATGCTGTGGATGTTCCTATCTCCATCGCTAAAGTCCTCGGATTAAAAAAATCTTCTATACGAACCTAAATTCAAAAATTTTTAAATAACTCAAAATATAGATCTCTCTCTATATATCTCAATTTTTAATGGAACTTTTTGAGGTAACATAAATTTTGAACTTTTGAAAAATTGTCCATACTTGTACATCTCCCAATGAAGTATAAGGTATATCTCCTAAAGAAGAAGAAGGTACCGGCATCCCAAAAACATTAGACGGAATCGGTACCTGTTAAAACATTTTATCGAATTATATATATACATACATGTACATGTGTGGCAACAATTATTTATTTTAGAGTCACTTAAAAAACACTAACATGCATGTGCCAACATATCATGATGGTCAGACCCATCTGCATCGTTTGAGCCAGAGGTCCCGAACGTAATATTAACATTTTCATCACGCATCATGCCTGAGAACTGCAAATGGTGTTTTAACATATAATCATACATTTTTGTTAGATTAATGTACACATACAAATAAATGTATACATGTGTACATACACATGTATATGTAAATATAATTTCAAACCCTAAGGTCACTAACACATACCGTTCCGGTGCCCTCTTCCTCACGAAAAATTAGGTCTTACAGACCATTGCGACAATTTATTGCGTATGTTCGGAGATCTTCAACATTCATGTTGTAAATATCCTCATCTGTATGATAAACAAAATTGGCATGTGCATTTTCACGTGCTCTTTGTCGATTTAAGCCAAGATCGACTCCACTCAATCCGCTATGAACATTTTCGATCATAACATCTCTTGCTTCACGACTTATTTGAGAAGTCACATCCATCTCTGATCGCAGGGTTTCGACTCGAGACGGTCGACTCACCAATGGCTGCTCAGGGCGAGGCAACTCCACATCTCGCTTAGTGCCCTTACATTGATATAATCGACCTCTCCCTGGGCCAAAAAATTCTGAAGGAAGGTCATTGTAGTCTGGTTTCATATCCAAAAAAAATTCTGCATAAAACATTTGTGCAAAATAAAGAGGAACCTCATCGTTCCATGGAAGCCTTCCAAAGGCCGCAAGATGTCGACTATACAAATATTGTGCTTTGTCTGGGTGCTTGAAATACTGCACCTTCAACATCTTTCTTTTTGGCCCTTCCTTATAATTAAACATTGACTTAGCCTGTACTCTTGAAACTCTTTTTTTTATGTCCTGCCATTTATCGGGACCTATCACTGTTTCTCTTCTCTTTCTCATCACTTCTACAAACGAATCAGTGGTTGGCCCCAAATCTTTGTACACTTTTACCATTTCACTCAATGAATGTGTAACTATTTCTAGGCTTTTTCTACTCTCAGCAGGTAGAGACAAATCCTGGAGATCTCTTTGCAATTTTGCATAAAGGCTTTGACACCTTTGTAAGGTGCATTCCGCCATGTTCATTTTCCATGGTATATCAGTAATCTCAGCCGGATAAGTTGTGCTACGTTGACAGCCTCCTTCTTCAATGTAGCGCACTGCCCTGCGTCTTTTTTGACCACTGGCTCTAACATTTTCAGCCTCTGCATCAATATATATAAAATTTCGTATATTAGAAAAAACACGTGTAAAAAAAGTCGTACAAATTTAATGAAAAAATATTGAAATTGATGGCAACCTTGATGTTGTTGGTTAACATCATCTCCAACTTGACCCTGCTGAGAACCAACCCCAGAATGATGCTGCTGAGAACCAGACCCACAGTGACCCTGTTGAGAACCAGTAGCCGTTGATTGCTGGCCTTCGGGGGAATAAATATCACCCCCTTCCCGCACCCTGCTACCTCGACCGGTTGAACCTTGGCCATGCTCCATGGATGGAGTAGAAATCCTTCTCCTCTTGCCTCCTAAAAATTAAAATATGAAACTTATTAACAACTAATTTCACTCACAAAGTTAATAAAAAAAACACTTCCATATGTACACACATGTATGGAGATTTAAGATTATATTTAAATATCGTGAACATCCTCCAATCCCTGAGCCTCCATATGGGATTCGGCTGATCTTCGTCTTTCATCCTCCATGATATATATCTATTGGCGGACATTCACAAAATAGATTTCAAAAAATCAATACCTTAGAGTAAAATCCAGTTTGGGGCTGTTAAATCCAGTATGTTCTATATTTCTTACATTTCTGCCCTCCTATTTTTCTTTCCAACCAAGGTTTATAAAATAACATGAGAAGCAACATGAGACTTAGAACAATCATTTTCATTATCTATATGGAAGGCAAGAATGATTATATCCCCTTGAGCTTAAGCTTATGTAGTTTGTCAATTTTTATCATATATTTTTTGGTAAGTGTAAATGTTTTTTTTATCTATATTACAAGTCATGAGTTCCCAAATTTTACCTTATGTAAAGCATGATTCTAGGATTACTAAAATTTGTACTTGGTTTTTTAAGAATATATCAAATAAAGTTTTTGAGAAGCAAATATGGCTTGTTCCTTAGAATTTGGCACTTTGAATTTCCTTCCCCA